>JADLZN010001691.1:0-82190 GCA_018155175.1 Sinocyclocheilus anophthalmus
CACTTGTGGTTTTGCCTCCACTCTGAGCTGAGCTGCTGATTTTTGGAAATTCTCCATAAGACCCAGCCGCCACCACAGGATGAGGCCATTTCCTGCCTTCAAGGGCCTTGGTGTTGCCGCTGCAGTTTTATAGTGCTCTCATTGTGCCGAGTGTTTGTGAAACCTTATAATTTTTCTCTTCAACATCAATACAAAAGCTTAAATGTTTCATGTTTTAACGCTTTTAGTTTACTTGTTTGCCATGTGTTGTGAATTTATGTACTCGCACGTATCAGAAGTGTGAGCTGGCACCGGTCCGACGCCAATAAACAGTTACACCAAACCCTTTCTCTGGACACATTATGGTCATAATGGCTGAATAAGAAATGTGAGATTAAATGTTTAAGACCATCCAGCTGTAGTATTATTTACAAAGCAAAAATGATATTTCTAGCCAATTTCAAATGCATAACTTGGCACTGTTGATTTGTACGTGTTCATATTTTTTTTCTTGGTATTTTGTGTTTTTAATATTTATAAGTACTGCTTAGCTGTTAAGTTTTTAAATCACCAGTTTCGATGCCTGTGAATTGCTTCCTGAACATCATTCAAGTTAACTTTAACAATCTACATTCTGTGCCTCAGAGGAAGCTCGAGAATCTTGTGGTGAGAAGTGTCACGCTAACCTCATATTTCTGAAACAGTCTGTATAGTCTGAATCTTTGTGGTTTGTAGTGTTTTTGTAATACAGTACATGATATAAAAAGAGGAAAGGAAGCATATGTGATGTGTATTTTTCAAAAAGCCATTGAAAATCTACTGGTCTTGTCTTAAAAATATAGTTCTTTGCACAGGAGCTGCACTATTAGCATCAGGATTTTATAAAAACAAAACCAAAAAAAAAAAACACTACTGAAAAGTTTCCTTAAAAGGACTATAAAAAACAAAAAAAAGTTGGACTCCCTTTCTCTGCTTGATAGAAGTTGATGTATGGTAAGGAACATTTGTGTAACTATCATATATTAAAATGCGCTTTACTTTCATGTCTGGTTGCCAGGCAACTTTGTAGAAAGATACCCAATGCTAATCGGGCTTCTTTGTGGCGTCTGCTATCAAACCACTCAATGCAAATGATTGGAATAATCATGAATGACAAACAGTGCATCATGGGATTAATCTCTTTGTGTGATCCTGGGCTATTGAATTAATGACTCCGGTGATAGGCCTAAAACTTTATCTACATCGGATTAAACAAACCTGAGAGTTTGAACAGACTCGATAATGGAAATGTCTTGAGTAATTTTCAGAGCTCTGCACAGTCTTGATTTCTTAAGTTCCTTTAGAAATCACTCGGTTTGAATGTCGTATCATTGCCTGTTTTCTCCAAGACATCAATTTTATACACCCCTCATTTTGTCCTTGCTTGGCCTGAAAACAACATGGCACAATTGAACTGGTGCTTTTGGTGTTTATACAATGGCCTGTTTGTTTCTAGCTGTACCAAAACACTGAATAGATGTGAATGAATAACTAAACACTGGCATTTCTTCCGGTGGGCTTTAAAGCAGAGCAAGTCTGTTGCTGTACAGATCAAAGTCACCGGTTGAGCAGCAGATGCTTTATTAGCTTCATGTTTTATCAATATTTATAGCCGTGAGGGAGCAAAACTCCATATTTGAATGTTTTTAATCCTATGATGTACGGCCATAGGTGACTGGAATATTAAAAGATCAGATTTGGATGAGGTTTATTTCTGTTTTCTGGATGTCCATCCTGTGCCTGTTTTTCTGCCAAGCTCGTTCATTTGTGTTAGTTTATATTGGCTGAATCTACTACTATGTGACCATTACACACAGAACCATCCTGAGCAGTCATCATCATCCAGAAAACATGGAGTCCAGATAAAGAGATGCATACTGTTCCTTCTCCACAGAACACAGTCCCATAATGCACTGCAACAAGCTGTGGGGGGGGAATAAAAAATTACCCACGCACATGGTGTTGACACCTGGTAGAGTGTGACAATATTTTTTTTTTGCATTGAATTTTTTGGTAGTTGTATTGGTTCAAAAGAAGAGAGATCTTCTCATAACTGAAACCCGTTTGCTGAAAACAGTAGTGATGCAATCTGTCCATTAGATGGCAGTGTCTGGTATGATTCACAATTGCCTGCACTGAATTCACGATCTTGTTGCAGTGACACGCTTGTCACAGCAGCAAAACGTTCACTTTCATTAAAAAGAGGGAAAAAAGTTATATTCATTTTTCCTATTTGCTTGCGTGTGGAAAAAAGTTTGGGGTCAGTAAGATTTTTTTAGAAATTAATACTTTTTTCTGCAATGACACTATTCACATTCTCATCATCCTTATAATTATTGATCTGTTCTGTTATTGATAACTGATAATATTTTTGTTATTATTCCGTTACCATTAACATAATTACCATTATATATTCAATTACATGCAAGTAAGTAGAAGGCTTAATGAATCTCACCACTTACTTTAGCAGACAACATGTGCAAGTACAAAGCTTTCATATGGGACACACTCATACATCCCCCGAAACGGCGTAAGACCTTAAGGAACAGAAGGTAATAATCAAGCATTTTATGAGACATCTTCCCCTCAGCACCGTTAAGTCTGGCTGCTCATCATCTATGGGTTTAATGTGGTGTGTCCACCTGGAGTTATAGCAGTTTGATGTTCGTTCAGCCCTGCTGCCTCTGACCTTCATAC
This sequence comes from Sinocyclocheilus anophthalmus, assembly GCA_018155175.1. Lineage (NCBI taxonomy): Eukaryota > Metazoa > Chordata > Actinopteri > Cypriniformes > Cyprinidae > Sinocyclocheilus > Sinocyclocheilus anophthalmus. The sequence goes on from JADLZN010001691.1 coordinate 2,716, forward strand.
AACCCCCCATCTGAACAAACACATCTACCACCATCCTCTGTGGGGTTCATGTGCTTCCCACAGCCTATTATGAGAGTCATGATCGATGGAAACCATTCAAATATCAGCGCTCCTGCCATAAAGGTGCATAACGCAACAATACAAGCTAACAAACATATGGAATAAATATCCTTTTAAGGCACCACAGAGAATAGTTTGTGGGTTAGGAGTAATACACACTTTAATATCCTACAAAAGGGTTTATTGTGCTCGAAAGTGGTTTCATGAGCCATAGCATTACTGCTTTAGCAAGCTGCAGCTATATGTGACCTTCTCTGTGAAATCCAGGCTAAAGTCTCAAAAAATTAATTATGAGATAATAACAAGCATCAAAATTTGATTTGAACCATTAATTTCACTATGATTTCAATATTTGACACGGCCTTACTCAGTCAATATTAAAGATACAAAGGTTATATTTTCACAGAATGTTCTTTACATTATGAAGGATGATTTTATATAGAAAACATACAAAAAAAAAATATTCTCAGCAGAATAAAATGAATTTAGTGAGAAATTTAGAAAAGGGGAGGTGACCAAAGGACAGGTCACATTAGAAGTAACAACTTTGGAGTTTACCACACATCACTGATATACTAGCATCACGAGTCAACAGTACTTGAAGCCACAGTGTGCTTTTGCAAAATATGACTTCAGATATAAACTTTCACAAAAAAAAAGAAAAAAAAGGGAGTAGCGTAATATAATCCATTAGGCTAATAGGAATGTGAAAAACTTATGGAACCATTTTATCATTATGGAGACAGGTTTACAGAAGCTATAAAGAGTAGTAAAAATGATATCATTGATCAGCATGAGTGTTCACTACATATTATAAATTAATATTTCACGAAAACTCTGAATCGGACAAATCTGCTCTAGTGTGATTGGCTCGCTTTATGCAACGTTTGAGAGTTATACATTTTTTACCATTCTACCTGAAAACCAAGTCGTGTTTAAAATGTAAAAGGTAAATATTGACTGTATCTGCTAAAATATGACACGGTGTCATTATTTTTTTCTCAACTGTTGACACTGCAACATCTTATTTTTATTCATTATAATTTTTTTTAAATATTTACATTTAAATATGGAAATATTTACACATGTATTATATGTCTATTATGATGCACATTCAAGATAAACCAGTCATTAAACATAACATATGTAAAAACAAAACAAACCCTGGTTGGTACATGTTGGTCAAATCAGAAATCTCTTTCTGTCTAAGAGAACAAATATTGGCCAGAATTATCTGCATATGGATGAGATCTCATTCTGTAGTCAGAAGCTTGGCGAGCGAGACTAGCATCAGTATAACCTAGTTTTCATTTCCATTAGGAATACATTTCACTTTCCAATGGTCTTCTGTTCGGAAAACATCATCCTTACTTAACAAATTGTGCAATTTGTATTCTCAAGCCCCTGGGAAAAGATTAATTTGTTCACTTAAAAATTGACCACTAATTTGCGGACCATATAAAGTGGAGGTCTCATTGCGTTGCTGGACCTCCACGCACGGTAATTTGTTTTCCAGGAAGGGTTGGCACTTTATGTGGGTGTAAATGGGGCTGTGCATTATTGTTGTTCTCTGTAATTGAAGTGCTGAAATGACAGATGATTTACAGATTTGCCAATAGCAGGATGAAAGCTGGCCAGTCACAGCGTAGTATGCTGGTCTTAATGACAGGGTCATTTGTTAGCCGGTGACTACTGGACTCGTGAACAATGTGGGTTAATGCTTCAGACTGATTTAAGGAGAAACCGCTGTCAGATCTTTAAAAATTAGCTTATATTATACTCATACTCTGGACTACACTCAGTCACACCAATTTCATATAAACATAACATCTTTTTCATGACATCCCAACATGCATAAACACTAATTATGCAATGAAACCTTGCCCCAGAAAAGCTTTTAATAAGTTGTGGGCAGTTATTTGTAGTCCTGTGATCAATACAGTGTGAGGAGAGAGAGAGAGAGCAAGAATCTGGGTCAATGATAAGGAAATGGACAGAGATGCAGGACCGTGCAGGAACGGAGCGCTAGTGTTTATGCGAGAAAAACCTGCAAGGTCAAGATGAAGCAGGGCTGGAGGAAGGATGTAGAAATAGATCGACACGGAGTTAAGACTCTTTAACTGAATGCTCTCGTTTATAGGGGAAGGATGCAGTAGGCCAAGGCTGGAGCTAAAATAAGCAGTGCCCTCCAGAGATATTGTGCAGTAAAAGAGAGGGACAGTAATCGGTCTTAACACAGAGTCTAAGCCTCACACAGGAGAGCACTCGAGGGGGCGCTGATAAGGCTTACGTTGTTGCAGTCATGCTTTTAATACCAAAATCGAATTTAAATAAATTATTTATTATTTAGATTAGTTACAAAAAGTTAGGCAAGTTTCAGCTCTCTCCCTTTCCTTTTTAATATACACTATACCATTTAAACGTGAGGTCTGTAAGATTTTAATGCTTTGATAGAAGTCTCTTATGCTCAAACAAGGTTGCATTTATTTTGCATTTTTACTTAACTTTTATATACTTAATGTATTTATTAATGTCTGTAGTTCACGATCCTTCAGAAATCATCCGTTGATAATTTTTTAGAATGATTCTTAGATGAATGGAAGTTAACAGCATTTATTTGAAATAGAATTACGCGTTCAGCTCGTGTCAGAAACAATACGCCCATTCATTGCCATAGTTCCGTATTTTGAACACTCGATAGAAAATATAAACATACATTATTTATCATACTTACAGGTTGTGACTCAGTGGAACCAGCTGGTCAAAATAAACAAAATTAATCTCCATCCTGAATAATTCTCTCTTTTTATTGGGATTCATCTACACTGGGTAAGACATAAGTTCATCACTAAGTGGGTCAACTCTGATGGCTATAAAAAGGAAGTGATGGTGCCATTTTTTATTAACATCATTAATGCTTAATGTTCTGTTTTATGTATAATTATGCATAATATTAATAATGTTTAATGCCTAATGATCTGTTTTATATATCAAATTCTTAATGTTCACCATGAATGAAACGTGAAAAGTGTTTTTGATGATTTGGTTGTAGCGGTTTGCACTCAGGTCTACATACTACTCTTAATACTTTCTGTATTCATTGTATTAGTTACTGCCGCCTTTGTATTTATTATCTCAGTACTCTTACTCAGGACTCACATATTTGTTTACAGCCACTTATTTGGATTTATTGTCAAAATAGCATGTCACTTGATATAACAATACCCTCCACCTGTCTGTGCCTAATATTGTCATGTTTACTATATTTGTATATAGTCCTGTTAAAATAACTAAGTCTGAGCCTTGTCACAAGCATTTCAATGCCCAGTTCCCCAGTGTAACTGTGCAAATGACAAATAAATGCCTTATGACTCTTGACTTATGCAATTAACATAAACATTATATATGTTATTTGTTTATTGTGTTTTATTGGATCGAGGAAAGTGAAAAAGCTCCACTCGCGTTTGTCTCTCTTTTCTCTCAGGTCCCACCGCTGCTGAGGCACAGAGGAGAATGAGCTCGTGGGGATCGCAGGCGGATCTGGCTGATGAGTTTAAAGAGGGGTTTTCCCTCTCGAGATCGTCGGCTGTGGATGAGAGTGAGACGCTGGAGGATGATGTTATTTCATTAACATCGTCTGAACCAGGGGCCAGTGCTCTGTTGATTTCAGCCCAGGAAGAGCAGGAAATGTCTGAGGAGGGCGAAGAAGCTGAGGCTGAGCCTTCCCAATCCACCTGCCCTGCGTATGATGAGCTTTTGAAAGTTATGGATCACGCCACGGCGAGGCTTTACTTTCCGTGGAAGCGGGCAAAGAAAGTGACGTCACGAGGTCATCTCGATCAGCGTTATCTTTCTGGCCATAACCCTCCAGCTTAGGTGAGCCTTCCTTTCTTCCTGATCTCCATACAGAGATCGAGAAGGAATGGAAGAGGCCATTTTCCTCACGCATCCATCGATTCTAGCATACGAGTTATGCCAACATCGAGGCGATGCGCGAAAACATCTATGAGAAGATGCCCCCCGTAGAGAGACGCTGGCCAGCTATCTCTCTATGGGTGAGACATCCTCTCTTAAGACCCCCTCCTGACCATCTGAGCCCCTTCAGGATACATCTCGCTTGAATGGAAGAGCATACGCAGTAGCAGCAGGTCGGGCTGTCACTTCATAGCACACGATGGTGATGCTCCAAGCATATCAGGCTGACATGCTGAAAGACCTGGATAAAGGAGGTCCAAGTCTGAAACCGAACAACCCAGGGGTCCTGGCCCGTCTCGGTTTAAGGATCAGAGATGGGCACATAAGGCTTTGTCGCGGCTCGCGCTCCTCCCCCCCTGCGGTCAAAGGGAGAGTAGCCAAAGACTAAGGAAGGTGATGTGATCCAGACAGGGCGTCAGCGTTTTTGTCCGGATCAGAGTGATACTTCAGTATCTGCTCATTTCCTTTGGGGTTTTTACATCTGCCCTTATCTTCCCCTTCTTAATTCCCCTATAACCACCATCTCTCCACCTGACCAAAGTTAGGTGGGAACTTCCTGCATTAAAGTCTCCTATGCTGGACCTATCATGTTTGTTTGGTTCTATGGCTTCATAGTGACCAACATTCTGATGGTCCAGTCTAGAGGCTTCTTCGGACAGAGCTCAGACGCAGGAACCATGGTGGGTGAGTACGATCCATTTCTAAATATATATATATATACTGTATATGTGTGTGTGTGTGTATTTAATGCGCGGTGGTGTGTGTGTTAAATCCATCTGCTAGCTGTTTTTGCAGTGTTTGCTGGGACCTGTGTGTTTCTGTCCTTTTTATAGGGTAGGTCCTCGGTGAGCACCCCATCTGTTGGATTCAGAAACCGGGTGCTAGACTTGCAGTGTTTACTTCACTCGTCGATCGGTATCCAGTCGGTATGATAGCCCTGGTTTCGGCTTAATGCTTCCTGGATCATGCGGCCAGGTCAAAGGCTTCTGTGGGAGCCTTCTTGATCATCAAGCCCCCGGCACGGCACTGCAAAATTTCCTGGAAGTCAGGGCTGGGCTCTGCTTTAAAAAAAAAAAGAAAACAGGCTGCACTGTCTGGTATACCGTATCTAGGTCACCCTGAGGGGCCTCCCGATCACCAGAATATCCCCTCTTGCTGAGGCATCGAGAGGGAAGTATAGGTGGCATTTGCGAGAATCTTCTTGTGTAATGCTGTCTCAGGCAGTGATCCCCTCGCCTAGAGGGTTGTATTTGAGCTTGCCTCACCCGTTTGGCCCAGTACTTCCGGGTATCTGTGAACAGATGATTGGGAAGCTCTTGAATCCATGCTATGGTAAGTGCACACGATAAGCTTCTGTGCACTTTCTAAAATCCAAATAGTGGTAAGTGTGCACGCTAAGACTCTGCGCACTTTCTGAAATAATGTATGGTAAGGGTTACGCGTTATTAACCTCGTTACCTTTCTCTGAGTTGGTTAGACCGGTTCCTTGGGCTCCACCGTCTAGGTGTCTCTGTTGAACACTTAACCCTCACCATTGAGGGTTATTATGAGCATGGTGCTTTCTTTCGAGCATTAAATTCTCTCTGAGGAGTTGGATTCCTCGCTCCGTGGGCTGTCCTTGTGGTAGCGTCTAGCAGTGCTCCCCTTTATCAAAGGGTTACCAATGAGCACACTACTCCTTTCTGAATTCTGAGTTCTTGGCCATAGGGAATATTGTCACTGACAGCCGTCTAACGTCCCAGGGGCAACTCACATGGCAACATGGTAGAGTTGGTACTTAGTGCTCGCCATGGTCCTGGCTTGCACTCCCCTCAGCATGGTAGCGTGGGTATACCATTCCCCATAGAGACCCCTAGAGGACGCAGTTCAAAGTACCCATGAAAGGGAACGTCTCAGGTTAATTATGTAACCATGGTTCCCTGAGTAGAGAACAAGACACTGCGTCCTCTATGTTTCTTGCCATGCTGAGGACGCAAGCTTCAGACAAAGAAGTGAATAATGTGTGCTCCCGGCGCCTATTTATAATATAGTCGCACCGGTAGTGACGTCATTGGCTGTCGCCGGCCAACGTGTTGTTAGTCTTTTTTCAATGTATGCTTCAGACACGAGTCACGACGAGGCATTCCCCATAGCGACCCTTAGAGGACGCAGTGTCTCGTTCCCTACTCAGGGAAATCATGGTTACCTATGTACCTGGATGTTTTTACCAAATATATTCAATCTTGATTAGTCAAATGTTGCAACAAGATGTTATTTATTTTATTATTTATTTTATTTATTTATTATATTTATTATAATTTTTTAAATAGTTTGGGAATATAAGGTAAAAAAAATATTTTTAAAAATACCTTAAAGTAACTACAAATCAGGATGTAAAACAACTATCTTAAAAAAAAAATTCCATGTGGAGCATGCCCCCTGTTCCCACCTTTTTCCCCCTTACCTGTTTGCATCTCTGCAACAATGTTTTGGGTGTAAGATAATAGTATACCGTATACACTGTAAGTAAGTCATGATCAATACGTCATGGCAACATACAGTAGACTAGTGCTGTGTTCAAAATATCGATACGACGACGTATCGTCACAGAGATTTGACGATACAAATATCGATACAGCTGGCCCTGTATCGAAATTGTGGCACGTGTGCAGCGGTGGACCGCGCTTAATTTGTTTAAAACTTTACAACATTTAAAATTGAGTAGAAAAGTGCAAGGTTTCTAAAAAAGAATGACTAGAGCATATATAGGCTAAAACAAGGTTTAATCTGGCCACAGAGGAACACAACTGGGTTGCCTGATATAAAGAGACGAAATCCCCGAAACAGAGCTTCACACTTGCGCAATACGGAAATATCTGCTAAGTGTGCTACTTATCTTTGTCAACCTGGCAACCCTGTGCACACGCTCTCTCCACTGTGGATAAACGCGCTCGCTTTCTGAAAACACCGCTTAGCTTGCAGTTTAGCAATCTCCACTTCAATATTCTATTATCAGAAAAGTGTGATTTATCAAGTGTTCATTTATGAGAGAGAGAGAGGCTGTGTATGTATGAATTACCACCGTTTTGCCGCGTTTCTTTATTAACAGTGAAGCTGTGGCTTTAATTCCTTTAGAAACAATGATGCTACCAGCTCCTTGTTGAGAAAGATAATGTAGCTCTTGAGCGATTAAGCTATTTAGTTGATAAAACTGCAGGGCAGCGCTAAAAAGTTTGTTCCTGAATGTCTTGAGTTCGGCCGCAACGTGATCTGTGTGTGTGACTGCACTTAACATCAAACTGCTTCTGTTTCACACAAATGCTGGCACAGACGTGCATGTTCGGCTAGAGTCGCTTTGAACTCGTGCATCTTCGGAAGCGGAGCTGAGCGGAAAGTTAGACGCTCGAGTATAAATCAGCCTTGAGCGTGTGTGCGTTAGATACAGTGAAGACAGCGCGTTAGTTTAGAACTTTCGAAATTTTTTTATTGTAGAGAGTGTGTTAATTTGTGCAATGATAACCTACCAGCAATGTAAATTATTTTTTAAATATATTAGAATGAGTACATTACAATATAAATTTATTAGAACAAGTACATTATTATTTATGGGCTTAAAAACAAGATGCAAACAATCAGGATATTGTACCTGGTGGGGAGAGCACAATGTAAACATGAAACATATGCCATTACCTATATTGTACTGTGGTACAGTTATGGAGGCCCTTCATAATGCAGAGGTCAGCTGCCTGATCTGCCAATAGTTAGAAATGGCACTATAGTAAGCAGTGTTTAATAAACAGCTGTTTTTCTGAATTCTGCTCAGGTGAAATTCAGTGCAGTCATGTATCGTGATACGTATCGTATCGTAGCCTATGTATCGTGATACGTATCATATCATGACTTTGCTGGTGATAGCCCAGCCCTACAGTAGACTATGTTTTTTTCCCCATTACATTTAACTCACAAAATTATTTAACAAATTTCAACTTAGATTTTCAGTTTAATATAATTTAAGATGAAATCACTTGTACAGCAAGTTTGATAATAAAAGTATGAGAAAGCAACTAAAGGCAATTAAAAACTAAAGGTTTTTAAGTTGAAGTTGGTGGAAATGTGTTACAGTGTAATCATGTTTGTATAGAATGGCTAAAAAGGCTTTTAAAGATCTGTCTAGTGAACACAGTGTATCAGAGGGTAAATCTACTGCAGACATGTAAATAAATGTCCTGAAATGGTGTTAAGTTCAAGTTCTGTTGGGAAAAAAAATCTTTACATTTATGTGGCTTGTTGATTAAAAACTCAAATCCACTCTCTGTCTATCTGTCTGTCTGTGTGTCTTTATCTATCTGTTCATTAGCAGCAAGGATGTCGATGTGACCCCCTTCTTTCCATCTTACGTCATTTCTGGGAAAAATTACACTGGAGCCATTCAAATCTGTGGAGACAAAGCTTCCTTGAGAAAATCATCTTCATCATGCTTTGAAGGCCTGAAAAAGACTGAAAAAAAAAAAAAAACTTGGACTTAAGCTATACGTTTTTGTTTTTTTTGGACGATACTGTGGCACATCACCTAGTCCATGGAGATTTTGCATGTGACCAACAGCCTTAATTGTCACAGTCTAATAAGTCATCATCTTAGTTAAAGGAATAAATAATACACATTGCATATACTGTATGTGCCACATAGAGCAGGGTGTGTTGCTTTAATACAGCTTTCTTTGAGAGGTTTTAATTTTCCTTTTGATTCAGGCCATCTCGAACTGGCTGGAGTCCTGTATGTATGTCTCTGCTAGAGACATGTCTTTAGATCAGGGATAGGCAACATTGGTCCTGGAGTGCCACTGTCCTGCAGAGTTTAGCTCCAACCCTGAAAAAAAACTCACCTGCCTGTAGCTTTAGTGATCCTAAAGACATTGATTAGCTTGTTCAGGTGTGTTTGATTAGGGTTGAAGCGAAACTCTGCAGGACAACGGCACTCCAGGACCGACATTGCCTATCCCTGCTTTGGATTGTAGGTAATAAGTATGTGAGAAGCACTTACACTCAGGCTAAATACTCGCTGTGAATGTAGGGTTGGCAGTGATCTCAGGATTGGGGTTGGGAAGAGTGCAGTAGCTGAACTGTACTGAGTTTGTCCATCCCAGAGCATCTCTCCGTCCCATCAATTCTCTTTTTCTGTTGACTCTCGTTCACTCGTTACAAGCACACAATGCTCATATTTATGAAAATGATTGCTTTCTTGTAGCATGCCCAGATTTTTTCTCTTTTGAGCAAGCGTTGCTCTTCTTTCTTTTTTTTTACCCGACCCATTAATGTCTAATTTTGTTTTCAGCTTGCAACAAGTTTGTGTGCATTTTTGAAATGCTTCACGAAGGTCTTTTATTAGAGGTAATATGCAAGCAGTCACACTTTCATGTGTAATGAGTGTCAGTACAGTTATTCCTGGCAGGTGTAACAGATGCATTTCAAAGCATTCGACATGCCCTTCTCAGAACAATGGGCTTAATTTCCCCCAAGTCTCTTAGACAGACATCGGTCAAGATTCCCTTGACTGAGCAACCACTGGAAAAAAAGACTCGTCATTTTACAGGCATGAGAACTGTTGTAACTACTTGAGGATCGATGTGATGTGTGTGAGTTGTAAAGAAGAAACCCAGCGACGGAGTGAACATCATTATCCGAGTACTGATTTTGTTTTACTCCTCTGCTCACATAAAAAAGTGAAGTCCTCTTAAAGTCCATGCAAATGTCTGGCAAGACAGTGAAATTCCTCTTGGACGAGAGAGTGGGAAAGTGTGTCTCTCGCTCTCCCTGTCTCTCCTGTTCTCTCTCGTCCTTCTCTTCCCTCCCCTCTCTCCTGACTTTCCTCCCTGCATGTCTCTTTCTATTTCTCTCTCTCTCTCTCACTCTCTTTCTTTCTCTGGCAGCACTCAGCTTTTTTGGCAGGAGTGACCAGAATAAAAACAGCAACAACAGACATAGAAGAGAAAAAAGTGCAATGATCCATCGAACCAAAGGCTTTGCCCTTTCCTAATTACGTCGTGTCCAGTATCATTTTCTTTTTTCCTCCCCTCTTCATTTTTTTTAGACATTTTTGAAGTGGTAATTAGCTCTTAGAGAATAAAACCAGCTGATTCGGGGAGGGCCAGTGCATTTTGGGGCGAGATGGCTAACAGGAGGGTTGCGTTGCTCCTTCTCGGATTCTTCCTCACTATACAGCTGAGTCCTTCGCTGCAAGGAGGTAGGTGTGCACTTTGATGGCTCGTATAGGAGATCCTGGGAAGAATTACTGGCATAGAAGGGACACTGTGGGCTTCCCAAGTGCTTTTTTCTGCACATTTTGTAGAAACCTGAAGTGTGCACTGTGCAGAAAGTGAAGCTGGAGAACTTGTGCAATCGATGGGCGCTGCAGGTGGTCATGTTTACTACTGATTGTAGTCGTGCATTTTCACCGGAGGATACTGATAGGATACTAATAACATGCAAACAGCCATACATTCAGTGTAATGAGTTTCATTACATTTACCTGTGCCTGGCATGCTGACATGACACAGACGATTACAAAGCAATCTTATACAAGCCCTAAGATGCATAACTAAAAAATATATATTTTTTAAAATCTATAGTAATTCAGAGGCGTCCCTCAGATCTTGAGCATTACCCAATGCATGTTTACTGAGGAATCTGGTCCACATTAATGGGAAACATTCAGTGTGGTGACATTCACATGATCCACATTCGAGTATGTTTTGCTTTTGCCTAACAACATCCAGGTCATTTTTAAACCAAAAGAAGGATGTTTTATTGCTGAGAAGACATTTCTGTGAGTAAATAATGATATGATACAATCTGTGCTTTAGTTAGCTTAAAAAGTCTAAGAAGTCACAGGATTCCCATATTAAACTTTTGTGGTTAATATACATTCACTTCATATACTTTTGTGATTATTATGCATTCAAATGTTTGTTTAGGCAGTTTACACCATCAAGTTAAACTGCAGTGTCCAGTCTTTTGCAATCAAATTCAAAGAATTCAAGCTTGCAAATACTGTAGTACGAACTAGCAAATGCGGACTGCAGAGATTTTACAACTAAATATCATAAACGTTAACTCAGCTACAGATGTTAGTTTAAGTTCTCCACAGTCTTGTGCCAGAGTGCTCGACTGGGAATATGAATGTGGTGAGAGCTGTTTCTCTTGAAGGTCATTCCCCTCGATCTTAGAGTGCTTTGCTTAGCTGATGGGGAGGGTTGTGATGAGTTTGTTAATCGAAAACACAGCTCATGCATACTGAATTTCGGAAGACTACAGATGGACTCTTTCTGTCAGCTTGTGTAGACTTGACAAATAAAAAACCTTCCCGGTGGACATCGATGTCCAGTGAGCCGCGCAAGTGCCCATTAGGTCGCTGTCTTTGGCTGCGCTCTGCTCAGAACATGGCTTTGCAAGTACCAAGGCAAACTGTGGTGTGGAAGACGGAGAAGTCAAAAAATCTCCAACTCATTTTTTGGCCCCATCATTAAATTGCAGTTGTTTTGATGTTCTTGGATGTGCGTCTGTGCAATGTTTAGTCGTGATTGGAAAGGAAGTGGGGGTCTGTTCCCAGTTTCCAAACAAAGCCAGAGTATTTCACAATGATTTATTTATTTTCACAAAAATACTTTAATCGGCACTTGTTGATGTATGTGTTTCCAGGCTGCTTCTAAAAGAGAGCTCTCTCTGCACCGTCTCACTGATGCTGAATGAATTTATTTTCGGAGAAATACTGCTCTTGTTGCCTGTGAGGATTTGTAATTGTGATATGTTTTCCATAAAAGCCTTCAGGACCGCATCTTAATTTCAGCAGTCTGCTTTGTTCATTTTAATAATTGTATTGGAGGCCATAAAACAGCTCAGCTATTTCCTCCATACATCTCAAGCTCCATGACAAATCGTTGGTCTTTACGACTCAGGCCTGTCTGTAGGGCATCTGCGATATTTACGTGCCGAAAGTGAAAACTGTCAAGGCTGTGAATGGGGAAAGTGTTTTTAAAATTACATTTCACCCTCTCGGCATGCATTTATCAATTCGTCTCCAAGGCCAATGCTAAGCAAAAGGCAACGCTGTTTGTAGGACAGAGCTAATACAAACATTCAGCCTAAAGTCATCTCCCATTACCCCATAGAGAGGTTTTTTCAGTGCTGTGCACAATGAACCCATTGCTTTCTGGGTGCATTGTTATCAAATGACCTCTGTACTGGACAGTTACCAAAATTTTCATCTGAAATTCAAAGTTCAGAGCCTGTGAGTCTGTTTGGACGGCTCATGCAGGTGGAATGTTTTCTCTACTGGTGTGAGTGAGTTATGGGGCAGGTGGGAATTTCAGGGCCTTGGGAAGTTACTATGTCACCAGACACATTGCTGTTACTGTGATGGTTTAAGCAAAGCCTAAATGTCTCTCTTCTTCCATTCCTGCTAAATGGTGGCAGTTCTGACATATAGAACAGCCCCTGTCGGAGCTTAAGGAATGTCATTTTGGAGCCAAAAGGCTCATATCATGCACTACTTTGACCCCTTGAAAGCTTTATTGAAGGGCACAAGAGCACCCACCGTGAGACTTCATGTTAAACCATATAGTGTTACAAGTATGCAATAAATGTTGTTGTTGAGTAATGATCTTGTGGGATCCCAGATTTGTTTGCTTTATTGGAGCTGGCATTATGACTAGTGTATCTAAACTGTTGATCGATTGTGTAAGCCTCCCTATGCAGTTGGCAGTCACATCATACACAATGGAAAGCCCTCGGTGGAAGTACCAATTATCACATATCAGCTTTCCCTTTCACTCTCCAATACCCTCCTGTGGTAATTTATCACTCAGAAGTCTGTCATACGTGTAAGTGTATGACAGTCAATCATTTTGTGCACGGTATCGGGTAACAGTGCCCTTCAAACACCATTGTTGGTTGGCTATTAGTGCAGATGCTTCCAGTTTGGCACTGTGTGGCAAACGGGCCCCAGGTCTCACTCCTGCAGCCAAAATAATTAGGCTGTTTTATGACAACTACGATTAATGACAAGCAGGCTATGAGAGGAGGGCCAGATGAAAGGAAAGGAAAGCGAGGTCTTGCCTCCTTCTGGTCTTGTAAGAATTAAGAAGCCTTTCGCACACAAAAGCTTGAAATAAGGAGGGCGCATTTTAAAAGGCACTACTTGGCGTAAGTCTCTGGCTCAGAACATCAGAGGAGTTCAATCCATTAGGTCTCCTCCTCATTGACACTCAGCTGGCTCTGCTTGAAGGTGTATGAAATCACCGCCAGATCAGATGGCACACCTCCACCGTCAGATGGGATTATGACAAATTGCCCACCCTCCCCATCCACGAATTCCCAATCTGATTAGTGACTCCTCCAGAGGTGCTTTATGGCAAATGTGTGCTGGGAGCGCCTCTCTGGACTCCATCCTGGAGATCTTGTTTTCCAGAGCTGGCTGTACTCGCCTGAAAGGAATTAATGTCTCGTGGTATGTCTAGTGGCGTGTTGATTGATTAGAACGGAGTGTTTGCCATGCTGTCTGCTGACTGGAGTCGCTGTTAACACTGTAATGGCTGTGATAGACAATGCATATGATGCTTTTCATGCATTAAGGCTGGTTTATGTGCTGGTCCAGCTGGTGGCACCAGAACCATGATTTCCACCAGCAAAACTGTACTTGTTAAGGACATCAGCATCTAATGCATATGCTGGAGACCAGCTATATAGAGAGATTTTTTTAAGGATAACAGATAGGGCTGGGAAAATAAATCGATGCATCACGAATCAAGAAATGATATAGATTCTGAAATTTTCCAAATGCATCGCAATTCTTCCTCGAGTGGATCCTAAGCTTAGTTTTGAACAGCAGATGGCACTGCATGCTTTAGAAACAGCCGTACTCTGCTTGTTTCCAAATCCTTATACACACTTGAACCTAAAATAATCATTCATAAAATTCGAAAAGTTTGAAGCAAATTACAAGGGTGTTCACAGTGGGCTGTGTTTGCATTAATCTCGTGTCATAAAATCATTCTGAGCCGAGGTGAAATTACAGACTCAGCCGAACGCACAAGCGCTCTTCTTCATGAGCATTTGAGTGTCCGGATAAAAACTAGATTAGAGCCCAATCTGCTGTTAAAATCTGCACTCAGAATCAATTCCAGAGAGAACTGCAATGCATTCAGAAGATCGGTCGATTCTGCATCGATTTATCGTCGCAGCCCTAATAACAGATGCACACCACAGAAAGTAGCAGAGCAGGTCTGAGCAAAACCATAGTTCAACATATGAATCTTACCCCTCCCATCTGAACCTCTGGTTCTGGTAGCCTGAAATACCTTCCATGTTTCCTGCTCTCCAGTTAGCTATCCAGCATATGTACTTGTTGACTGATGTGATACGCTCTAAGCGGCCTTGTATAGAGAGAATAGTGCAGGCCTGCAGAGAGAAGGCCTCTCTAGAGCGCTTTATTATGACCTCAGCTCTCAACACCACGCTCAATTGGGCTCCTGCAGTGTTGGCAGTGGCTATGTAGGAATGCTAGCAAAGATAAGCGGCTTCATTTAGCTACATTAATTTATACCTCCCCCTCATTCACAGTCTGAGGCCGCTAACAGATCTGACAGTTTATCTCCCGTATCTTTGGCATTTTGAAACACAGCTCACTTGCCACACACTCATATAGCCAGCAGTCGCCGGCCCATCACAGGATGGCATTGCTGGGAAATCACCAGATATTAAGGCTGGTCTGCTTAATGCAAGCTGTTGCGGACCGTATGTAATGTGAGTTTCAATTTAAAATCAAGCTCTTTAGAGTGCTCTTGAGTTTGGACCAGTCTTATTTAGGTTTTGTTTACACGTATGGATGGGAGTGCTTAGCATGCTTATCTCTGTTCATAGTGGTGTTAACAGCAATTCAAGCGGGTTAATGACAGCTTCAATGGTCTTATTTACAGTAAAAGCAATTTTGTCTGATAAAGCTGTTCACCTCTTCATAATACAGCTCTTATGTCCTAAAACTGTATAGAACCGATACTCGATGTCACAGCACATTAGAATGTTATTTGGTCTATAATCACAAATTCCAGTGAGGGTAAATGTCAAAGTGAGAGTCCTGTCTACTTCCACTGAGAGAAGACGGAGCCAAGATTTAAACAAAGACCTGCACTTAAACCAGATCATTTGTTCCGAAACCAGCCCGGATAGCTATCATACCAGCCAACGTCTGAGACAGACTCTAGTCAGGAGAGGACATGGACAGGGTTTCTGACTGGAATGTGCTTGGTCATGGGGTTAAAGCTTGATCTGATATCTGGTCTTCATTCAGTCATAATGCAGAAGACCACAGAGTGAGCCTGGAATATAATCAAGGTGGCTTATCCTTTTTTTTTCTTTATTGCAAATTGTAAACGACAGGGAACAACCAGCAACCTAAGGCACATCCACCATAAATAATAATAATGATTACACTAACAACAACAATATTGAATATAATATTTTGCTTCTATTTTGTTTTAAAAGAGATATTTTCACAAACTCACAAAGAAATATATTAAAGGAGGGCTTACATTTTATTTTCCATTTGCATGTATGAATATGATATTTAGCCAGCAATAAAAAGAAAGTTGACCACATCCGAGAAATGAGAGTTCACAACAAATCACACTTGTGTGTTTTCAGTGACAGCATATGTTCTAATTACGCTAAACCAGAACTGTGTTAAAACTGTATAGTTTGGGTTTCAGGGAACAGTATGACATAATCGTTCTTAAGACTTGATGCAAAGTGTCCAGAAATGGTTCATTAAATATGTTTTTGTATGACACATTTACAAGTTTTTGCATAAACAGCATCCTCTCTCACACTATTCCTCATTATTATGATTATGATTTTGGTTGGAAACGTTGGAACAATCAGCTCACTCTTTACTTGAGCTATGGAAGCTGTGGTGTTTCTCTTCCGAATGAAATCTGTAAAGCATGTCTAATGGCAAATCCATTCCTATTACGACAAACCAACCAACGTGTGCTTCTGCTAATGCTGTTTACAAAATTCAAGCCTTTCTAATCTTGCTGGATGAGATCTTTCTGGAGGAGGCTGGTGCTGATATATGGAAAAAGAAAAGGGAGCGCCTATTTCTGTCTGTATCGTTTACCTTCTCAGCCAAGAGAGAATAGGACTTCCATCTTGACTTTCAAGCGACTTGAAGAATGGAGGACAGTCGGTGTATCATATGTTTATTTGCCTTTACATTCCTCAAAGTTAACGCTGTCTCCGCACTGCAGCTCGGCTCGTGTCCAGGAGAAGAAAAGTAGGGAAGGGTGTTTCTCATCACAGAGATTTACTTTTCTAATTCTCAGGCTCACATCCTTCAGCCGTTCATCATCCTCCTTTTTATTTTCTTCAAGATAGAAATCTAGTGTCAAGATCTGACAAAATGTAGGTTCACCTACCACATGCTCAGCAAAGCGTGCAGTCCTTGAGTTCAAAATCATTAATGTAAATAAAGCTACGCAATCAGTACATTTAATGATTAACAACAACAACAACAAAATCCTCAGTGCGTCAAGCTCCCATTTTGCAACACCTAATTGATCATGTAAGTACATACAGTATAAGCTGCAAACCCTGTAAATGAGCACATACCGGCAGGGATTGTAGGTGGGGGGAGGAGTGAATGTACTTCAATACCACGACTGAGGTGCCCTTGAGCAAGCCCCCCAGGCACTGCAGCATAAATGGCTGCCCACTGCTCCGGGTGTGTGTTCACTGCTGTGTGTGTGCACTTTGGATGGGTTAAATGCAGAGCACTAATTCCGAGTATGGGTCACCATACTTGGCCACATATCACGTCACTTTCACTTTTATACTGTATGTACTTACATGATCAATCACAAGTTTGGATTTTTTTACTAAATCATTTGAATTGATCAGTTTCAATTGTAGACAATCACTACAATTGAAACTGATCAATTGTAGTGATTGTCTAAATTCTGCATGCAGAAGTCACTATGAACAGAGAAGTTCAAAATTTTCATGCTTCTGTCTGCTATGACTTTTTATCTGTTTGAATCCGTTTTTAAAATGTCAGTATTTAATCAGTTAGTCATGTCAAATCTCTTTCAGATTTCAGCTTTGACGCAGTATCACATTTAAATAAAGGAATTAGTAAATAAGTAAAGGTGCATGATTTCACATGTCAGCATGATTTATTGCATGCACAACTGCAACGGTGTTGCAAAATTCCTAACTGCTCTTTCATAACTACTCCCTTTAATTGGCCTTACAGCTTTTTTAAGACTTTAGAAAGTATTAAATAAATAGAAGAAACATTCTCATCAACAAACTAATATGTTCCAAGCAACGCTGTAAGCTGAAACTGTCAATCATTTGCAATGGAGCGTGGTGCTCTGAGTCATGCCTTCATTAATGTGTTAATTAGCCATGACCTGGAGGGGAATCAAGTCGTCCCACATAGAGAACGTGTGAATTTAATACCAGTCATTTATTTGCCAAACAAGTCACCAAAACAGCCTTAATGATTCCCTGTGCGTCAATTAAGTCACCATTCAAAGCTTTATTACATTTATAACCTTATGAATTACGTTACTGATATAATGTAGATGTCCCAAAAATCACAGCGTTTCATCAGAGATTCCTTAATAAATCTGTACCTTTATGAAGGGCCTTAATGAGAAGGCAAAACAGCAGTTGCACTGGACTATGACTGCCGTCATATATATCACGCTTTTTCTTCTTTAAACACAAAACTGTCCTGATGCCAACTTCTAGATCTACTGGCAGCTCGGATTTGTACAAGCATTCATAATAGCTTTTTGTTCAACTGCACGAAAGCACTGAATGCAATAAGTAGGGCTAAAGTCATTAACTATTGGACGCAAGCAAAGCATGACTGACTAAATATTAGGAGCTACTGGACTGATTTAAGCACTTGACAAAGTGGAAAATATGAGCTGTGTTTGTCTACATCTTCAGTTAATCAGCAAAAGGTACATTTAAACAGCGTACTTAAAGCATATTTGCATTTGATCATGTGGTAATTCTGGTTTCCTCTGAGAGAGGTTCAGATGAGGCTGTACCGCAGCGGTCACTGAGGACGGCCGACTCGCTGTAGACGCTAGCAGCTTGTTGCAGACAGGTATCACCACTCACACGGAGACAGGAAATCCTCTGTCTGATGCTGATACGAGGCTGTGACATGGTTACCGTAGTGATCGGACACTTCCTGTCCAGAGTGTGTTCAGAGGGCGGAGCTTCACTCTGCGCTCACCAATCGGCCGAAAGGTGGTGATGTTTTCAGTGCAGATCAGTATCACGTCGTCCGTTCGCTCAAATGTTCCACCGCACTCATTGTCTGACACGCATGTGTGTGCTTCACTTACATTAGACGCTAATTCTTCAGATAACTTTACCTGACTTTAAACAGCAACATTTCCACTGTAAAGGGAATTAAATGTGTATTTTTAACAGAAACATACCACTGGATTGTATATGCCCACATTATCACAGACTACTGTATAAATAAAGCGTTGTTAAACGTTGTCTTTAAAAAAAAAATTTAATTAAGAATAATTCCTTGATACCTAAATGTTATTTTATTGAATGGAAAATTCAATCATTTACCATCCATTTCTTTTGAGTCATTTTAAGGAAACAATTTCATTTGCCTGAAAATCTCAGGAAAATTCCAATACAGTAGCAATCATTGAAAATGTCCAATATTGATTTGCTATCCCATAAAGACCTAGATGATTTCATACCAGCATAGTAAGTTCATATAACATGAAAGGATAATATGAATTTCTTGTGATATCATTGCATTTTACCTCTATGAATATTAATGTTATTAAGGTAGACAGCTGATTGCAGATGCCAAATTGACTGATGTTAGCATTTAAAATGATTTTCTACTGCATTACACACTATAAATAGTGAAGTCTTCGAAATAATGTGATAAAGTACAGTTTACTGTTACTGATATCAGCAGTAAGTCATAAAGACACATGCAGCGCACAAATTTAATCATTTCATTCAAGCTTCTTTCAGAAAACTTGCACCAATTTGAAAGTAAATGAAAACCCAACTTGTAAGCTGAAGTTTTTTTTTTGTCGAACAGCAAAAGTGTAGCCTGCCTCAGACTAAACATTTATCACCCCTAATCATGTTATGTATCTGTGAGATAATGTTCTGTCCTTGCAAAGCGTGTGAAGTGAACTTTCCACTAGCTTATTAAAGATCGTTGTTCCATTTCTTCACTGCCTCATCTGCAAGTCAATGCCAGGGCAGTTCACAGCTTGCTCTTGTAGTTTTAATCTCTGATCTGCCAACTGTGAGTGATTATTCCCATGTGTGGCTTTCTCTTTCACATGAGAACACTGGTCTTGAGTGGCTTTTTATTTTTTTTGCAGGCCCCAAAATAATAATAATAATGAAAATAGAGCATGTATAATCCTTTACTGAATAATGACAGGGTATTCGTGCAACTGCATAATAAAATTCCATGCTTACTGCATTGCTGCTAATAAACACCAAAGAAGCTGGGACATATGGATTTGGTTAAATGGCCTTCGAGGAACATGCAAAAGCTATTAAAAATCTTTGTCATTGGAGGGTCTGTTCACATTCTCCATCACAATTTTGTGATGCAAACCAGGTCTGGCTTCGAAATGTAACTTCATAATTGATGCCTGGGCTAACAAGACCTCCTGGGAGGCTGTTAGCAGTCGTAAAGCATTGGACCCACCGGCCCACCCATCGTGAGCCTTTCCCGAGCCCATGCACTGTAGCCCACGACATGAGACTAACCTTTCCATGAAAGAATACATGGAAATACTGTAGTGCTTTTCCAAAACAAACAAACAAACAGTCATGACATCACAAAATTGCTATCTTTTGTTATTAATATTTCAATAAATATAGTGAACAATAAATACAAACTCATTCATGTATTTGCAGGTAAAGTCTGTATTTGTTTTTGACAGGGACGCAGTTCCATCATGAACCTCTAGGGGTTTGTGATTTCTCATTTACGAAGCACTTGATTAGTTCAGGTTAACAAATTTGTTTCACAATCAAAATAAGTTTGTGATTAAGTTGAATGTGCATAGCATTTAGTGTGTACACATTTAGTATACTGCAGATGAAAAATAAGGACAAAGCTTTCAGGAAAAAGCACTTTCCACAAGCAGTTAACCAGCTTACATGCATGCACTCGGTTTTTCTCTCAGCATTTCTCCTCTTCTCTAGCTTGCTTTCTAATCTAATTGTCTAATGATCCTGACATTGCATACAAATATTGTTGGCTCTTTGACGAATTGTTTCGTTCCTTTTTTGTAAGTGGCTTTGGATAAATGCATCTGCTTAATGCATGAATGTAAAATACCACTCATTTAGCTGGTTTATAAGGCTTGTGCTACAACTACATCCACTATATCATCCTTTGTAGCAGCACAAGGATGACAAAGCATCAGTTTCACACATAACGCCAACCCATTCTGTTGTATTAGCGCTTTAAAGCATCCTGTTTTGTCAGGGAAGAAAACAATTGAGAAAAAAATGTGAAATGAAAATGAGTTCATTTCAAAGACTTCACTTGAAGGCCGTGTGCGATTCCCGAACTCGTGAGGAGTGACTGACATCAGCTAGATGTCCAGAGAAATGCCTTTCAAGGCCTTCAGAATCAGATTTCCTCAGAGACGTGGCTTTTGTCTGAATTCTTCTCCTTGCGTGTCTGTTAGGGTTGGAGTTGGGAAACATGAAAGACAGATCCTGACGACGCATGTTTTTCTGTTTCAGGGGTGTATGTGCCACCGGGTTCAGCTGGAGCAGGACCAGGAGGTGCTGGATTGTTACCAGGTGCTGGATTTTACCCAGGTATAACCAACTACAGCCATGCCAAATGAAGTAATGACACTGGCCATGACAGTTGATTTCAGTCAGAGCTCGGAATGGATTTCACATACAACAATCTGATGCTACTCACGTTATGCACACTTGAAAGTGAATATCTTGTTTACTTGCTAGTCTCAATAAAACTCTTGAAAGTCTTCCAAAAACTAGATGCATTTCACACGCTTTGTGGTGTCTGAGAGTAAAGCTGAACCATCTTCATCTTACACTTGACAAGATGTGAACTCATCTGCACTGACAGGGCTCTAACTCGTACTGGTTTTAACAGGTGCTGGGACGTCCCAATACAAAGCAGCAAAAGCAGCAGGTAAGATCATTTTGCTTTGACCATAAACACTCTAGAAGTGATTTGAGACCACTGAGACCAGAATCATGTATTGTTTCCCATCCTTCAGACCTCACTGACTCATTTTATCATCTGCTCCTTTACTCACCTATTCATTAATTCAATCAACCAGCCAACCATCCAAAGAGCCCAATGATCAATCAGCCAGATTCATGAATGTGTTTGGCTGCAGTAGAAGCACCTTGTTCCAATCCTCCTTAAATTAGAATATTGTTTTTCTAAATTCTGTCCTTTAAATTCAAAATCACTGTAAACCCACATGGATATACCTACAGTATATTAAGGCAAGAGTCAACAATGAATTGTTCAATTGCTTTGTTTTTGTTGAGAACTGGGTGGGGGGTGAGCTGTCATTACTTATAAAACTGCCATAAAAGTCAAAGTCCATTTGTGTGGCAGTCGGCGAAGTCACATCTCGCCATGTGCAAATGATGTGAGGAAGTTGAAAGCATGCTGCTCGTGTGGACTCAGATAAAGCATGTTATAAGCGTGAGACGGATGCTAATGAAGCGATCTCTTGTTCAGCAGGAGGATATGGAGGTGCTGCTGGGACTCAGACAGGAGCTTTAGGGGCTGGAGGTTATGGAGCTGGTAAGAGCCCTTCAAGGTCATCCATACTAGTTAAATTCATTTGCATGCATTTACTTAATTAGCAAAGCAATAAAAAGATGTCCCTTTTCACAGCAATTACAAATATAAAATGTAGCATGCCAGTGTAATGTCATGAAATTTGTATCACTAACCCCTTACCCAATAAGGGCGGCTGCTCGAATGTGAATTCAGTGAATGTTAATATGCAATTGATTCCTTTGATCAAAGCTGTATTTTCAGCATCATTACTCCAGTCTTCAGTGTCACATAATCTTCAGAAATCACTCTACTAGTGCTCTCGCTGCCTCAGAAACATTCTTTTCATGATTATTCACAGTTGTGATGATGCCCCACCTGTTCCATTCGGAAACCGTTTGACACAGTTATTTTTCAGAATTCACAGATGAATAGAAAGTCGCACCCCCCCACAGCGCCACCCACCACAGCAGTCTTTGCCAACACCAGGAGACCCAGGAACTCACTTCTTCACAATTCCTTGATTTAAAAAAGTGTTCATTTATTTTGAAAACAAACCCAAACAAATGCTATCAGTATTACCAAAAATTATACAAATTAATTGGCACTGGAAGAAATTCACTCAAACAAACAATTACCAAAAAGCGCCCCCTTATTAGGAGCTGGTTGAAAACCTCCTAAACCAGGTAAGCACACTGAGAATTTTGGCAATGATTCAAATTATTCAAATAAGAAATCTCAATAGAGCATTAGTCCCAGTGCCCAAAGCTCATCAGTATAAGCATACTACAATATCTGGTATGAAATTGTTTTGCCATGGAATATCCTTTTTTGGTGAAATGAGTGGGCGACCTGATCGTTTTCATCCCAGCACCCTTGTCCACGAGCTGATTTAATGAGTGTAAACTTACATCAGCACTACTCAAACAATGGGGCAGCAGTGCTGAATGTGTTATTGGAACACGCACAATACAATAAGTGGAAATCTTGGCGCCTACCAAGTGCAACTGGACTCATTCTGATACCATAATATAAATATTGTTGCTTTCTCTGTCAAACCGAGCACTATTGGTGCATTAGCACCGTTCGGGTATAATTGAATTTCCTAAAGCAGTGCTGATTCCAGCGACATGTTTGGAGAGATAAGGAATTAAACAAATATTGCCAGGCTCGATAAACTTTGGAGCAGCTCACTGGCTCCTCTGAGAAAGACCTTTTCACTCTGAAAGAGCTTATAAACTCCCCGATATCAGATTTTGCAGTGGAAGTTGTCTTTGGCTGCGTTTGTTGGAGCGAAGCAGGAGATAATTGTCTAATCTTTCGCTTTTCATCTTTGAGGTAAAAATGCTTAGCAGTTCTGAGGGAAGCAGACACGTTCAGACCCCAGGCCTCACATCTAGCTGATGCGCAACACATGACCTAGCATGAACGCAGTCCGCAGATAAGACGAATAAACGCATTTGAGATTAGATTGGCTGTAAGGCAGTGTCTGAATAGGCTCGGTCCCTGCAGTTCAGTTGGCCAAATTCAGAATGGCTCGTGGCTGTGTGTTCCTGTATTTCATTCAGGCCGTGGATGCATGCAAATCTGCGTGTCTTTCTGCAGAGCCCTGCTGGCACAGATTTGCACAGAATTCTATCAGTCATTCATTCATTAACCACCCAGCTGCACACACTCCCTGTCGCTTGTGTGTTCATTTATTCAGTCATGATCCTATATTTAAACGGATGACTCTTCGATCTAAGCACGAGACTGTAGTACTCTTACACATGTTACTATACTTCAATTCCAATGCTCAGATTTAGCATGTTCCCAAACTAAAAAATAAATAAATAAACTCTGCACATTCTTACTGGATCATGGTAACTTTGTTTTAGAATGTTAAGAATCCATCATAAGTAAACAGACACATGCAGCCGGGCAACTCGAAACTATAGTTATGACTGCAGTATTAGAATAGATTTATTGATATTCAATCTGTCAGCTTGTGCCTCCATCCACAGGTGAATCTAAGAAAATTACACACTGCAAATCACATCCATATGAATAAAGCAAATGTGCAATGCAACAGTAACAATCAAAATAAATGTGTGTAGATCATTCCACGCAAAATAACAAAAGGTCTCCTATCCAACCCTTCACAAACTAACCACTGAGAAGTTACAGGTTGCCAGCTTCAGAACATTACATGCATATTTTTCAAATGTCCTATACGTCTTTGGCCCTCTAAGAAAATTAATGTTAATGTACATTTAAAGAGACACATACTGTTACGGGGCTGACAAGACGTGAGACGTGCGGATCCATCTGCAAGCTTTATTAACATCAGAGGAGGTCAGAAACACAGGCAGGGTCAAACGGTGGCAAACAGGTATATGGCGGGCAAGACACAAGAATAGTCCTAGGGCTAGCGAAGGTCAACGAATGGCGAACAGAATCAAAAAGGGCGAGACTAGAGGGATAAATCCAAGAAAACAGGCAAAGATCAAAAACCGGGAAAACAGACAAGGCAAGACTAGGCTGGGCTGGGCTGGGCTAGGAAGCTAAAGCGGGCTCTGTAGAGTAGCTATCATTGTGGGCGATAAGCGCATACAATACTCGGCAGCCAGAACGGAGTGAGATTGGAAAATATTTTAGACATTTTTTAAGATCCTGTAATATTTACTTTATTCTGGTGGACAAATCAGCATAGTATATGTATTAATGCTAAATATATTTATTACTTTTTATTTTAGTATTTAGACATCTATTTGTGGTAAGTGCCACTGATAAAATGTTTTCCTTAAATACACTGAAATCAGAATCAGAATCAGAAGAGCTTCATTACCAAGTATGTTTACACACACAAATAATTTTACTTGACGACAGGAGCTTCCAATGTAGAAGAAAGTACAAACATAGCGCAGACATACATGATAGTGCAGACATACATAGGAATAACACAATAGGGATGTAATATAAAACTAATATAATTAAAAAAAAAATTAAAAAAAATTGAATAATGTACTATATAAAGAAATAGAAGTATAGGAAAAAAATGCAATTGTTTAGATAAATGTACAGATATATTTATTAATGTGCAGATATGTTATTTACAAAGTGTGCAGTTAATATAAATATACTATGTTAGTTGTATAATTTTGAAAGCTTAATTGTTTAGACTGAGTATAGACTGTGGGAAAAAACTGTTCTTGTGCCCGGCTGTTCTGGTGGTCAGTGCTCTGTAACGCCGACCAGAAGGCAACAGTTCGAAAAGAGATTGAGCTGGGTGTGGGGGGTCCAAAGTAATTTTCTTAGCCCTTTTCCTCACTCTTGAGATGTAAAGATCTTGGAGGCTGGGCAGGGGGGCACCGATAATCCTCTCAGCAGTCCTGACTGTCCTTTGTAGTCTCTTGATGTCTGATTTGGTTCAGCCACCAAATCAGACAGTTATGGATGTACACAGGACAGACTCGATGGCCGAGAACTGTGTGAGCAGCTTCTGTGGCAGGTTGAATTTCCTCAGCTGGCGAAGGAAGTACAACCTCTGCTGGGCCTTTTTTGCAATGGAGTCTATGTGAGTGTCCCACTTCAGGTCCTGAGAGATTGTGGTGCCCAGGAACCTGAATGACTCCACTGCAGCCAAAGGGCTTTCCATGATGGTGAGTGGGGGAGAGCAGGGGGGTTCCTCCTGAAATCCACGATCATCTCCACAGTTTTGAGCGTGTTAAGCTCCAGGTTGTTAAGACTGCACCAGACAGCCAGCTCTTTAACCTCCTGTCTGTAAGCAGACTCGTCTCCATCCTTGCTTCCCCTCATCATCTGCTCTACTGTAAGACATCTGCTCTACTGTAAGAAGTCATAACCATTTTATAATGGCATAGTATTTGCTATCAAAAGTCAAAGTATGTGTATATGATTCAAATGCCTGATAGCACAACACCGTGGTTTATAA
Source organism: Sinocyclocheilus anophthalmus (assembly GCA_018155175.1). Taxonomy (NCBI): domain Eukaryota; kingdom Metazoa; phylum Chordata; class Actinopteri; order Cypriniformes; family Cyprinidae; genus Sinocyclocheilus; species Sinocyclocheilus anophthalmus. The sequence goes on from JADLZN010001691.1 coordinate 28,521, forward strand.
CTGTACCCAAGTCTCCTTGTACACAATACATTTTTATAAGGATCCCTTATAAACCATCGCAAACAGCATTGAAAAATATTTAAGCTGGCCACCCCTATGAACACCTCGACTGCGAAAAGATACCTGGTGTTTAATTAAAGCAAGGTGATGGCTGAGACAAGTGATGTGAGTTACGAGCTTGTCTCAAGCGAGCCCTTGTAAAACAGAGCTAATTGTGAGGCCTGTCATCATTGCTGTGATGAGCTGTTGAATTTGGGGAGGACTTTTGGAAACTATCTGCTAGTCCCGGCACCTGAAGCAAAGGTGGATTCTGTGTCGCTTGTCGCTGCCAACTCCGCACAAAAAGCCTTATTTTGCACAAATGTTGGGCAACTTCTTGTCACAAACGGTTAGCTTGCATGTCGTGAGACTGTGGACGTTTTTCTTCATTACACGTGTGCGTGAGATCGATCTCATAAACATCATGGCTAGATTGGAGGTGACGAGAAAAGATTTGACTCACAAGACTTTTCACATTGAATTTATTGGATTAATTCTGCAATGGCTAAACAGGCAGCTGCATTTTATTTAGTCACCTGATCTCAAAAGCAGACTTTGTTTTGATCTGTACAGAAACCAGAGCAGCACAACCTTAAGACAGTATGTCAGGTTTTGCTTTCCACATGCTTTTCTATGTTGTCTCAGTGAGAGGATCCAGTTTGTTTCAGACTTGAAAGGGAGCGAGGGCTGAATGCAGAGAGAATGAAGTGTGTGGGCCAGGCAGATGAGCTGGGAAGAGCCAGAGAGTCTTGTGAAGCACATGTGCTTTTCATTAGTGGGCTCAGACCTGTCCTCAAACTGCTCGCTTCTGGCCTCTGATTGTGAATAAGGGCCCATCTTCATGTCACTGAGTCAAAGCTGATATCCTTCAACTCCCCTGGGAGCCACGCATCACTTCATGTGCTCGTCCCCAGGTGCGGACAATATGCAAACAAGTCCTTGGAGTTCATTCTCACGTCCGATGAGATGCTTGTCTGTTTATGTTGTCAGAGGCGAATATTTTCAAGATGCAGAAGATTGCGTTTTGTTTCACCAGTCTTGCGCAACCGCTTTTGAGGAGCGCTGTTCCAAAAAACACTGTTCACCACAATGTGGTCATCATCATAACAGCGTTCTACTTTTAGAGTATGATTTAGCATAAAACAAGAAGTCCTTTCTTCTTAGTTCACTTTCTGAATGAAGAACCTTTCGGTGACACATGCAGCCATAAAACACAAAGATGCATCCTTACTGGAAGAAGAGATGTGTGATGCTGGAAATAAATAACAGAGGAAACATGGAGGGGAAGAAGAGGGGAAGAAGGCAACAGATCTTTATTGTCTCAGATTGGACTTCTTTTCTCAATGCAATGTGGATGCAATAAATTAGGCGGGGGGAAGAGCAGTAATGTAAACATACAAGGAGGTTATTCCCCAAATACAGTTTCAAAGACTTATTCTTGACAATGCTTTTCCCATTACATTAAACTTGCACCGTGCATGGATACAGAGAACACCTGATAAAACATATTTACTGCAGTTTTTTGAACATGTACCATGGTACTACCACTGTTTTGAGCATACACAATCGTACTATGATGTTTTGTTGGTCAAAGAACCACTGTATTACCTACCATCTGATACCATAACAGTACCATGGTCCTGTCACAGTATTGTTCTGTAAGGGACATACAGTACACACACATTCTAGTGCTGTGGTTCCTAACCTCGTTCCTGGAGCCCCAACATTTCCATTTCAGGTCTTCGACTCTCTACTAATGAGCTGAGGATCTGATTCAGGATGGAAAACAACCACTGTACTAGAACCAGGATGCCCAATCCTGGAGATCTACCTTCCTGCAAAGTTCAGCTCTAACCCTATGCAAACACACCTGAACCAGCCAATTAAGATCTCCTGGGACCTTTAATAATTACAGACAGGTTTGTTAGAGAAGGGTTGGCACTGAACAGGAAGGTCAATCTTCACGAACAGCATTGGGCACCCCTGATTTAGAGTCAACACAAAAGTACTCTGATATCCCTGAGGTCTGTCAGGAGCAAGAATGGAGAGCTTATGTGAGCTCTGTTTATTGGTTGTATCATATCTCAGCCCTGACTTGTCAGAAAAGTATTCAGCGTGCACAAACCCCATGCATATGCGAGCCATCTGGGACATGTTTCACACATCGCCAACTGATCAGACTGCCACAGTTGACTCTTGCATTGACATTTTTGACTTTGATTTGCACAATACCGTTCTTTGAGATGTGATAAATAATAGAAATAAATGATCAAGCGGTCTGTGCCAGCTCTGACTGCACCGTGAACCCATCCGGTGGCGATATGTTCACGTTCTGCCTAGGGGGATGATACGGTGTTTGTGGCATATTTCTGGAATCGCACGAGAAATAAAACTTGACAGAAGCAGATGGCGTTTCACCCCGGTGCACTCTGTCATAAAACCTACATAAACATTTTGTAAGCATGTCTTTTTGTTTGTGACAAATGATGTCTTGAAATGAAGCCATGATGTCAGTGTTGGGTTGTCAACAGTGATTTTGATTAAACAGCTTGCAAGCGGGTTATGTTAAAGTCGTACACGTTCACCAAACTCCGCAATAGTTACCATAGACCTACATAGTCAAAGTTTATTAAATATTCAGGTACACTTTAAAGTGAATGACAGTAAACAGGGCAGTAAAAAAAACTGTTTCAGTAGCAGATATGGCTTTTCCTCAGTGACATAAGGGAGAACTCAGTACAAATGAGTCATGTTTTAGAAAATCTCACTGGGGCAATGAGACTTGCTGATATTGTTACAATGGATTGTTTCGCAATCACATGTAAATTGGATCCGTTCATATGGCAGTACATTACTTTCTTTCCTGTGCAAACACCTGCTCCCTTTGGGAGGATCTATCGTCCAAAATGATACTGGACACAGTAGGGGACATATGGTAATATTTTGCTTTCACGTCCAATGAAGGGAAAAACAACAGCATATCGATAACTAGATTAGCATTTCCTGAGGAAATACTAGTGCTTGTAGAACCACATTGAAGATTTAGGTAAGTCTTGCTATTATGAAATCCTGCATCAGACCTCTTTTGCTGTTATCTCAATTTTGCTGGACTATGCTTGAAAATTAATACACAATGCGACATTGGCTATAGGTGGATTGACAGATTGGTGGATTGATTTAGTAGCAACACCACTTGCTACTAAAACACTGCAAAATATCTCCTGGTTGCCAATTATAAATTGCATAGCTCTCTTTAGGTGACCTTAAATGGCCTATGAACCAGATTCAACCACAGCTTTTCCAAAGCATATCATATCTACAGAATGTGACGTGGAGCTGGAGAATCCCTTCAAGAATCCTGAACAAATTGACTCTGTGTTGAAAAGAAGTAGCATTATTTTGACTTATTTTAGCAGTATAGGAATGCACCCAGAATGCAAACTTTCACAGTTCTGGACACAAAGATCTAGAGACCCTCTGCCAGCCAACAATGTATTTCTGTCCATAGCTAAAACAGCTTGCACCCAAATTTCAATGTGGCTACTTAACTGACTGTCGAGGCCGAGAGCGAATGAGCCAGCGTGCAGTTGTTGTCATCTTTGGACCATCTAACAGAAGAACTGGCTTTTTTTTGTCTTTATGTCTTTAATTTGTTTCTTTAATTTGGTAACTGGCCTTTTACTTGCTGTAGGGTTCATGAGGTATCTCAAGCTCACAGATCAGTGGAAATGACTGGGCCTGAAATCCTTCCAATAATCTCACAGGACCTCCGTGCCATATGAATTCCAGGATGCTGTAGTCGGTTCACTGCAGTTGCCGTCAGTTACATGGACAAGGGCCACGGAATTCTCTGCTCTCTTAAATTAAATCTTCAGGCTTGTCCAGCTGCTCCAGCGAGGACGGGTAAAGGGTTAGAGGGGGTTTGTGGGTGTGGATTAAGCTTTGCTTCTGCTCCGTACTCCTGACTCCCTCTATCTGCTGCTTTTAACAATCCAGCTCTCATTTGGACTCTGTTCAAATGGTGTTTTTATTCAAAATGAAATCATTGATGAATAGTTCTTTCTCATATGGAATGTGTTTACACCAGTCATTCACATGATTGGCACCCAGCTCTACAAACGCGTGCCTGAGCCCAAGACGGATTGGATGGCCACATGCTTTTAAAATTGAAGACTTGTTGCTGTCTTGATCATTTCAAACTTGATACATCTGTTATAATCTCCAAATGTTACCATGCGTAGTTGTTGTAAGTCTTGCTTGAAAGAAATCCTTCAGACATCACAGGAGAGAGAGAGCTGCATTACATTTTTCATCTTTTATGAAGACAAAGAGATGGCATCTTCATATTGACTAGAATGGTGAACAATACCAAACAACTTATCTTATACACAGAACAAAATTATAAACGCTACACTTTTGGTTTTGACCCCATTTTTCATGAGCTGAACTCAAAGATCTAAGACTTTTTCTATGTACACAAAAGGCCTATTTCTCTCAAATATTGTTAACAAATCTGTCTAAATCTGTGTTAGTGAGCACTTCTCTTTGCCGAGATAATCCATCCACCTCACAGGTGTGGCATATCAAGATGCTGATTAGACCGCATGATTATTGCACAGGTGTGCCTTAGGCTAGCCACAATAAAAGGCCACTCTAAAATGTGCAGTTTTACTGTATTGGAGGGTCCGGGGGGGTCAGAAAACCAGTCAGTATTTGGGGTCCATCATTTGCCTCACGCAGTGCAACACATCTCATTCGCATAGAGTTGATCTGGTTGTTGATTGTGGCTTGTGGAATGTTGGTCCATTCCTCTTCAATGGCTGTGCGAAGTTGTGGATATTGGCAGAAACTGGAACACGCTGTCGTATACGCCGATCCAGAGCATCCAAAACATGCTCAATGGGTGACATGTCATGTGGTGAGTATGCTGGCCATGCAAGAACTGGGATGTTTTCAGCTTCCAGGAATTATGTACAGATCCTTGCAACATGGGGCCGTGCATTATCATGCTGCAACATGAGGATGAATGGCACAACAATGGGCCTCAGGATCTCGTCATGGTATCTCTGTGCATTCAAAATGCCATCAATAAAATGGCACCTGTGTTCGTTGTCCATAACATAAACCTGCCCATACCATAACCCCACCGCAACATGGGCCACTCGATCCACAACGTTGAAATCAGCAAACCGCTCACCCACACGACGCTATACACGTTTGCCATCTGCCCTGTACAGTGAAAACTGGGATTAATCCGTGAAGAGAACACCTATCCAAAGTGCCAGACGCCATCGAATGTGAGCATTTCCCCTCTTAAGTCGGTTACGATGACGAACTGCAGTCAGGTCGAGACCCCGATGAGGACGACGAGCATGCAGATGAGCTTCCCTGAGACAGTTTCTGACAGTTTATGCAGAATTCTTTGGTTATGCAAACCGATTGATGCAGCAGCTGTCCAGGTGGCTGGTCTAAGACGATCTTGGAGGTGAAGATGCTGAAGGCATCAGCCTAAGGCACACCTGTGCAATAATCATGCTTTCTAATCAGCATCTTGATATGCCACAATTGTGAGGTGGATGGATTATCTCGGCAACGGAGAAGTGCTCACTAACACAGATTTAAACAGATTTGTGAACAATATTTGAGAGAAATAGGACTTTTGTGTACATAGAAAAAGTCTTAGATCTTTGAGTTCAGCTCATGAAAAATGGGGGCAAAAACAAAAGTGTTGTGTTTATAATTTTGTTCAGTGTATAACAAATGACTATTTGATATTCTCAGAAATCAGTGGAAATTCACATTCATCATCCACATACATCCCTCAAAGCGCTGACACGACTTTCATTTAATTTAGCCTAGTATTGTTGCACTGGCTGGTGAAAATCTAGTTGCAGTCAAGCTGTAATGTATCCAGCTGCCCTGTTTTAGATTAGTATAATAGCTATATCTGTGGCATGTTAACACTTCGTGCAGGTTTTTGTGTGTATGCACAACTGATGGTCATTTGGCATGCAACATAGCGAGCATAGATTAGTGTGGTGCATGGTCAATTAGTGAATCAGGGTGGTGCAGATGAAAAATTAACACATTTACATTTTCAATTAGAACAGTTTACTTCGACAAGCAACAGCAGGAAACCTGATCCTAACATAATATTCATGAGGTTTCTGACACTACTAATAAGCTGTCAAAAAAAAAAGTACCATGTTTTTTTTGTTTTTTTTTTCAGACATTACCAGTACCATTTTTTGGTAGGGATACTCAAAAGCACTGGACAGTACTTCACAATAACCGTGATGACTTCACAATAACTGAACCTTAAGTTCTTCAAAATCCCTCCCATTTAAAATGTTTACCTATACTGCGTGTTTCATCTTTGACAAATCACATTATTTGACATATGGCATCCAGCTTAAACTTACAGTGGTGGGTTTGTCTATCATCCATTCAAAAAAAGTATATGCTTCTTCTTCTTCTTCTTCTGTCCTCCTCTGTAAGTTTTTGTGAGTGGGTAGAGTTATGTTTTGATAACCTTCATGCACTCAGGGCTTTGTGGAAAGAGGGAGAGTGAGATGACAGTAATATATTCCAGCTGCACTTGGACTGTCTTCATGTTCATCAGGAATAGTTGCCTTGCCTGAACAGTACTCACAGTGCTTGAGGGAGGTTTGCTGTCTGACACCGGGAAACCAAGGGAGTGCATCATTAACTAATGGCAGACGCACCTGTCTGGGCTCCTGATCCACGCGTCTGAGAGTCGCTCTAACTGATATATTAGTAAAGATTAGATGCACTAAGAAACAAATGGATCAACAGGTCCATCTAAAGTTCTGAGCTCATGATGAACAAAAGGAAATTAGCCACAGTTAGTCCAAGAGCATTCCACATGTCTTGAGCCTCTGTGAGTTCAGATGTGCTAGAGGGGACTTTCAGTAGTGTCACATAGCCCAACTTTTATCATGAAGTTTGGCCCATTTTACAGCTTATTCCGGCCCAGAATTGTCCACTTAGAGATGTCTGGCTGACTTAAAAATAAAGCGACCAGTGTACTTTTTTGTTATTACGAGCTGTTTAGAAGCAAGTTTTTTCTGAAAGAATCAGCCTAGGCTCATTTGATATTTCTTATGACATTATGTTGCTTCTTGCATGTTTATTGGCACTTTTAGAGCAAAATGTCCAGTGAGTGGCACTAAAAGAGCATTCAATTTTCTCCAAATCAGATGAACATGAATATGGAAACATTTTATTGTTGGTTTTTGTAGGTGTCGCATTCACACCTACACTAAACCCTACCCTGAATCTAACCAGTAGTGTTAACAAAAGCAAATGTGACAAAAACAAAGCAACCACACCCCTTTAACTTGCTACTACAAGTCTTTGAGCTCTTTCAATGTGACTTGCGTTTCATGGAACTCATGCACATGCGCTCCATATCGCAAGTGCAATGCAATACCAGGTGAGCTACTGAGCAAGCTTACCACATTATAAAAGCCTCACATATGGAACTGGTTATGTGATACAACATTTTAAAATGCTTTAGTTAAAAGCATTATGAGGTCATAACATACAGTAGTATTCTGCAAAGAACTGTGCAAAAATAAGTGTCATTAATGGATAATCTGCTTCTGTAATCATGATTTGTGTGAAAAGGAATACGTTATTGGTGTTTTATTGGCACTAGTGTTTATTTCAGTTGGAAACTGCACTGAATTGTCTGTATGTTGAATGTAGGTATGAGTTTCGCAAGAAGCATGTTTTTCTAATGAGCCTATGTTGGAAATAACTGATACCACAATATTTGACTGTTTGGTAAAGCACTCATTCAAATACTTGCACTGCAGTGTCAGTTCATGTCCATCCCTGCAACTGACAGAAGAAATGTGTGTAGGATTTTTAAAGGTATATTGGTGTGTGTGTGGGGGGGGGGGGGTGGGGGGGGTTTGTTTTGGGCTTTGGTCTTGAAAAATAATGCAATTTTATTATCCAACTGTAATTAGTTATTATATACACTGACTGTGCTATCTAGTAAGTCATCTTGCTGATGATCCTGGAATTTCAGACAAATAAATGTTGTTTTACTGTGTAAAAAAACAAACAACAAAAACATACAATATGCATCAAATACTTATTTATATACATAAATATACATTACTGTATAGACAAGATAAGGCAATGCAGATGCTGTGAGAAAAACAAATAAAACTTAACAGTCACTACAGCAATAGTTCTGTCTTCTGCCATGTTTAAAGCCTGTGGCCCACCCAACTTGAAAACTTGGGTATCAAAATTATCCAAGAGGTTCCCAGTCATAAATGCAACTTGAGCGGCCATTCACAAAATATATGATTTGACGATATATTGCACTGATAATTAAGTAGGCATGAAGGTTGAACCTGATCAATTACACAACAGCCAGCAGCGTAAGAGTAAACAGCCAAGAGAAAAATATGTAACAAATGGAGAGACTTTAAACAGTATATGATACGAGTACTCTGCATGCTCTGAACAGCATGGTAGTGATGATATCATCAAACAATCATGTCATCGCACTGTTGATTTCCAGAAAAAAGAGAAGCTTTTCAAAGTGAAAAAAAACAAAACAGTTTAATATCATAGCATATATTGTGTAAATGGAAACATTTCCTAAATTTAACACCACTGTTTCTCTGCCTAGGCATGCTTGTCCAAACAAAAATCACTCCAAGAGCAAAACATGTAACATTTTAGGAGGTCACAAAACCCCAGATCACAGCATCTAAGGATCTAGAGGCCTCTCTTGAAATGGCTAAAGTTGGTGTGATTTCTTCACAATCAGGCAAGACAGCACAGAGGAGGCCACAGCTCTACAATAAGAACATTTCTACTGACCTGAAATGTTCCTAAGACCATGTGAATGAGAAAGAACATTTTGTGGACCACTGAGTAGACAGAACTTTGATTGTAAATGAGAACCATTAGATTTGGTTACAACAAAACTCTTCCTGGTGAAGCACAGTTGGGGCAGTATGATGTTTTGGGGCTGATTTGTTGTCTTTGGACCAGGACAGCTTGCCATCATTGATGAAACTATGTGTTCTGTGTTATATCAGAAAATTTTCTGAAGAATGTCTTCAGGGTGTCCATAAACTGGAAAATACTGGAAATGTTTGTTTGCTAGTATTAATGATCAAGGGGGTCACACCAGATACTCAAGACAAAGCTTCTTTTACAGCAAAAACTTTCCCTTTATTTTAGTGTAGTACTAAGTCACATTGGAACTGATGATTTCAGTGTGTTGACATTGTCTGTGGGTATGTTGCTTGAGGCTGAGATTAGCAGAGACCTTTCTTTAGCTTATACTAGACATTTAATTGATCCAAAAGGTTGGAGCCAAATGTAGACAAGCTGTTTAATATTCCATAACAGGCCAAAATATGGTTACATCCTCAGCTCTGTACAATTGTGGCATTGTTCTGCAGAGCAATGTGGATTTGTCTGTGACCCTCAGCAAACTATGCTTGGAAAGCACGAGTGTGTAGCCTCCTTTTGCCATCAGCCACTACAAAAAGTTTAATCTCTTTCTCTTGTGTCAGAAGTTCGAACACCAGAATTTAGAGGCTTTTAAAGCTACTCTCATATTTATAATGGCAACAAGGCAAAAAAAAAAGACTCATAAGCAAAGCATTTTGCTGCACATCCTTTCCATTCCTGTATTCCTCCCTCTACCATAAAATACGGATGCAAACTTCATGACCTCATTTGTTTAGGGTTTGCTTTTTGAAGGAGGACACAATGTAGCAATAATTTTCAATCAAGCTAACTCCTCATTTACTTCAGATCCACTGTAGCCTCTGAGCCCTCACTTTCTATCTCTTTAAAAATGTATTGGCTTTTGTTCTCTCTCTTCATTCTTTCCCATCCAGCCCCTCCCAGTCCCATTGCTAAATCACTCCATAGCATTTACAGTCCAAGCCATTTGGGGATGGGGGCAGATCATCTTCATAATTCATTATGATTCATATGTGAAATCTTTCCTATTAGATATCACTCCTACCTTGTTATTCCACTCTCCAGAATCATGAATTCAAATGCTCTAGAGAGGCATACTCATGGTCACAATAGTCACTGTATTTGCAGAACATTCACTACATGCTTAGAGGCCTACCACAGATCTAGCCTCCATGCTGCTTCCTATAATTTCATTGTCTTCTCTCTACTTTTTGTTAGGGTTAGTAGAATAAGTTGGTGGACTTTCTAAATAAAGTGTCAGCAGATATTAAGCAGACGGTCTACTGATACTCTAATAACTGCTAGTTGACATGTAGTTTAAAGTTACTAATAATCAGTAGAATGCTAAAGTGAGCTATCAAAATAAAGTGTGACCAAAAAGTTGAAAAGCAACAAATGCTGGTGATTGAGTTGTACTGAACCCAGAACATTCCTTCAATAAAAATGGTACATTGTCCTCAATATCCTCAAGTTAGCCATGTTAAAATTGCTGACACTTTTAATGCCAGTAAATTTCCATGCCTGGCATACAGGTTTTTCTGAATTTGTTGCTGTATGTCTCTTCTACTGTAGGTGGTTATGGTTATGGTGCTTATGGTGCATATGGTGGTGCTGGAAGATTTTACCCAGTGGCTGGAGGTCTGAAACCGGCTAAACCAGGTGCTCATCATCCAGTGAATAGTCAGCAGTGGTTAAAGTGCAGTCAAGTAATTACATATAACCATTAGGCCTTCTCTTTAGGTGCTGGGCTACCTGGAGGAGGTCTTCCTGGAGGAGGTCTTCCTGGAGGTGCCATTCATCCAACAAGGCTATTAATGATTTGGATTTTCTTTGTGGCTAAGTAACAAAAACTACACAGCTCTTTTCTAAGTCTGATTCTCTTGCTTCAGGTGCTGGTGGAAAGCCTGCTAAAGGAGGTAATATACATCTTTCAGAGTCCATTGTTTCCATTGTACAAACACATTGTGAATTAAACGTCTTTCGAGAAGAATCGAAAAGGAAAAAGTAGGAGGGGATCTGACCTCATTTTTAGAGGAAACATTCATACAATAAAAACATACAGGTCTCTTTTTAACACCTTTTCCAAATAACTTACTCTGTTGGTGTTCACGTGGCTATGACTCTTTTCATGGTACTCCAGTTGGCTTGAAGTTGAATCAAGGAGCCTTAGATCATGAGCCAAATAAACAAACGTGTCCCCTCTGGGACCCCGCTGGTGGTGTTCATGTACCAAAAGCCAGCACATTACTTCAGCATGTCCTTGGCATAATCTAAAAGCAGCATGCAATGTCTGTTCTTCTGTGTTTGATATCGGTTGGAAAAGGGTTAAACAAATAAATGAACAGCCTGAAACATCAGCTTCCAGGCACTGAAATCAGATAAGATGACTTGTTTTATGTCAGAGGGACGGAGAAAGTGAGGCAAACTAAGGAAGCGTAAGGAATATCTGCAGGCCAGATTTGCACCTAATGTGTTTAGTGATCTGACTGAATGTGTGTTTGTGTTCGTTCAGGGCCAGGTGCAGGAGGAACTGGTCCTGGTTCTGGCCTCCCAGGTGCAGTGAATGTATATTTAGCAAATACTGGCATGAGATCATTCGAATGATTAGCCAGCAGTGATAGTCTGGTCTAAGGTACTCTGACCTTTCAATTGTTTGTTAGGCCTTGTCATTCCTCAGACCGGGGTACAAGGACTGGGCCCTGGTGGGATTGGACCTGGAGGAAAAGCCGCGAAGCCTGGGAAAGCTCCAGTGCCAGGTGAGTGTGGGGGTTTGAAGTTGTATCTGTACATGGAAATAAGCATGATTATAGATCAACTTTTCGATCTTGTTTTTTTTGCAGGAGTGGGAGTACCTGGACCTTATCAAGGAGGACTTGTTCCTGGACAAGGTTTGTTAATTTTCCTCTGTTTATGTACTGCAATATGACCACTAGGCCCACAAGGATTCTGCGAACGTTTTTCACATTTATGGTGCGGATTGTGGGGAACATATGCCGAATTCTGTGAAATTGATCTACTCCTGGCAAAATATGTACAACTGAGCTGAAGATGCTACACGCTTAGGCTAGAAACATATTATATGCAAGAATGCAAACCTACAAATTCCTGCAACACTCAAGGGTGCGATCGAGTTACCTTCACAGTGTGTAATGGATTATTCAGGTAGCTTGCTAAAGACTGTTCAACTTAATTTTAATTTCTTTGACTTGCTCAGCAAGATTGACTCCTCCATAACAGCAGTTGACCTAAAGTAGAAAGCACACCATAGAAGACTCTAATGCTGACAGGAACAAGCAGAAATTATGCATGAAATGTAAATTGTGCATATGTGTATAGAATTAATTTGGGCCATTTTCAAATTAGCCAAGACATCTCATAAACAAAGGTATGTGTAGAACCTGAATGATTTCTCCAGACATCTGTGTGCTCACAGATTTAGTGCAGGCCTGCTAATCAGTCATTTGGATAAAACACCCAATTAAAATTGCACACATGGCCTTCATTTGGTCTTGATAACTTGGATTTAAATGATTACAGGCTTCAATGGGCGGGGTGTTCTTCCTGGTGTAGCCACAGGAACTGGACTCAAACCTAAATCAGGTAAACTCTCAATGAAAATGACATCAGTCATTGCAGTGAAATAAACTCTACCATATCTTTATGACTGACTGAATCTTTCCTATAGCTGCTGGTGGAGGGCAGGGTCTGGTACCAGGTGGTGGTTAGTATATGAGCATACAGCAACCATGTAAACAGAATACTAACAATGATATCTGGATAGTGTGGAAGTATCTGCAAATCTGAACAACACCTGTGTTCAAAAAGTTTGCATTGTCTGTTGACATCCAAACAAATGATCCTTTTGTTGTAGGTGGGCGTGGATATGGACCACTGCAACAAGGAGTATTTCATGGATACCCTCTCAAATCTCCCAAAGCCCCAGGTGGAACATTTGATTCTTTTGATCAGACTGCACAAATCGTGCTCAGCCCAGCTCTGCCACGCCTTGAAAAGAAGCATTTGCAGACTGATTGCATTTGTGGTTAAACAGCTAATAAGCAACACAATATGAGGTTGATAGAATTGAGAAAGTAAGAATGTCTTTCATCAAATGCTCCAGATGAAACCCAGCTATATTGGATCAGTGTTTAGACTTGCATCGCTAGTCATCCATTTATGTGGTAGATTGCTCTCTGGTGCACCGAAACGTTGTGTGATTTTTTTTCTACATGGAGGTTCAGCAGTTGAAGTTGAATTAAGTCAAATTAATTTGTTTCTAGCATTAACCTCAGATGGACGATGTGCTCTCTGGAAAGTGACATTTCACTTGGGAAAGTGCCTTGACAAAGTTCATAGTCATAGTTTTCATAGTCACAACTGAAAATATTTTCATAAATGTTTCCGTTTGAAGCTTGAAATGAAGTACATATTTTCATGTCTCTCTTATCGGCGCGTTATCAACCTTAATAATGGACTAGGAATACATCCAGTGAAATAAGGAAAAATTGATTGCAGTATTAATATGTGAGCCTCTAGTGGAAGAGAGCTTTTCCAAACTTGCATATTTGTTCTGATAAAAACAGGATACAATGTTGATAAAAATGTGTGGTCAACTTCAATGGTTTAATGCTTTACAGGTTATGTGAAAGTGAGCTTGTACGTCAACGGAAATCATTCAGAGGCTTATTTATCATCGAATAGTTTGCCGTTTTATCTGTAGCATTTTATCTGTATGTGCTCATTGTTTAAATACTGGCCATGTGTTACTGTAGTTCTCGCCGAACTCTACTGTTGTGAATAGCTATAATATGTACAGGATACAACACATTTGTTGGCATGGTATTTTTGGTATATCTTTAGTATGTCTCGATAAGTCTTATGTTATGACTTGTCCTAACAGGTGCTGGGTTACCCTACACTGGTGGTAAACTTCCATACGGTAGGCTACAGTGATGACCTTGATCACATGCATGTGCTGAATACCTTGTGTGTGATGTGTATGAGCTTGCGTGCTGATTCTCACCTGCTATGCCAAAGGTTATGGTGGTTTTGGTGGAAGTGCTGGACTCCCTGGTGGGAAAGGTGGAGCTGGCTCCAAGCCTGGTTATCCAACAGGGACTGGTGTGTTATGTAACAGCCACCATTTTAAATAATTATAATACACTATAAATCTTAAAAAATAGCCTTAAAGAACACATCATGTTTTAGCTCAATAATATATATATGAAGAGTTTGGTTCCAAAACACTATAAATCCATTTGGATTAATTTGAGTAAAAATTTGCTTTCTTTACCAAGAAAGTGGCAAAATGGAAACCACTATTTTCTGTTTAAAACTTTCACGTAGCATCTTTAGGTTATAATAACATGAACAATTCAAATCCAGATTCTGATTTTCAAAGATTCCCCAAAATGCAATAAATCCATGACACGCTTGTGTTTTTGTTTTTTTTTCAATACATAATCCATAAATCAATATAAAAGTTATTTTTCATATTGAAACTTCTGAAAATACACAACATGGTTAATCCACATATGACAGCCTCTGAACTTGGTCCATACTACTCTTATATACAGGCAACTGGACAAAAATACATTCAATCAGTCATCGCACCCAAAATGAATTCTACGGGTCATCTTGTTATTGCTATAAATTAATTACAACAATAAAATAATATTTCATCATGAACATACATGAACAATAATATCACATTAAACCACAGAAATTCCCTTACATTCAACTTCCAAAAGTGCATTCATCTTTGCCATGTTACATTCATTTAGTTGACTAGTGCTATACGCAGTATTACCAAAAACATAAATGGCATTAATAAAAACACTTACACTGACAAGCTAGCAATATCGCGTTCATAATCGAATCCGACTCATCTGCGATTATGCATGCGATATTGCATAGTCAGTGATCTACGGCTCTGTGTATCCATCTGAAAGCACGTGGTGGAGATTTACTATTAATCACAGAGGACGAGATCGCACAGTAACAAGTAGATGAGGGAAAACTAGGATGCTGGCTTTATTCAAAGCACCGCCATTACTGTCTAGAGTGCATGGAATGGTGCGCTGTGATTGGTTGAGCGTATATATCGCATTCTGCAGAGAAGGGTGATTGGTGTTTGTCACGGTTTGGAAAGAAAGGGAGAAAACATGACAGAATAACTCGGTGGATATCGCATTTTGCGTAAAATTAAAAATGAACTTTTCAATACCAACCATATACAATATTGATTTCATTTTTTTTTTTAAATGGCGTTTATCGCATTTATATATATATATATTGTGTGTGTATGTGTGTGTGTGTAATGGGATATACTCTATATACCTTTAATTAATTCTCACAAAAATAATGTCCCAATGCAAAATGTCCCCAATGTTAAAAATATAATTTCTTATGTAGTCAGATTGTGTGGTGAAATAAAACACACATGCTCTTGACTTCATGAAATTCACCTTAGAAGAATTGCAAAGATACTGAAATTACTGTCATTTTCCATGGCTGCAGTCAGCACGCACACACATGCACTGTAAATGCATGACCAGTAGCTGATCTGCTGTCTCTGTACATAGGTGTGGGGACTTTAGGGGTCTCTGCTGCACAGGCCAAAGCTGCTAAATATGGTAATTAAAATTAATTAAATGATTTTAAAGTCCACATGTTTTATCCACAGAACAAAGAAATTAATATTGTGCTTCAGTTGTTTGTGCATAATTGCGTGGGTTTTTTTTTTCTTTTTCCAAGAGCTAATATTAGAAGTTCACTGTTTGCGCCCATTTCTTCAGGTACTGGAGCTGGTTTTGGTGGGGCTGGAGCTGGAGCTTTTCCAGGTGGTGCTGGTGGACTTTACCCTGGTATAGGAGGTAAGGATGCGTTTTCCTCTGAAATCCCCTTAAACCACAATCAACATTTTTATATTAAAAAATTGTTCATATTGAAATGTAAGTAATTTACTCAAGTGGCTAGTTTAGTGTTTACATATTTTCTTGGGTGTTGGAGTTGGTTTAGGTGGTGTTGGAGCAGGTGGTGCTGGTGGAGTTTACCCAGGGGCAGGAGGTGAAAAATCATTTTGCTAAAGAATGGTTTAGGAGCTGCAATCAGACATTGTTTGTTTGTTTAAAGGAAATCATTTACTCACCTGTATGCCATTCCAAAGTGAGGAACAAAAATGTCAGTTTTTCCAAAAAACAACAATTAGTGTTGTTGTTGAGGACAGGCCACACTTTATGTTTGTTAAAAGCTTCAAAATCTAAATCCAACTTTAATTTGTCCTGCATTTACTCATTGTGCTGACACTATATATACACTATATACTGTATACATTTTATCCATGTGTGCTCCCTTTTAGAATCTATAGGAACTTAGAAACTAAAAGGAATTTAGGAATAACAGGAGCTACCAGAGCAATTGTACAATCAAACATTGCATGCAAAGACATGTTGCAATAGGTTTGAGGTCAATGCACATGGGGCATGAGATGTGGCATTCAGTGGCCTGTGTTATTATTGATGTTTTCTATTTCCTAAATTTGAAGCAAAATTTGGATCTGTCCTCTCTGAGCAGGTGCGGGTGTTCTTACCCCAGCTCAAGCTAAAGCAGCTAAATATGGTGAGTACACTGACTAATTATCTTGCTTTATTATTTGGCTCATAAATGACTGATGGGCGATTCAGGCTTGTTGACTGTATTACATAGTCAAGTCAAGTCACCTTTATTTATATAGCACTTTTAACAATACAGATTGTGTCAAAGCAGCTTCACATTAATAAACAGAAAAATAAGTGTCATATACACAAATGCAACAGTAAATGCTCAATTTCTGTTAAAGTCAGTTCATCATTGATTCAGTGATCGTCCAGCTCAGTTCAGTTTAAATAGTATGTGCAATCAAGTTGACAATTTCGCTGGAAGTTAAGTGTCCCCAACTAAGCAAGCCAGAGGCGACAGCGGCAAGGAACCAAAACTCCATCAGTGACAGAAATGGAGAAAAAAAAAACCTTGGGAGAATCCAGGCTCAGTTGGGGGGCCAGTTCTCTTCTGGCCAGACAAAACCAGCAGTTTAATTCCAGTCAGATTGTGCAGAGGAGTCTTCTGGTTCCCGTGGTCTTGTCCCGGTGGCCATCTAGGAGACCCCCTTCACTGGGGATCTGTCTTTGTGGCTCATCTAGTTGTCCTGGTCTCCGCTGACATTCAGGGATGTAGAGGTCATCTCTAGGTGCTGATCCACCATCTGATCTGGATACTCCGCAAAAAAATCTGGGTGGCTAATTGACCTCAGATAAGAAACGACAGACAATATTGCGTAGATGCCTTCTTCTTATGATGTAGCAAGTACGTCTTGTTAGGAGGTGTTTCCTGGTTCCGGTTTGACCTAAAAATGCGAAAACAATCCCATTTTCAGAATAGAAATGTGATAGTGTATTATGTTTATGCCAGGTTAAAGAGATGGGTCTTTAATCTAGATTTAAACTGACAGACTGTGTCTGCCTCCTGAACAATGTTTGGTAGATTGTCCCCGAGTGTGGGCACTAAATAGGAGAAGGATCTGCCACCCGCAGTTGATTTTTATATTCTACACAGTAAAATCCCGAGTGTTAAATTAACACTGCTCAGGTGGGGGGGGGGGAGCCTATATGGTCCCACTCTAAAAAGTGTTAAAGTTAATGAGATAATTATGTGATTAAGTGCTGATTGAGCATTAGTGATGAACAGCTGCTGTTAACAAGCAGAATCGCTGAAGAAAAGAGAAACAAGAATTACAACTGACTTCAGCCACAGATTTAGATGAAATCAACTGAAATAAAAGAAGACATTAAATCTCTCAAGATCTCAGCAGAAGATGACTGAACAACTCTACCAACAGCATCACCAGCTTCATGCATTACTAACCAGTTAGACTATCTAAAACAGAAGTTCTTTATTGAGAATTAATGTTTAGATGGTTTTTTTTTCTTCAACTTACCGTTTTTGTGAATAGTAGTTGCTTTAATTTCCGTTTGCCCTTGACTTTCTGAAATTTACGCTTTTCTTGGCTGCGGTCAATTGTGTGTATTAGCCACATGTGTAATGGCAAAGACTTATTGGTAAATTCATTTCATTTCTGGAGTGGCGTGATTGCAATTTATCTAACACTAAAACTGAGTTTTTCTTATTTCTATTCTCTACATTGTGCTATAAGTGAGTAAACCTCATAAGACTTTTATGAATATGGTTAAAAACGAGGTTAAAATTCTGCACTCATAGACCAGAAGAATCATCATGTTGAACCATCAACAATGTTGACAAAATAGTCTGATATTTTTATGTGATTATTGAACGTCACCAAACAAAGGAAGTAAAAATCAAACGAAAAATAAAAGCAAATGGAAATAATAAAGAAAATACCTAAGACGATGCAGCTGCATAATTTTATTCTGTCGCAATCATGCGGGAGCCAGGGTGAGTTATGATGGTGTCACCCAGAATGCATGTCAGCATGATCTGTCTATGATCATCACCATTGGTGAGATCATATGCTGATTCTTGCTGTCTGCATGTCATAACACCGCACAGATTTCTAACTGGTGTGCAAAGAGGTCTTTTCCCCCCTGCCTCCAACCTTTCCCCCTCCTTCCCCCACCCCCCTCAGGTTTCACTGAATTCAGTTATGATCAATAAACTATATTACACACTACCACTGGTGACATCAGTGAACCTGGCTGCATCATGACAACAGTGTCATTTATCATAAAATGGGCTTTCAAATGAGTAAATTTGCATTCAAAAAAATATATATATATGTATAATCTGAACACATTTTCTCTTGGTTTTTATTGCCATAACAAATGTGTTCCATAAACACAGTGACAGCAACCAGAAAAAAACTAATGTTAAAAAAGTCAAGAGTCAATACCCCAACTAAAGCAAAGCGTATCTCCCCACGTTGACTCAATTGTATTATTTTCAATTAATCTCTGTTAATTCTTAATAAGAAATGTTTAGATGCATGACAAAAAAATTCAAACTGGTTAGTAATGTGCGAAGCTGGAGATGCTGTTTGTGGAGATGATTAATCATCTGCTGCTGAGATCTTGAGAGAGTTTATGTCTTCTTTTATTTCAGTTGATTTTATCTAAGTCTGAGGCTGAAGTCAGTTGTAGTTCTTGTGTTTCTCTTTTCTTCAGTGATTCTGCTTGTTAACATCAGGTGTCTTCAATAATGGTCAATCATCACTCAATTAATCTTTTAATTATCTCATTAACTTTAACACTGCTGCAGTGTTACTTTAACACTCTTTTAGAGTGGGACTATATATGCTCCGAGCAGTGTTAATTTGCCACTCTGGATTTTACTGTGTAGGTATTATCAAATGGCCAGAGTTTTGAGAACACAGCGGATGTGAAGGACTATAGTGCGATAAGAGCTCACTCAAGTACTGATGTGCTAAACCATTCAGGGCTTTATAATTAATTAGCAAGATTTTAAAATGTATTGGTTTCTCAATAGTGCTGTGTAGAGTTGACAGAACCAGGCTAATATGGTCCTCACTTCCTGGTTCTAGTAATAACTCTAGCTGCTGCATTTTGGACCAGCTGGAGTTTGTTTATTAAGCGCGCAGAACAACCACCCAGTAAAGCTTTACAATAATCTAACCTTGAAGTCATGAATTAATGTTTCTGCTTTTGACATTGAGAGCATAGGTCGTAAAAACATGGCTTTTGAAGGAAATATTGTCATCAAATAGCACACCTCGGTTCCTAACTGATGACGAAGAATTGAAAGAGCAGCCATCAAGTCTTAGAGAGTATTCAGACATTACTTGTAGGTTTTTTTGGCCCGATATTTATTTTTTCAGAATTTACAGTAAGAAATTACTAGTCATCCAGTTTTTTATATCACTATGCTCCGTAGTGTTGCCAAATTGATATTTTTGTCAGCCACGAGAAATAGACGAGTATCATCAGCCTAACAGTGAAATCTACACCAGTTCCTGATGAATCTCCCAGGGTAACATGAAAGCTGAAAGTCACGGCCCTATACTGGGCTTTGAGGTACTCAATACTGGCACGTGTTATCGTGTGATACCTGCTTCATTCCTGCTAACTAACTGTCATGGTCTATAAGATGATTTGAACCATGCCAATGTACTTTGACTAATGCTAACATAATTTTCTGTCTATTCAAAAGAATGTTTGTTGCGATAGGTCAAATGCAGCTCTAAGATGCGTAGCACTAATAGAGAAATACAACCACGTTCGGATGATAAGAGCAGGTCATTTGTTACTCTAATGAGATCAGTCTCAGTACTATGATACGGTCTATATCCTGACTGGAAATCCTCATAGATACAATTTTTCTCTAAGAAGGAACATAGTTGTGATGATACTTCCTTTTCTAGTATTTTTGACAGAAAATGGAGATTTGAGATTGGTCTGTAATTAACTAATTATTTTGGGACAAGTAGTGTTTTATTTATAAGAGGAAATAACAGCAAGTTTGAAGGTATTTTCGACACATCCTAATGACAATGACAAATTTATAATAGTTAGAAGAGGGTCTATGGGAGGGTTCCTCAATTAGTTTTCGCTAAGGGCCGAATTCTGCCAACATTACCAACTTATATACTTGGTGTATATATTTACCTATATACTAAAATAATATTATAATATATAGATATAATATATACAACTTGTACGTTAACGTGAAACTCACTGAGAACCACACTGTATTCCAGAACAAAGATTCAGTCACTCACTCACATCAGACTGTTCAGTCTCCCATTGACATTTCATTTATCTATTTTCCGTGTCCCACCTTTCTTTTCTTCACACTCACCATGGTTTTTGCTGTCCAAATCGTATCTACAACACTGGACGTGACAGAGCATTGCAATCTTTGAAACGTTGTGTCAGTACTTTATCAATAAACGAGTCAGCGTTTACTGGGGGGATTTACCTCAATGATTATAATAGAATTCTATTGTATTTTGTCGCGCCTCTCGCGTCCGGTGTAGACACGATGTACGTTAATGTAGCTTTCTGATGCTGCGTTTGAATTTTCATGCCACATTATTTGAAATTATCGCGGGCCAAACTTTTTTCTCTCACGGGCCAGATGTGGCCCACGGGCCGCCTATTGAGGAACCCTGAAGCACCACTTTTAGAAGCTTAGATAGAATAGGGTCTAACATACATGTTGTTGGTTTAGATGATTTAACTAGTTTATACAATTCTTTCTCTTCTATTGTAGAGAATGAGTGGAATTGTTCCTCGGGGGATCTATAGTGCACTATCTGATGCTATACTGTGGCTGATGGCTGCATGGTTACAATTTTATCTAAAATAGTATCAATCTTGGAAGTAAAGTATTTCATAAGTCATTACTGCTATGCTGTTGAGAATCGTCAATGCCTGTTGATGCTTTATTTTTCTTAAATGATTTTCTTTATTGAATAAACGCCCGGGGTTGTGTTTGTTTTCTTTTAACAACTATCTAGCCGTTTTTAATGTTTTTCTGTAGGAGAAGGTACCTTCCCGCCATGCAATTCAAAATACTTCTAGTTTTGCTTTCTTCTAGCTGCGCTCCATTTTCCGCACTGCTCTCTTTAGGGTGCGAGTGTGCTTGTTATACCATGGTGTCAGACTGTTTTCCTTAATTTTCCTTAAGCGTAAAGGAGCAACCATATGCTCTTTTCTAAAATGCTAGAAAGAGAGAGTCCATAGTTTCTGTTACATCATCCAGTTGTTCTGAGGTATTGGATACTTGCAGGAAATTTATTGTGATAGTGCGGAAGATTCTTACAAAGAATATTTTGTGGTAGAGAGATGGTTTTTTCTAACCACCATACTCCATCATAGTTAGCAAGGTATTGTTAAATTTACAGCTTTAAGGCTATATGTAGTTACACAAAACCACGGAGACTAGCACCATGCATCTGGACATATCGAGCCTCTGCTTTGGCATGCAATGTGCAGAGTCCAACTACTCCGACAGTAACTGTCGCATATGACAAAACACCTCTTTTTCTTTATGCACTACACTGCGTGCGGTGTTATCCAATTACCTCTGTCCATGGTCGGTGCAGCCTGGGGGGGGGGGCGGGCGTTGCGTTCATGGCTATTCGGCCGGCAATCTGCGTCACCGCTGCGCGTTGACGCAGCACATAACTCTGGCGGCGCGCGACCACGCTCCAAATCCACCACAGACCACCGAGCAGCGTCGAGCATGGGAGCGCGAGCAAACTCCTATAGTGCCATATACTGTGGGCCGCCGAGAATCGCTTTTCAAGGTCCTGGTGCCCTCTCCCCTGCTCAGGCAAAAGCTGCTAAATATGGTAAGCATGTATCCATATTTAGGATCCTTCGTATTCAGATATACCATGGTTCTAATTTCTGCTTCTGGGGGCCCACTGTCCTGCAGAGTTTCAATCCAGGTACTGTAGCTTAAACCCCAATCAAACACACCCAAACAAGCAGTCAATGTCTTTACGATTGCTAGAAAAGTACAGGCAAGGTTGGAACTAAACTCTGCAGGACTGGTAGTTAGACAAGTCCAGGAGCGAATAAAGAACCATGACATATAGCATTGGAAATGTCAAACTGAGAGATCATGGCCCTGCCTTGTTCCAGGTGCAGGAGTAGTTCCTGGTGGAGCTGGGATTGGTCCTGGTGGTGCTGGGATTGTGCCAGGAGCTGGAGGGGTTTATCCTGCAACGGGAGGTTAAAAAAACTGTCTATACAAAATATCTAGAAGAACATTAATACATTATAATGATCATAAAGTCTCAAAACCATTTCTTTTTTCTAAGGTCTTACTCCTGCTCAAGCCAAAGCAGCTAAATATTCCCAACATTTCGGTGGGGCAGCTGGAACTGGTGTTGGAGGACTGTACCCTGGAGCTGGAGGTGAGTGAGAACAAACAATCAAATCACTTCTTGAGGCACTTAGAAGCCACTGCACAAAATATCCATAGCCACGTTTCCACTGTCGGGCCAAAAGCGGGCGTGCTAGTGCATGCCAGGGCCAGTTGAGATTTCACTATCACTACCGGGGCTTGATCGTGTCTACTTGGGGTTTCCTTGGGGCCAACAGCCAGGGATTTTCGGCTTGCCAAATACCTTGGTCCAAAGCGGGCCAACTGGGGCTTGAGGCGTGGTCAAGGTGAAAGGCGGAGTTTATCTCTGGTAAGCGAGTAGTCAGGTAAGAGTGTTTGCGGCAAGATGCGCATTTCGCTGTATTACGTTGTGCAAAGAACTCGAACTAAACTGAAAATGGAGAATCGCCAGTACTGGTCTGTGGAAGATACCAGGGCTCTTCTAAGCATTTGGGCAGAGGACAATGTACAATGCCAGTTTGATGGCGTCTGCAGGACCGAAGATGTAATAAAATACATCATTGCTGAACTCGCAAAGCTAAGTATCCAGCGCACTATGATGCAAGTTCAAGATAAGTTAAAGAAATTGGGGGTGCAGTATAAAGCCATAAAAACACACAATGGACAAAGCGGTGCCCAGAGAAGGTCCTTTCCGTGATTTGACATTATGGACGGTGTGCTGGGTCACCGTCCCTCCATTAGTGGAGAGACCACTCGGGATACTATGGCAGCTACAACAGTCGGTGAGTTAATTTACCTTGCTAGCAACCCAACGTAACATGCAAAACAGATAAAATATTGCTAGTGACTGACATGCATGTGTACTTATTTTGTTTTTTTTTTTTTTTTTTTTTTGTTAGAATTGGAATCTCAGAGCGATTTGTATGTTTGTTGTCAGTAAATAATTATGCCTAAATGTATGTTTATTTCAAAGACACGACAGTCCCCAAGACATTACAGTAATCAGAGGGGGATCACATCACATTCCACAAAGGACCAGACCAGGTAATTTGGAGTGTAATGTACCTGTTAAATAGATGGATCAAACCTTACAGATCTCACAATATCTGAATTCAGAGTACATCCCAGATGTGGAGCTTATTGTTCATGTATTTTTTTTTTCTGTTTGCCCGCTAAAAGGCACGAAGGCTATCCCTTGCGACATAACACAGCAACAGCTGGAAGAAGAGCTTGAGTTAAGAAGAGAAGAAATGAACAAAGAAATTATGATGAGAAGAGAGGAGCTGGATTTTGAGGCACAACTCAGACGGGAAGAGATGTCTCAGAGAAAGAAGGAAGCTGAGGCTTTTGCTTCGGTCTTCACAAATTTGACAACAGCTCTTCTCCAGAGAAAGTAGATGGACACTACAGCTTTTCTGTTTGCTTTAAAGCACACTGTCTTAGTTTCTTATTTTTAAATTATTTTAGTTTATTATTATCTGTTTATAAATAGTATGTTTCTCAAACACCTGTTTGTTGTGTATACACATTTTCAGAGCACACTTGTATTTGTTCACTGATACACATTTAATATATAAATAAAGTTATAACTTTGCTGTTTTACTGGAGGCTATTGGAAGTTATTGCATAATGCCGAGTTCACACTGCACGATTTTAGCACAATTTTTCACTCACCCACAGGGTTTGCCCGAAATCGGAGGCAAATCGGTGCTTGTTCACACGAGTGACAATCACGCAGTTTGAATTATCAAAGGTGCGATCTGAGGGAATCGCCGACACGTCGCCGACGCCTGTGAAATATTTGGCATGCTAAATATCTGGAGCTGTCGGCGATTCACAATCCCGCTTTGTGTGAAATGAGTTCTGACTGAAAAATACATCTGCGATGACCTACAGCCAATGAGAGACCAAGATACAGGGCAGCGGGAAGTTCGGGGAAGGGTTATATGAAACATAGTTTGTGGACCAGTGTTGCCAAATCCGCGATTGCCGCTGTTTTTTTTTATGTCAGCAGGTTGAAGCGACCACATTAAGTGATATTTAATTTAGGCCCTGGAATGTGAATTGTACCTGGAGAACCCCGCCAAAAAAATTTGTATTTTACCCCCTGAATGCGATTTTTACTGGGGGACCCCTCAAATGCAATTGGGCTATTTTCAGGCTGGTTTTGAGTAGTAATTGGGCGGGTTTTGTAGCGAAAACCTGGCAACCCTGCACCAGACAGAGCTGTCGGCGTATTAATGTTAATGTATTAATATTAATGTTACTTAATAAAAATAGTCATTCATTTTTGTTAGTCCATGTCAGTTCACGGTGCACTTACTCATGTCAGAACATAAAGCTTTTGATTTTAATAACTAGCAAATGCCAATATGATAAAAGTAAAAGTGAGTGCACAAAAATCTAAAAGACTTTGTGTCTCAAATTTACAAACTGTTAATTCATTGCTATTCAAAAAAGGTCCTATTCAAATAGAATCACTTATACTATCACGCAGATATTGATATGGACAATTATGCTTTTTTGATAAGCACATTACTTACATGGCTATCTGATGGGCGCCTTTTGTTTCCTGTGTAAATCAGGTCCTATTCAGTAAGAGTGATTATTTACACTATCAGCTATTGTTAAAGACAACTACGCATAGTGATGGGAACATTATTTAAATGCATGTCTGATGAGTACCTTTTGTCTTTTCTTATTTAAATTTTGTCATACGCAAATAAGGTTCTATATAAACTGCTTTACATCATCAAAAAAAAAAAACACTAACCGACAAACCTTAATAACATGTTAACACACACATTTGTACCTAAATAAAACTTTACAGTATAAAATAGGAAAAATAGTGTGTAATAATAAAAAAGGACAACAGTAAATGCTCAATTTCTGTTAAAGTCAGTTCATCATTGATTCAGTGATCGTCCAGCTCAGTTCAGTTTAAATAGTATGTGCAATCAAGCTGACAATTTCGCTGGAAGTTAAGTGTCCCAAACTAAGCACTAGCCAGAGGCGACAGCGGCAAGGAACCAAAACTCCATCAGGGACAGAAATGGAGAAAAAAACCTTGAGAGAAACCAGGCTCAGTCTGGCCAGTTCTCCTCTGGCCAGACGAAAACAGCAGTTCAATTCCAGGCTGCAGTGCAGAGGAGTCTTCTGGTTCCCGTGGTCTTGTCCCGGTGGCCATCTAGGAGTCAAGGTCCCCTTCACTGGGGATCTGTCTTTGTGGCTCATCTAGTTGTCCTGATCTCCGCTGACATTCAGGGCTGTAGAGGTCATCTCTAGGTGCTGATCCACCATCTGGGCTGGATACAGACTGGATCCGGGTGACTGCAGTGACCATCTGATCTGGATACAGTCTGCATCTGGGTGGCTAAATTGACCTCAGGATAAGAACGAAACAGACTAATATTAGCGTAGATGCCATTCTTCTTATGATGTAACAAGTACGTCGGGTGTTATGGGAGGTGTTCCTGGTTCCAGTTGACCTAATTAATGCAGCATAACAATACTTTAACAGAATAATAGTTGTCAAATGTGTTCGTGTGTTATGAGTGTAAGCCAGCGATTCAAGAGATGGGTCTTTAACTCTAGATTTAAAGCTGAACCCGATCATAACCATGGTGCATGGAACGCGTTGGTGAGATGCCGGCCTCCTGAAAGAGCGGAAGAAGGGGAGGAGATAAAAAAAAAAACCCCAAGTGGAAGGTTGTGAATGGGAGTCGGAGACGCCTCCAACTCACTCAACTGATGTCTCACCACTGTACTCGGTTGGGAAACCCGGGAGGAGGGAAAAAAGGGGGGGACGAGGGAGAAAGAGGGGGAAGTAAAAAAGTAACGGAGGTTGAAAGGTGGGAGAAGAGGGTGAAAAGTGGTGAAGGTGAAGAGGGGAAAGGAGGGGGAAAAAAAGCCTAAAAAAATAGGGGAAACTACCTCACTCAAAGGTGCAGGGTTAAAAGGCAGCAAGATAAAAAGTGGGACCCCACTCCCTCCACGGGATATACATCGGGGGGGAAAGCTGTGATTGGGTTGGAGGAGGCACGCCGAGAAACAAAAACAAACAAAAAAAAAAACACACCCCCTCCACACCACCTAGGGGAGCTTGCCCTAGCGAGAAAATTATAAGGAGGTTAAAGGAAAATCAACTCCGGACTGCTAATCTGCGGGTGAGGAGGAATGTGTTGGGGGGTTCAGTGGTCAGATAGGAGGGGGGGATTCCAAGTAAAAAGTTGGTAAGGGGTGGGGGGGGAGCAAAGGGGGGAGGGGAAATAAAAGGGGACGAGAGGCATGAGTGGAGAGATGCCTTGCCGTGGGGGAGGAATAATAAAGTCTTCTCTTATGAGAGATCGAATGGAGAGGCAAAGGAACCCTGAGAGGGGGGGGGGCGGCTCGGTCTCGAAGGCGGGCTAAGGGAAGGCGCGGCAGGAGGGGATTAGAAACGAAGGGGAATGAAAAGGAAGAAGGCCAATGAGAGAAATGGTGGGGGAATTAGAAAAGAACTCCGTACCTTCGGGGGTGGATGTTGGTGGTGCGGGAGGGGGTTGGGGGGGGTAGGGGGGACGGGTTTCTTGTACAGGGGTGGAGAGGGGGAGGGAGGAAGGAGATAAAGGGGGGAAAAAGAAAAATGTAGCGCTAGGATAGAGGCTCGGGCGAAGGTAGGAAAAGTGGTGCTGGGAGGAAGGTGAAACAGAAGGAGAAATGGAGGTGAAGAGGGGGGACGAGACGGGGGGGAAAGGAAGGGTGGGAGGGGGGTGGGGTGGGATGGAGACTCGGGGGAGGGGAGAGGACTGGCGGTAGGGAGTTAGGGTGGGTGTGTGGGGGGTGGGGGGGGGGGGTGGTGCAACGTGGAGAGAAGAGTGTGTACGCGTGGGGGCTGAGGGTTGTGGAGGGGTTTTTGGTGTGCGGTCAGGGGTGGCATGATGGAATGTTCTGTTGTGGTGGGGGGGTGGGTCGTGGCAGAGAAAAGGGGGTGGGTGGGAGAGTGGTGGTTAGGGGTGGGGGCAGAATAGTGATTTGTAAGGTGTTGGTGATAATTTATATGAGGTCTGGGAAAGGGTGTTGGGGATGGGATTTCAGGTCAAAGGGGGGATGTGAACATGGGAAGTGGAACTGCGATGGAAAGGGGAGGCAAAGAAGAGCAGCGGTAATAGCAAATAACCGGTGTTCTATTTCGCGTGTCGGCGTAGACAAGGTGGGCGGAGGAAGACGAGTTTGGTGAAGACAGGGGGTGGGGAGAAAGAGCTGGGTGGGAAAAAAGTATGAAATGTCAGGAGGGGGTTGTGGTTGGTCGGGGTATGGAGGATAGAAAGGGGGGTAGCTGGGGTGAGTGGGTGAGGAGGGGGAGAGAGAGGGGTGGAGGGAAGGGAAAAGTGGGAACGTAGGGGGAGGGAGGCATCGGGGGTGGTGTGGGTGTGACGGAATAAGAGCAGATCTTTTGGAAGATGGGGTGTGAGGAGGGTGTCGGGGGTGGTCCCAGGTTGGGGGGTTTTATGATGGAGAAGTGCTCGTGAGTTTCGAGTGCCAAAAGACGCAGCGTAGTGTGACCGACTGTACACGGGGAAGGGGGGGGTGGAGCGAGAAGAAAGGGTTGGGGAAATGGAAAGTCGTAGAACAGCTCCAGTGGTGGGGAGGGTTGGGTGGAACGTTGGGGGTGTGAAATTGGAATGCAGTGGGAGAAAAATGAGCGAGCAATGGAAATGCAAAACAGGAAGATGAGGGGTCTGGGTAGGGGGGGAAACAGAGAGGGGAAAGAAGGCAAAAAAAGGAGAAGGGGCTCGGGTGGGGAAGAAAAAACGTTTGGGCCTTGGGATGTACTGCGTTAAAAACAAGGAGAGGCAACAAAGCGGAGCACGAGGCCGGCCGGGGGCAAAGCAGCGGGGCGGTGGCCGCGCCGCAGGAACGGGGGAGCGCGGCTCGGTCCGAGATACCTTAGCTGCCGCCGAAGGCAGGAGGCAAGAGGAAGGGCAGGAAGGAGCGGAAGGGGGTGGGGGAGGGAGCAAACGGTATACACCGGGTGCCCACAAACAGACACGAGAAAATAGAGGGGCCAGGCTGGGGGGCCGAGAGCGCTCGCAACCCACAGGGGGCGGGGAGCGAGCAGGCAACTGGGAAAGGCGGTTGGGGACTGGGGGTTTCAGGGAGTCCGCGACGTCGCAGCAGGACACGACACAAAAGCGGGAGGGGAAGCGGGCTACAAGAAGTGAGAGGAGGGGGGAGTCAGTCCGAGCAGGGGAAAGAGGGGGGGGTGGGGCGCGAGCAGGTGCTGTGGCGCAGGGGGAATGAAGAGTGAGGTGCAGGGGCACAGGGGGAAGGGTCGGACGGTGAGGACATGAGAAGACGAGGCTCGACGACAAACAACAGGGAGAGGGGACATCAGAGGCGCCACAGGAGGTTGAAAAAATGGGAATAAGGGGGCAACTGTGGGCGCGGGGCGGAAGACTCGTAGACAGCCTAGAGGTCCGGGGGGCCTGAAGCATTGGGGGGGGAAGAGATCAGTGGAAGGGGCAAGGTGCGGGGGGGGATTCTCAAGGGGAAAGCTTCAACGAGAGTCAGGAGGGGTGTGGAAAGGGGGACTGAGGGGATTGGAGAGGGGTTTCGAGGTGTGTGTGGGACAGGAGAGGGGAGGAAATAATCAAAAGGGGGGGTGAGGAAGTGGAAAGAAATGGAAAGAGAAGAAGGCGCGTGGGGAAATACGAGAAAGGAGCAGAAGGGGGGATGGGCAATAATCACAGGGGGAAAAGCTGTAGGGGGGGGCAAGCGGTAGAATGAAAAGAATAGCAGGGAGCGGTGGGAAGAGGGAATCTGAGAGAAATAGGGACCTAGGGAGGGACTGTGGGATCCACCGCGGGTGAATCGGACGACTAAGTAGGAAGCAGAGAAGGTGTGGTTAGGGAACAGGGGAGGACGAGGGGGTGGATAGGGCGCAAAATAGGCGCAGTGGTGACAAGATGGGGGGGGTAGGTAGGGAAAGGGAGGAAAGGGGGGAGCGGCGGATGAGACGTTGAAGGGGAAAGAAAAAGGGGAAAGGAAGGAAGAGAAAAAGAAGGGTGGGAAGCAGGGGAAAACAGGGAGGGCAAGGCGCGCAAACGCTGGAAAGGGGACAAACGGGGCAACCAGTCAAAGGAAGGGGCACAAGGGAAAGGGAGAAAAGCGAGAGATAAGGAAAAAAGGGAGGCTCAACAGGAAGAACTGAACCAATACTGCCATACAATAGTTTTGAGAGGATTTAAAATGTTGTCCATAATGGAGCGACAGAGCGAAGTTCTAATGAAGACAAAATGAGAGAAGATTTGCAGGTACCCTTTTATACATATGTAAGCATTATTATTTACCATTATAACTTCTTCCCAATTTTTTGGGTCAACGCAGTTGGGGTGTAATTATAGTTACAGGGGGGTTGTTGTGCAGTCGGCAAGAGATAGCGTGAGTTTCAAACTTGGAACTGAATAAAAGACAAGTAGCATCAGTAATAAATAAGAACAAATAAGAAATGAATAATGATATCACAAATAAAAAACAATGACAGGCCTTCAAATTAAATAAATTGCTTTTTTGTTTTTCAGGTAGGTCTAACAGGAGGGTTAAGATATTACATTTATTTTTATTTTTTTTACCAATTATCCAAATAAAGTTTAATCCTAGAAAGCTATTATTATCAACATGTGAGCATAACATAACTGTTAGCAGATCAATGAATGAGAGGGCAGCGTTATCGGAGTTGCCCATATGCCACACCATGTTGCAACACAGTAGGGTTATTGCAGACAGAAGCAATACTGTACTACATCTATGTTTCCTGTCGGCTCAATTTTTGAGCGGACTTTGCTGTTCCAATTCGCATGAACAGTATACGAGTGGAGCGACTGAGCGGAGAGGAGAGGGGAGCAACACACACGCATAGAGCGGTATAATACGCAGAGCGTCACACCACGTGAATGTGAAACCTGAGCGGTGAACTAATTTCAGCCGAAATTTCGGTGCATCTCTAATTATTGGCAACATCAGTAATGGATATTATATAATAGATGCTTTTTTTGAGCATTTTAAAAATATTTAAAAAATATTTTTTTTACGGCACCCCTGCTCTCGACAGACGCACCCCAGGGTCAAAATAACGCCTGGTGTTTGGTTTGTTTCTTTTACAAACAACTATCTAGCTTTTTAATGTTTTTCTGGAGGAGAAGGTACCTCCGCCATGCATGCTGAGGAATTGAGACAAGTCAGGAATATTATTTACAAAGCAGTTTTTTGTGGTAGAAGTGGTGGTTCTACCATATTTGTATATATGCCGCGGCACCCCAGTTGGGAAACACTGATTTAGATGATTTAACAAGTTTATACAATTCTTTCTCTCCTATTGTAGAGAATGAGTGGAATTGTTCCTCAGGGGATCTATGGTGCCCTGTCTGATACAATACTGTAGCTGATGGCTGCATGGCTACAATTTTATCTCTAAAAGTATCGATCTAGGAAATGAAGAAGTTCATAAAGTCATTACTGCTGTGCTGTTATGAAACGTCAGCGCCTGTTGATGCTTTATTTTTCTTAAATGATTTTCTTTATTGAATAAACGCCCTGGTTGTGTTTGTTTTCTTTTAATCATATCTAGCAGTTTTTAATGTTTTTCTGTAGGAGAAGGTACCTTCCCGCCATGCAATTCGAAATACTTCTAGTTTTGCTTTCTTCCAGCTGCGCTCCATTTTCCGCACTGCTCTCTTTAGGGTGCAAGTGTGCTTGTTATACCACAGTGTCGGACTGTTTTTCTTAATCTTCCTTAAGCGTAAAGGAGCTACCATATCTAAAGTGCTAGAAAAGAGACAGTTAATAGTTTCTGTTACATCATCAATTTTTTCTGAGCTATTGGATATGCTGAGGAATTTAGATAAGTCAGGAAGATTACTTATAAAGCAGTCTTTTGTGGTAGAAGTGATGTTCTACCATACTTGTAACAAGGATTAGATTTTACAGTTTTAGCTATATGAAGTTTGCTCAAGACTAGATAATGATCTGAGATATCATCGCTCTGCTGCAGAATTTCAATGCCATTAACATAAATTCCATGTGATAGTATTAAATCTAGAGTATGATTTTGACAATGTCAACCAATAATCTAAATCTGATAGCAAACCTTCTTTCACTAGGTGCTGGTCCTGGTGTTACTGGTATTGGTGGTGTACGAGGCGCAGGTGGACTCTTTCCTGGGACAGGGGGTGAGATAAATTGTGTGCAGTAGTGCTAAATGACAGTCACTTTATTAGAATGATTCACCACTGATAAATGTTTTGTGTTTTCCCATGTGTCAAGGTCCTGGTGCCCTCTCCCCTGCTCAGGCAAAAGCTGCTAAATATGGTAAGCATGTATCCATATTTAGGATCCTTCGTATTCAGATATACCATGGTTCTAATTTCTGCTTCTGGGGGCCCACTGTCCTGCAGAGTTTCAATCCAGGTACTGTAGCTTAAACCCCAATCAAACACACCCAAACAAGCAGTCAATGTCTTTACGATTGCTAGAAAAGTACAGGCAAGGTTGGAACTAAACTCTGCAGGACATCGGCACTCCAGGACAGGAATAAAGAACCATGACAATATAGCAGTGGAATGTCAAACTGAGATATCATTGCCGCTTCCTTTTCCAGGTGCAGAGTAGTTCCGGTTGTTCTTGCATGGCCCGGAGCTGGGAGGGGTTTATCCCTGCAACGGGAGTTAACAAAACTTCTATAACAAAATATTAGAAGAACATTAAAACATTATAATTATCAAACGTCTCAATAAACCCTTTCTTTTTTCTAAGGCTTACTCCTGCTCAAGCCAAAGCATCTACATATTTCCACATTTCGGTGGGGTCACCTGGAACTGGTGTGGGAGGACTGTACCCTGACTGGAGTGAGTTATAACACAATCAACCCTTCTTGAGGCACTTAGAAAGCCCCTTGCACAAATTCCATAGCCACGTTCCACTGTCGGGCCACAAGCTAGCGTGCTATGTGTGCATGGCCAGTCGCATTTCCACTGTATACTTCCGGGGCTTGATCATCCCATCTGGGGTTTCATTGGGGCCAACAGCCAGGGATTTTCGGCTTGCCGAATACCTTGGTCCAAAGCGGGCCAACTGGGGCTTGAGGCGTGGTCAAGGTGAAAGGCGGAGTTTATCTCTGGTAAGCGAGTAGTCAGGTAAGAGTGTTTGCGGCAAGATGCGCATTTCGCTGTATTACGTCGTGCAAAGAACTCGAATTAAACTGAAAATGGAGAATTGCCAGTACTGGTCTGTGGAAGATACCAGGGCTCTTCTAAGCATTTGGGCAGAGGACAATGTACAATGCCAGTTTGATGGCGTCTGCAGGACCGAAGATGTAATAAAATACATCATTGCTGAACTCGCAAAGCTAAGTATCCAGCGCACTATGATGCAAGTTCAAGATAAGTTAAAGAAATTGGGGGTGCAGTATAAAGCCATAAAAACACACAATGGACAAAGCGGTGCCCAGAGAAGGTCCTTTCCGTGATATGACATTATGGACAATGACTTAGTTTCTTATTTTTTAATTATTTTTATTTATTATTATCTGTTTATAAATAGTATGTTTCACAAACACCTGTTTGTTGTGTATACACATTTTCAAAGCACGCTTGTATTTGTTCACTGATACACATTTAATATATAAACAAAGTTATAACTTTGCTGTTTTACTGGAGGCTATTGGAAGTTATTGCATAATGCCGAGTTCACACTGCAAGATTTTAGCCCGATTTTTCACTCGCCGCAGTTTTGCGGATCGCCGGACAATGCCCGAATCGGAGCAACGTTGCTCGTTCACGTTGAGTGCAATCACCAGTTTGAATTTAAGGTTGCGTCTGAGGGAATCGCCGACACAGTCGCCGGCCCTCGGAATATTTGGCATTCTAACTATCTGAGCTGTCGGCGCTTCACAATCACTCTGTGTTAATGATTTTCTGACTGAAAACACATCGCGCAGACCTACATCCAATGAAGACCACAGATTCCTGTCAGCGTAAATTTCGGAAGAGTTTATGAACTAGTTATGTGGAACCATGTTGCCAAATCCGGATTGCCGCTGGTTGTTTTTTTATGTACAGCATTTGAAGCGACCCCATCAGTGATATTTATTCCCTGGAATTTGATTATACCTGGAAAACTCCTCCAAAAAATTTGTATTTTACCCCCAAACGTGATTTTTATTGGTGGACCCCCTCGAAGCAATTGGGCTATTTTCAGGCTAGATTTGAGTAGTAATTGGGCGGGTTTTGAAGCGAAAACCTGGCAACCCTGCACCAAACAGAGCTGTCATCGGTATTAATGTTCTTATAAAATACAGTCATTCATTTTTGGTTTTCCATGTCAGTTCACTTTCCCTTACTTCCTGTTCGAACATAGCTTTTGATTTTAATAACTAGCAAATGCCAATATGATAAAAGTAAAAGTGAGTGCACAAAAATCTAAAAGACTTTGTGTCTCAAATTTACAAACTGTTAATTCATTGCTATTCAAAAAAGGTCCTATTCAAATAGAATCACTTATACTATCACGCAGATATTGATATGGACAATTATGCTTTTTTGATAAGCACATTACTTACATGGCTATCTGATGGGCGCCTTTTGTTTCCTGTGTAAATCAGGTCCTATTCAGTAAGAGTGATTATTTACACTATCAGCTATTGTTAAAGACAACTACGCATAGTGATGGGAACATTATTTAAATGCATGTCTGATGAGTACCTTTTGTCTTTTCTTATTTAAATTTTGTCATACGCAAATAAGGTTCTATATAAACTGCTTTACATCGTCAAAAAAAAAAACACTAACCGACAAACCTTAATAACATGTTAACACACACATTTGTACCTAAATAAAGACATAAAAAAGTTATACTAGAAGTAGAACTGTGTAGTTATTTGTTTTCAATAGTCTGTAGATAGTAAGATGGCAATGTAGTGTGTATTATTGAAATGATTTTGTTTGATGTAATACCAGTTGGATGAAAGAGTTGTGTGTAGGTCATAAAAACAGACAACCAAAGGTTCTTTTCAAGTCATTTATTTGTAGCACACACAATGTAATGATGTCTTACAAATATTGCTGTTGCATGAACAACTGTAGCAGAGCACTTCTTACATCAGCACGGACATCACCAACATAACAAGATGTGCATTCAGCATCTTCATCACGGCCACCACCCCACTCTAGCACAAATCTAGCCATGTATAATTCACACAGGTTGTGCAGTGTACAACATGTCTCCACCATATCAACAACAACATTTACATTGCAGTCATTTCTTTTACTGAGACACTTCCACCGTCCTATCAACCTCCCAAATGCATGCTCAACCACGCAACAGGCTCGACTTGTTCTCACGTTGTATAGTTCTTGACCCTCTGTAAGCCGGCCAGTGTCAGGATATGGTTTTAACAACCATTTCTGCAATGGGTAAGCAGAGTCACAAAGAGTAAAGTAGCCTACATCAGTTCCACAAATATTTTTTACTCTGCCAGAGAAGGCATTACTGTCTGTGGCCCAAGTCCAAAGGCATGACTTTCTGAGGACGCTAGCATCATGTTCCCTTCCTGGCTGTCCAGCATTCAGGTCCCAGAACATTCCTTTACCATCTACAACTGCTTGTAAAATGATGGAGTGCCAGCCTTTTCTGTTGTGAAAATCAGATTGGTATTGTGGAGGTTTCAAAATAGGGACGTGAGAACCATCAATAGCACCCACGCACAGTGGAATTCCAAACCTCTTCTCAAAATAATCTGCCATCGCAGACAGTTAGGCTTGATCAGGTGTTTTGATAAATTTTGGGCGAAAAGTATTGCATCACAGCCTTGCAAAGTCATGCACACAGTGGCAAGCAGAGCTCAGACTGACAGCAAACAGGTTAGTGACTGTCCTGTACTCCGTGGTTGAAGCAAGTTTATACAATGCAATGGCTACCCGTTTCTCCAGAGGAATGCATAACCGGTATGATGTGTCTTGTCGCTGTAGTGCAGGCCTCAGAGTTGTACAAATGTTTTTGAATGTTTCACTGTAAACTCTGAAGTCCTCTAGCCACTGCTCATCTGTGAATCTTTGAGCCACATACCCCCACCGCCCGACTCAGGCCGGGGAGCCCTCCGGCCTGCAGCCCCCCCCCTCCATTTCTGGAGAGGAAGTCAGCTACAGCCATCTGCACCCCCGGCCTGTGGACCACCTTGAATTTAAAGGGCTGTAATGCCAGATACCAACGGGTGATCCGCGCGTTGGTATCCTTCATGCGGTAGAGCCACTGCAGGGGCACCTGGTCCGAACAGAGAGTGAATTCCTGTCCCAGGAGATAATAGCGGAGAGTGAGAACGGCCCACCTGATCGCCAAGCATTCTTTTTCAATGGTGCTGTACTTCGTCTCTTTTAGAGAGCTTCTGATTGATGTGCAGCACCGGCCGCTCCTCTCCCTCTATCTCCTTGTGACAGGATGGCTCCAAGCCCCCTGTCCGACGCGTCCGTCTGCAACAAAAAAGGGAGATCAAAGTAAGGAGAGTGTAAGAGTGGCCGGCCACACAGGGCAGCCTTTACTTTGGTCAGAGCCTGTTGGCACAGCTCCGTCCACTGGACCGGATCTGGTGCTTCCTTTTTAGTGAGGTCAGTCAGAGGCTGGTGAGGTCCGAATACTTAGGTACAAACCTTCTATAATATCCCGCCAGCCCCAGGAACTGCCTCACCTCCTTTTTGGTCTTGGGTCTCGGACAGGTCGCAACTGCTGCCATCTTATCAATTTGGGGACGCACCTGTCCATGACCCAAGTGGAAGCCCAGATACCTGACCTCCACAAGCCCAACCGCACACTTTTTCGGGTTGGCCGTTAGTCCAGCCCCTCTCAGCGATCTCAGGACAGCCCGCAGATGCTGCATATGACGCTGCCAGTCGTTACTATAGATGATAATGTCATCTAAATAGGCAGCGCCATATGCAGCCTGCGGTCGGAGTATCCGGTCCATGAGCCGCTGAAAGGTGGCCGGAGCCCCGAACAACCCAAAAGGAAGGGTAACAAATTGGTGTAATCCAAACGGCATTGTGAAAGCGGTCTTTTCTTTGGATATAGGTGATAAGGGGATCTGCCAATATCCTTTTGTTAAATCCAGTGTCGAGTAAAATAGAGCAGATCCCAGCCGATCAAGCAATAGTCAACCCCGCGACATTGGATACGCTTCAAATTTCAACACAGCATTCACCTTGCGATAATCCACACAGAACCGAACCGTCCGTTTTAGGCACTAAAACTATCGGGCTCGCCCAATCACTGTTGGATTCCTCTATTACTCCCATATCTAGCATAGGCCCTCTAAGTAAGAGAAAAATGCAACATGAATGTGGTTGGCTATTTGTCTTACAACACTAATTTGCTTTTCAGCTGGTGTTTATCAGATCAACTACATCTGAAATGTGCTACTAGAGTAGCTCCTGTTATGTAATTTAGCTTAAGCTGTTTATTGTACAAATTGTAGCCTGTGATGTGCAAAAGGCTTTAGCAGCAACACATTAGTACAATACAGTCTTCAGGTTGATCAGAGGATGTTCACTATTGTCCTTTAAAAGGTCCTTTTAAAGTGTCTCCTATATGAAATGGCATCTGATAATGACAGTCATGTACGTTAGGTTTTAACAGGTATGCACAGTTTGTTATCATATTGTGGGCATGGGGACTTGCTTGAGCTTGTCAATTTAATACCATGATGGTGTATGATATTTGTGAAAGAACACAAAGTTTGATTATTGCTCCAAGATAACTAGTAAGTTTGCAAGTATTGGTTAAACTTGACCTTAATTATTTTGTCATATATATATATGTAATTTAATAATTAATGATATTGGTCTTTGTGTTGCCTACTAAGCTTTTTTTTTTGTTGAAAAAATATGCAAAGTGGCCTGTGCAATAAGTGTAAGCAAGAATTAGAAGAGAATCGTCTTTATTTATACAATAATGTGAAAAGTAATAGTTTTCATTAAGAAGAATGAAAATCTGAGAGAAACGCACTTGAGTGAGATTTGAATGAAAGTTTTTTTTTTTTTCCATATGGTCCACTTGGGTTCACTCACTGCTGTATGAAACTATTATGTTCTTATTTTTATTTTAAAGCTGTGAGACGTATTTCATATTGCGTTTGCAAATTCCCAATGATTTGGAACTTAAAATTTGCTTTTTATTTATTTATTTAAAAAAAAAAAAAATGCATATAATGAGAACATTCCCATTTCAAACTGTATGGTTCTGGGGGGAAAAAGTATTTCTGCAAATCAAAATGATTACGATTGCCAAAAGAAGATGGCCTCCCAAAGAGATCAAAGTTGTAGTTTTGCGTACCTCCTCCCAGCTGCTGCTGATTTGAGTACTAGACATTTTGTTTCTTCGGACATGCAAGTGCCTTACCTGTTGCCATTTGCAATCAGTTGTCTAATGGTTCTTTGGTAAAACCCGCTCTTTGTTTCGCAGAGGTTTTGTCTCCACCTGTTTGCGGTCTTTATAGAGCAAAGTTTATTTTGAAAAAAAAATTCATATTTTGAGGCTTACTCAAGTCTGTTTGTCTTTTCATTTTGATACTACATTTCATATTTGAATAGAGGAGACCAAAGTCATTTATTTATTGTCATGTTTTGGCATGTTTGAACACACTAAGCTAACAATAAAACCAACTCGAGAAACTGGAAGATTGTCTTCAGCCCTAACTAAACAGCTCTTAAAAGTGACTTGGAACATACATCATCTATACACTGTACTTCATTTTGACCATTTTAAGTTGTGCTGCACTTTGTTTTATAATGTAATGTACAGTTAATTATAAAAATAAATTGTTTATTGTCTGCATCAGAAATGGACCAGTATTGAATTTTTTTTAGCTATGAGGAGCTCGGAGATTGAGAGAGAACTGTTGATGATTATTAAAATAAATGCACCACACATAATAATTCACTTAGTATGAATACATTTTCTACAAAATGAGAGTAAAGTAAGTAACATGTAAATGAAGAAAAACTGTTGCTTTTCCTGACCTTTGAGCGCCGCACAGAAGGAACTCTTATTGAATTAGGCAAATGTGATTCTGATATCACAAGACCAGACACAGGAGCAGCCCAACGACTCAGGCTGGAGTCAGTTAAACAGACTAAAATAAGTGTTTTTAGTCCAATCCAAAGACGATTCTGCATCACTGGTGAGGATTTTTCTCCTTCTGTAGGAATACATGAACACGGTGAGATTGTCAGCTATATTTGTATTTCATATGCTACATTTGTATTTGCCAGAAATGTGATTTCTGTTGTATTGTATATCTCTCCGGGTAGAAAGCATCTGCTAAAGACATACATACAGTATATGTATTTGAATAGAGGAGACCAAAGGCCTGTGCAATAAGTGTAAGCAAGAATTAGTCAGTAAATGTATTGGTGAATTAGTTGTCTGGAAGAGATTTACTTTACACGTCTACATCCCTGCAACACACCACACAGACATCGCGAACACCTTGTTGGACTGCATTCAGTTCAGATTATTTTGCATACAGTATGCAATTCCAAGTGTCTTATAGCTCAAATACAACCAGTGGGACAACCAGTTTAACATAGTTTTGCATCTGCTTTCAAAAGTCACGAGAAACAAATGAACTATTACAGTACGGAAATTGTGTGCGTTGTTAATTCGAGCATTCAACTTTGTGCTCAACCTGCAAATTCATTCACAAACTCTTTTGAGTAGGGCAATGGGGGAGCTGAACATAGAGAATCTGGTTTTATGGATGGCCCTTCTCCGCTGCAAGCTGAGGCCATCGACCTCAAAATAACCTATTAGATTTACTGCACAGGGCCTGTGCAATGACATAAGCATAATATAAGCTCGCCATTCATCCAGCAGCCCAACCAGTTGGGTTTAACTCTACAGCTGACATTCTCAGACAGAGTAAAGAGTCAACACAGCGCACTGGACCCTTAAAATATCCCATCATGCTGAGAGGCACAAATGAGATGACATTTACTGATAATGTAGAGCCATTTTCATTCATGTTTACACAGACAGACCCACATTCACAAGCTGTGTCATGCACCTCAAAATACGCTAATGACTAGTCTACATAATATAGGCCTTCTTGAAGGCATGAACTCATCCTCATTCTCCTTATTTGACTTTTTATGTTTAAGTAAAACATTGTGCTTTTTTAGTTTAGACAGCAGCACGAGGGCAGAGGACAAAGGACATGCTTACACCTTATCATATGCTTATATTTGGGAGGCTATTTTAGACTATTCTTCCCATGAGACACATTGTGACACTAGAGTCAGCTGAGCATGGTTTGCTGCTTGCTTTCAAACCACTGTGCAATGGACATTTCAGAAGGTCACTGATAAAGCCATGACCCTTATAGCCAGCGGTCACAGAGTTCATATGACACTGCGATGGAAACGGATCGGTAGATGTGTCTATTTTATGGCAACAGGTCACTTTCTGAAAAAATGTTTTGCGTTTAGTATATATCAAAGTCAGAAGAATTAAATTATAAACAATAAATAAATGAGAAGTGATTACTAAATAAAAGATAATTCATAAATAATACATTGTTACTAAAAAATAAATCAGTAGATCTAAACGCCTGTGCTGCTGGTTCGTAAGCTGGTCTGTAAATCAATCCACATATTTTTATGGAAATTTTAGTATATACATGTATGTATGTATATACATATAACAGTCATTTTGTAGTAACATTTTACAATATTACTGTGTTTGATGTATTTTGCTCAAATAAAAGCAGCATTAGATTCTTACTGACCCCAAACTTTTGAATTTGTCGTATAGATAAGGACTATTGGTTTTTCTATGATTGATTTTAAAATACACATTTATAATTTTAATTACATTTTAATGTACTAAAATACATGAACTAAATTTCCAGCTTGGATGGAAACATAGCCACAGAGGCCAGGAGGTCTAGAGTGTTGTTGTCAAGAGCCGTAGGATATGTTTGGAGTCTGTGGGTTTTCCCCTTTCATGTCTAATGTGACCTTCGCACCTGGTAACTGAGCTACTCTGCCAGTTGTCCGGTTCCCATTTTGGTTCTGTGACTCAGTAGCCATATTGAGAGTCATTTAATTTTAGGCATTGCAACATTCCAGTCAGAAGTGATGTGAGAGGAACAAGAGAGAGCTTGAAATGGGCAGTGGCTCATTATAGATAAAGATATACTGTCTGTTCATAAACTCATGGGTGGGGATATGTGTTCTTCACAGGGGTGATGGGACAGAAACAGGACAAGGAGCTAGAAAAAGAAGACGTCCTGACCGGTGCCGTTAGTGACTATGAGATCTTAAACCAAAGCGAGGAGGAAGCACATTCCAACAGCCCAGAAGAAATAGACCAGAATTTTGTTCACTTGGACACCTCCATATTAGAGCCCTGTCCCGATCAGGAACCAACAAGACCTAATGACAACACCACTGAGCCCTCTTTCAACCAGGGAGGAAAAAAGATCAGACAGAGTTACGACACGGATGTTTCGCAGAATGGCAGGACACCAAATCCTCAGCTGAGCCTGGCAGGAGGTCCATGTGCCTCAGAATTCAAAACAGTCACAAGCGACGCAACCTCCACAGACATATTTACTGCTGTAGACCAGCAACGACCTGACAAAACAGTCGGAATGACTAACAAAACTCACCTCAAGGATACTCCAAACATGTTAGAAGGTTTCTGTCAAGTGGACTCAGCAGATGATGGCGTGAGCATTGAGAAGAATGAGACACGGACGCTCTCTGACAGACACAACGGGATGACAAAGATGAGTGGTGATGTCGAAATAAAGAGGACATTTTCTTTGGAAGCAGAGAATGCTGATTTACTTGAAAGACAGCCATTCCAGGACAAAGATAAACATGAAATGCAAACCCTAAGTAGTGACAAAATTAGGAGAGGTTGTGACAAAGTTTGCAAAGAAAGTGCTGGAACTGTTCGACACAAAGAAAGTCCTGATGAGGACAGATTTGAGTATTTGGACAGAGCCGATTCTTTATGTCCAGAGACTGTGACAACACGTCCATCATTCCCTGGGCTCCACTCGAATTCAAGTCGTCCATGGCTTCAGAGTGCCAATAAGCAGGATAGTTTACAGGGAGACAAAAATATCAGAAGAGGTTTGTCAAGAAGTGTTTTACAAGAACCCAACGATGCCTCACAGACACCCAAAGCAACAAACTTCAGAAACGACCAAAGAACTTTCCGTACACCATTGCTGAGAAAAGAAGAGACCGAAATGGGTGAAACTGAAGGTAAGGACAAAATCTTGCATACTCCCTTTGATAAACCTTGTCTATTAAGATCTACAGTGACAACATTTGACTCTTTCGACTGTGACACCGTTACTGAATCCACAAATCCAGACACAGCTCTAGTCCCGTTGAGAATTGAGGAGAACTTTGAACAAAAGGTATTAAGCACATTTCGTCCAGATTTAAGCCAAAGCAATACTTTGTTTCACAGTGAGAAGCAAAATGATGACAAAGGGGCGTTCACTGTCATGGAAAAACACTCGACAGTCATGTCATCTGAGAGTTTAACTGAATCCAGTGCTAAAAACGTCCCTGTTAGCAATGCGCCTCACCCAGCCAAAAAGGGAGTGTGGGGAGCAGAAG
Organism: Sinocyclocheilus anophthalmus; assembly: GCA_018155175.1. Taxonomy (NCBI): domain Eukaryota; kingdom Metazoa; phylum Chordata; class Actinopteri; order Cypriniformes; family Cyprinidae; genus Sinocyclocheilus; species Sinocyclocheilus anophthalmus. Next base: position 71,036 of record JADLZN010001691.1, read on the forward strand.
CACCACGTGTGAAAAGAGACACTGAATCTGTTTATCAAAAAGCTGTTCGGTCGAGATCCACAGAAAGCAGGAAAGACTGTGATGGTCATCTTAATGGAAGGCATAATACTTCTTTACTTGAATTAGCAGGGGGAAATGGTCAAATTCAGGGCAAAAGAGTCTGTAATCCAAAGATCTACAAGCTGGATGACATGAACACAGAAACAGAGGCCAAAGAGAATTCTTCCAGTGGTAAATGTTTAGATCAAATGATCATAAATCATTTCCATTCTTTTTCTCACTCAGATTTTGATGCAGGTGACGCCGAAAGAGTCGCACAGACAGCTTCTTTGCAACAGGAAAAAGAGCCTCTCTATTTCACAGCTGAGATCATACCACCACTTCAGATTCATTCATTTCCTGATCAGGAGGCGAGGAAGTCATCTGACATCTCTCATTTGTACGTTCCTCACGCTGAAAAACAGAGCATGATCCCTGACATCCTACCCACAGATGCCAAAATCAAAGGACCACCACCACCTGTTCCAAAGAAACCAAAGAATCCCTTTAAAAAAGCTGTTGGCCGCAAGGAATCTGCTTGTCATTCCACAGAGGAGCCGAGCAAATATTTGGACCTACTGCTCAGAAATATTCAAATGGACAGAAGGCAGGCAGCACTGCAGTCCGCTGAGGATTTTAATATGCATGCATCATGTCTTGATATGTCACCTTATTATATCGAGTCCCCATTCTACATGTGCATGTCCTTAGAGCCTGAGGCTGCTGATATTCCAAAATATGATTTAGTCCCGTATGATGAAACTGTTGCACCTGACTGCGATAACTTGATAGAAACTGTCGATGATAAAGAACTAAAAGAAATGGATATGTCTCAGCTGAGACCTTTGTTGAAAAAAAAAGCAAAAATTAAGGGCCCACCACCACCTGTGCCGAAGAAGCCTCAAAATCCATTTGCTAAAACAGACACTGAGAAGAACCAAGCAAGCAAAGACTCTGATCTGGAAAATATGGAACAGCCTTTGAAATATGGTAGACGTGACTCTGAATGCTACGTGATGGACATGGAGGATGAAGAAGACTCTAAACCCACCACAGTCCCAACTAGATATCCTTACGCCGCCTGTCGAATTCCAAGCAGTGATTCTTCTGCTTCAGAGGAAAACGAGCTGTCCAGATACAGGCCCGTCTCTGAACTCATCAGAGACAGCAACAAAATCCAGGAGAAAGTGATACATCACAGCAGGACAAACATAATGAAAGCCAGGCCAGATGTGACTGTGGGAAGCCAGAGTCTAAAAGTATCGCAGATGAAGACAGCCTTTGATGCACAAACATCTTCCCATAAAATGGAAAGAAGATCCTCGCCAAAGAAAGGTAAAACAGGTTTTCAAGCTGATTGCATTCCTAGTTTTCATACTGTATACAACTGATAGGGTTATAAAGAATCTTGAAGAATGAGACACAGTGGGTTCCAGTACATACAAATAAAAAATGTATTTATATACATTAAGATTTTACTTAATATCAGAACACTAATAGAGTTAATAATAGTGTTATGACATTACTTAAACATGTTTACTGCAATAATTTACCTCATTTAGTTTGATTATCTTTTGTAAATATGGGTAAGAAATCATAAGATTAATCATAATTATTTTATGAAATTGGCAGCCATATTATTTAAAAGAAAAAAAATTAAAAACAACACTGTTTTATGAAATAAAAATGTTAATCCTTTCTTTCTAACTGTCAAGAAAGAAAATTGGTGTATCTTTTTAGGGGACTTCAATTGCACTGTGATTTTACTTTTTTTTTTTTTGCTCGCTAATTTTTTTCATGAGGTGCTGAAATAGTATAGCTAAGTTTTTATTTATATGTGAACACCACTATCATTTATATATCTATAATATAATCGATTATATTAATTAAGTGTTTTAGTGCAATATAAAAGCCAATTGTGTAATTGTAAAACAATATCTTGTGTGTATATTATGTCATATTTTTCTCACGTTATAAATTTCTCCTTATACATGAAAAGCCTATAGCTGTCCTTATATTTTACAAAGGAGGTGCCTCAGATCATAATATCTGGGGTCGTCGATGTCACAAAGTTTGAAAATCCCTACACCACACTGAAACAGAAAAATAAAGACTCCAAATTAGATTTTAGGGCTCATTGCACTTTATAACATAATCCAACATGAGCATGACTTCATTCTTTTTCACCTCTTAAGGGGTCATATGATGATTTTTTTAAAGATCATTATTTTGTGTATTTGGTGTAACAGAATATGTTGACATGCTTTAATGTTCAAAAAACACAGAATTTTTCAAATACTATACATTATTGTAGGTCCTCTATGCCCCGCCTTCCTCAAACGCTTCGTTTTCTACAAAGCCCATCCTTCCGACAAGCACAGTCTGCTCTGATTGGTCAGGTATCCAGTGCATTGTGATTGGCCGAACACCGCTAGCACTCGTCGGAAATGTAACGGCCCCTTACCATAATCGCGAGCTTCAAAATAAATGTAAAGACAGTAAATAATGTCATTAGTTTTACCATCAGTTCAAGCCCGAAAGGGGAACAGAATCGCGTGACAGACACAGTGATGATGCAGTACACAAGCCGCGGTTAAGACTGCTGACTCTACTGTGATGTGACGCTGTCTCTCTATCTCTCTCTTCCCACCACAACACACACACACACACACACACAATGACACACAACTCCGCATTTGAACAGTCAATAGCAATACTTAAACTACCCCCCATCACAAAACCCCACCCACAAGTAGATGATACAGACCAGCAGTGTAAGATGGTCATGTAAGCAAAGCAGAAAGTGACTCCTCTCCTAGGTTCACAGAAACATTCATCCATAACAATGCATTGCTTTTTCTAAAATGCATGAGGGAGGTTCAAGTAATCTTAAAAGATTCCTACATCAATTACTTCCGGCTACGAAGAAGCACAAATAAAGTGCTTTTGCTTTCGCCTAGAAACACACAGCGTCTCCCGACATGGCTGCTTCAACACTAACTGCAATTACTGAAACCACGCCTTCTTTCTTTAAGTGCACATTTGGGCGGCATTATGCAAAAATTTCCACATAGTGAGGTAGATATGTAGCAGCGTGTTAGAACAAGCCGTTTTAGGGGGGCGTGGCAGAGTCTGAACTTTGATAAAGAATATCTCTTTGGTTTTGAGACTTTAGTCTTTGCAACTTCGGGGATCTTATCTATGCACAATCAGCTTGTAACACTCCAAAGAGAAAGGAAAACTTGAAATCGCATCATATGACCCCTTTAACATAATTACCAGAGTCCTGTAACATTATCAGCTCCGCTGAAGGCAAAGCACAACGAGTTTATATGCACAAGATGGAAAAGCTGCTTGGGATCAAGGTAGTGTTTGCAATGGAGAGATGCTCAGGCGTCTTTCTTTCCATTTATAAATTGACCTTGCCAGTTAAACCACAGTGACCTGTCAGTCACTAAGGTATCGTTTGTACCATTACTTCTCATTCACACGGAACTGATGTCCATGAAGGAGGACATGAGGAGGAGGGGAGGGGAGGGGAGAGGAGAACCAGGGCGTTTTCTCCCGTTCATTCAGAATAAAGGAGAGGAGGGAAGCTATTGTGGCTAACCGCAATTCACTGAGACAGTCACCAGCACAACTGAATCTGTGAGAAAATAAATTAATGCTTTGAATTTGACGCTGTGAGAGACGTAGTACTGATAAAGGTAAGCGTTTTGCGTTTGGTCATATTGATGCAAGGCAGGTCAGTGGTGCAATAGCCTCTACTGGAATGCTAGCTCGATTTTAGCAAGCATCACTGATTTAAAACAAGCTCTGGAAACAGCTAGGACATAACCGGAAAAAAAAACTTTGCATTGCTGGTGCATGTGCACTTGCAGGCGTTTCGGCTCATTTAGCGGCATGTGAGACTGCATCCAGCCTTTGATTTTCATGCATACGGCGAGATAAGCAGAAATAGTGAGATATTAATTGAAAGTTGATCATCATGACCTGTGCCGGGTAGATAGCACGCCTCCACTTCAGAGCGGCACGTTGCATTTCGCCAGCGCCTGCAAAGAAAAACACACACGGCTAAAAACAAGCTGCATAACTGATGCTTTTTCTGCTGTTTTCATTCATTTGTTCGGGTTAGCGGTTAGCTCGTTTTCTCACACCAGCAGAAGCCTGCCCATCTATCGATTATGTCATGGTTTTTCATTCTCGCTCTTGCACAATGGGCGAATATCTTATTCTTCTCTTTATCTTTACTCTATATCTTAATTTATCTTTTAGTAGATTGTTAGTGGTGTGTGGGTTTTTCATGATCATCATCATAATCCTCATAAATCATCAAAAACGCAGCTCGGCTCGAAGCAAACACAGCACACACACACAAACACACATACCGCCATACATCTGACCTATTTCCAAAAGCACATCCATGACTTTATTGTGATGACTACGTTTTATTCTCACAAACACAGCTGTTTGGAATCGTTTTCGTTTATTATTAGTGTTATTAATGGTGGTAGCTGTTATTTATGAAGACACCGCCATCAATTAGGGCCCTAACAGTTCATCTCAACCAGTGCTTCGGATAATGCACATAATATAAAGGCGACTCAAATATAACCAGTGATTGTGAATGTATAATTATGAACATCAATTTGTTTTTCAGTGTATTATACCCTTTATAACACTGGTTAGGAATAAGCACGCTGGCTGTGTCTCAAAATCTGCCTAACTAGATAGCATTTTTTTTGGCATCACACTGTTGATGTTTGCATCATTTTTGGGTATCTTTGGCGTTTGTTGTTTATTAAGAAATGCTGTCTTTTTGGCAGCTCATTAGGTTTTGATCTTTTAGGAATTTAATATGTGAATTATATCTTTCTTTTATCCTGGTTAATAAATAAACAATACAAATGTATATCTGTTCAAGAAAGAGAATGTTTACTTTTATAGGCTACATATATGATGCATGAAATTTGTGCTAAAATATGTGACCCTGGACCACAAAACCAGTCAAAAGCGGCACGGGTATATTAGCCAACAATACATTATGGGTCAAAATTATCGATTTTCTTTTATGCCAAAAATCATTAGGATATTAAGTAAGACCATGTTCCATGAAGATATTTAGTAAATTTCCCACCGTAAATATCAAAATTTAATTTTTGATTAGTAATATGCATTTTTAAGAACTTAATTTGGACAACTTTAAGGCGATTTTCTCAATATTTAATTTTTTTGCACCATCAGATTCCAAATTTTTAAATAGTTGTATCTCAGTCAAATATTGTAATATCCCTACCAAACAATACATCAATGAAAAGCTTATTTATTCAACTTTCAGATGATACATAAATTTCAACAATTCAAAAAAATTTCCTTTATGACTGGTTTTGTGGTCCAGGGTCAGATATGTGCTTCAACAAAAGTACTTTAAAAGAACTAATAAAAAGAAATAGTTTTTTAATCAAATAAAGGGTATCAAATATAGGTCACTTTAATTACTTATTACTGTAATGAATTACTTAATACTTATTTAGTCATTTAAATATGCAGTCATTAGAGCATGGTTTTCTCATATGAAGATGAATGTTTCTAAACAGTGGCTCAATGAAATTCACACACAAAACTGCATTTGACTTCTCCCCTGGTCTTTTATGGAGAAATGCATATACAGAGTGAAATGGAAAACCGATTCCCAGTGCTCTCTAGCTGACCGCTCATCTTACCCTAATATGATACACTGTCAATATTAAGTCTGAAAGCAAAAGAAAAACATTGAACATCTGCCATTAAGAATGTGTTATACTGCAAAATAGAACTGTCGGGTATTTAAATATGAAATAAATAAAGTGAAATTGTAAATAAATTACAAAAAAATCATTACAACAAGCAAGACCACAACATTTCTCTTCTCTTGTGTTTTCAGAAATGATCAGACGAGTGGTACGACAGAGTAAATTCCGTCATGTGTTCGGTCAGGCGGTGAAGAATGACCAGTGCTATGATGATATTAGGGTTTCACGGGTTACCTGGGACAGTGCCTTTTGTGCAGTAAATCCCAAATTTGTTGCTATTATTGTGGAGGCTAGTGGGGGTGGAGCTTTCCTCGTTCTGCCTCTGCTAAAGGTAAGGGATAACTGCATATATGCTCACTCAGCATTTATGCTGTTAGTAATTTGAATAAGGGTAGCTGGTCAGAATTATGCAAGATGAGACATAAATCTATGCTATCTGTTTCCTGTTTGCAGACGGGTCGTATTGACAAGGCCTACCCCACTGTTTGTGGTCACACGGGCCCTGTGCTGGACATCGACTGGTGCCCACACAATGATCACGTCATTGCCAGCGGCTCTGAAGATTGTACAGTAATGGTGCGTTCAGCTCCTTCACTACATCCTCTAATAAAAATCCTGCTTTGAGTGATTATTATAAAAATGTTTGCATTTTTGTCACACAGGTGTGGCAGATCCCTGAGAACGGCCTTACCGCACCTCTTTCTGAGCCAGTTGTGGTGTTAGAGGGTCACTCCAAGAGGGTGGGCATCGTGACGTGGCATCCAACAGCCCGCAATGTTCTGCTAAGTGCAGGTAAGAGATTTTAAAAGCGAGTGCACTACATAAAAACCCTAACTTTTATCATCTTAAAGTGGTCATAGGATGCTACATGCACTTTTAAAAGTAGTTTGAACTGAAATGTGTGTGTGTTGGCAGTGTGTGTACACAACCACCCTTTCTCAAATCGAGCCGCCCGATTTCGAGATGCTCTGTCTGTGTGATGTCACACAGACAGGCCCCTCCCACAATAGTTTGACAGTAGTGTTTCAGCACAGACTGGATTGGTGTCTTACCTTAGCTCCGCCCTGATTGAGCTGTCATCAGTCTGCCATTGTTTTGACGCCGGAGCAGAAGTAGACAAGAATGTCTCCTAGGTGATTGAGGTGTTTTGTTGTTGGATCTAATAATGAACATAACAGTCTTCATTTTACTCCCGACATCTGAGCCACTGAACTCGTTGTGGATTACATTGTTTCTGAAGGGAATGTTTTCTACATAAATGCATCTATGTTCGCGCAAATCAATCATGATCCAGCCTCATCTACAGAAGAAGTGAGTAGGGTTTTTTATGAATCTTTGCAAATCGCCGTTCCTAATAACATGCTAGTTAGTAAGTTCCGCAGCTAAATGCGGCTAAAGTAAACAGTCTCAGAGAGCAGCTCGGAAGAGAGGGGCGGAGGTCAGCAGAGCTCATTAACATTTAAAAGAAAATGATACAAAAACGGCTTGATCTGAAAAGAGACATTTTTGACAGGGTAAAAAATTTGTTTTTTACACTACCATTAAGAAATATTAACCAAACTATGTTACAGACTTTTAATTAAAACCCTAAGCAAAAAATGGGCAGCGTTTGACCCCTTAAACATCAAAACATGTTATGTTGCATGACGGAATGTCTTTCCTCCTCGTCAGCGATTCGATAATCTCATTCATTCATTGGGAACGGGACAGGAGAGAAGAAGTGATGAGTAACAGGAGGACATGCATCCTGACGTGATCTTCAGCGTCTGCTGGAGTCGCAACGGCAGCCTCATTTGCACCGCATGCAAGGATAAGAAAGTGCGCGTTGTCGATCCACGCAAGGGAAAGATCATTGCGGTAAGCGAAAACATCTCGGAATTACATTGAAGACTCTTTATTTCCACAGTTCTTTGTGTCTCACTGGCATTGATGATCACAGGAGAAGGATAAGGCCCACGAGGGGGCACGACCCATGAGAGCCATCTTTCTGGCTGATGGAAACATCTTCACCACCGGTTTCAGTCGTATGAGTGAGCGGCAGCTAGCCTTATGGAATCCAGTAAGGCAAAATAAATATATTTCCATGTTTTTGAAAAATTACATTCTTTCATTAAATATTATGATGTTCCTCTCTTTAAGAAAAACATGGAGGATCCGATATCAGTGCATGAAATGGACACCAGCAATGGAGTGTTGCTTCCATTCTATGACCCTGACACTAATGTGGTCTACCTGTGTGGAAAGGTGAGCAAGTTTTTATGCGACCCAGAAAGCATGAGTTCAGCAATATTATATTAATAATTAATGCTGTGCATCTTCATTTTTGTGTTTTTAGCATTTTAATGAAGGTTATGTTTATGTAAAGACATTTGAATAATTTGGGGCCCCCCTAGAAATTGAGAACCACTGGCTTTGCCTCAACAGTGTGATGTCATACTATATATATTGTGTATATATAGTATGTATATTTTAATACAACTGTAATCTTGTTTTCTGTTTAAGGGTGACAGCAGTATCCGTTACTTCGAGATCACAGACGAGGCACCGTATGTGCACTACCTCAACACGTTTTCCAGCAAGGAGCCCCAAAGAGGCATGGGCTACATGCCTAAAAGAGGCCTAGATGTCAACAAGTGTGAGATAGCCAGGTATGCACGATTTGCACAGGTATTTATTTTTTTAAGTGTTATTTTTGAAATGAGAAAACAGACACAAGGTTTTCAGCAAGTGTTTGTGGCCTTAGATTCATTCAGATTATCTGAAGTGTTTGAGGGGCTTATGGCCATGTCAGAATCTAGATATTTTCAAGAAACTAAACCGTCTTCAGGCTAGCATTGTTGTGATTATGGCTCTCAGCTAGGTCGATTTTATTTCTCCAGTAGGGGGAGTCATTAGTCTGTCATTGACTATAAAATCTAACGTGATGGCAATGTAGCTTTGGTTTCATGCTGTGGCTCCTAAAGGTCAATGACATGTTATTTTACTAGTAATGATCACTGTAAGGATCATTCATTTAATGATTAATTTTGTCATAAGGGTGTACGTTCTGTGTTTAATCTTTGTCGGAAATGGATATATCTATAATATTTGAGTATATATATATAATTAAAATAATTGTTTTCCATTTTTATTATATTTAAAATGTAATCTATTATGTGAGGGCCCAAAGCTGAATTTCAGCATCATTTATTCCAGTCACCTGAGCCTTCAGAAAATCATCTAATATGCTGATTTTGTGCAGACATCTATAAATGTATTTAAAAACAGTTGTTTGCTTATTATTATTATCATCATTTTTTTAGGATCCTTAATGACTATAAAGTTCAAACGACAGAATTTATTGAAATACTATTTTTTTACGTTTCATTTGTAAATGGAAAAGTCAAAACAATTGAATGTGCCTTTTTAGATTAAGATTGTGCTTATTACCATTAACACCAATAACATGCCTGTTGTTTCTCGCAGGTTTTATAAACTTCATGAGAGAAAGTGTGAGCCAATCATTATGACTGTTCCTAGAAAGGTACTTTTCACTGTATATTAAAACAATGATTGTTAATAGTAATGTTCAGTTGATAAGTTTGTATTTGTTTTGTGTTTAGCTTTACAAGCAAAGCTCAATCAAAGTGCGATTTAATTGTCATTAACTGATGAAGAAAAGGGAAGGCACTTGGTTTCGATTAACATTAAAGCAGCAGATGTTTTCAAAGAAAACAAACAGCATGAATCCAAAATACTCATTACGGTATTTCCTGTCTCTTGGTTTTTTGGCAGTCAGACCTCTTTCAGGACGACCTCTATCCGGACACAGCAGGTCCAGACCCGGCGCTAGAGGCTGAGGAGTGGTTTGAAGGCAAGAATGGCGAACCGATCCTGATCTCGCTCAAACACGGTTATGTTCCGGGCAAGAACCGCGACCTCAAAGTAGTCAAGAAAAATGTGCTGGATAACAAGGCACCCAAGAAGGTGGAGGAGCCAGCAACTCCCCAGAAACCTGCCTCTCCTCAGCTAACCAAAGTAAGGATGATGCTTCATTGACTCCTTCTTATTTTTTCCACTAATAATTGGCCTAAAACATTTTTCTATTTCTTTATTCTGCTTTGCAGAAGAACGAAGTGAAGTTAGAGGAGCTGCTGCGAGAAGTCAAGTCCCTTAGAGATCTGGTCACGCTGCAGGACAGGAGAATCGCCAAACTGGAAGATCAAGTGGCTAAAGTGGCAATCTAAGACACTGGTGGTGGTCTGAGCCATAGCATCAGTATGGAGAAAGAGAGATTCAGTTGGGCGGGGGGGCAGTCACTGTCAAAATTTCTCAATTTGACTCGATCATTCCGCTTGGTGTTTCTCACAAGGACAACTTCAAGCAACATTCCAAGATGGACTTTTACTTTTTGTCAAGTCTCCCCCAAGCATCCGCATAGCAGAAGCAAAGTTGTGGGAATGAGTGGTCACTGGTTTTAACTGATGTTTTACATTTTGTTAAAAATGTTCTTACTTCTTTTGTTATTGTAACATTGTTTCCATGAGTATTCTGATATTAACCGGTATGTTACAGAGTGTCATTGTATATACACATCAGTATTTCTCTTTTAATTTTTTGATGTGCTGCCAAATTTGAGGTGAGTCAGTCACCTCTCCTTTTATTTCTACTTTTCTATGTTTTTCCCAGTTGTAGATAGTGGCTTATTGAAAAACAAGACATGCTGTTCAAAGTGGGACATCAGCAGAAAAGGCGGAACTGTGTGGATATGATTGTAAAGGCAACTAATAATAGATGATAAGGATATGATTTAGTGAAATGTTCATAACCATTAAAATTCAACATTTAGGATTCACCAGGATTTAATTGGGAATTCAGTCCAAATGATGTCCCTTGTGATGATCATGTTCACTGGAGTATTAATTCATTGGCTGCTTTGAGATCATCATCATTGATTATAAAGCATCCAACAACAGGGTTTTTCAAAAAATATAACAGTATATGTCAGTTACAGTATATCCAAAAGCAATAACTTCATGTTGCAGAATGAATGTGAACGTAAACCTAAACCTGTTAGACTTTGGCAAGTATCGTTGAAAATGCATTCCACATGCATATTCTTCATAAATCAAAAACTTACCGCTGTAACTTCATAGTAATTATGAAATTACTGTTGCACCTCAGGAAATCAATCACTCTGAAGTCAGAAACATTGGATGCTCAACACTTGCCAGTTGCATGATGTTTTTCCCACAGAAATAGTACCTTATTTTGATTAGGAAATGGCTATTTTTTTGCTGTCATTATCCATGTTCTCCAGTTTGCCCCCGCTTTCGAATTGTTTT
>JADLZN010001692.1:0-252674 GCA_018155175.1 Sinocyclocheilus anophthalmus
TTTAGGCTTTTTTCAGGCCAACGTTGAAGTTTGTTTATAAACGTTTCTCATCTAGTATTATATGGAAAAAATGATATATCATGCAGTGTGACATGCATATCTCATCTAAAGCTATTTTAAACCATTTTTTCCAACGTATTGTTTTAATACAATTATAATACATAAAATTTTATTACATCATATTATTTAATATGCCATTTAAACGTTTTTTTGTTTTTTAATTAAGTCACACTGCAAAATGTATTTACCTGTAATAAAAAGCAAAAGGTGATTTAAAATGAAGAAAAATCTCCCATTTTAATTGAACTAAATAGATTAATAATGTGCATGATATTTGGCATTCCATATGCATAGGACAAAATGTACAGCAAATGCCAAGATGTCTCATTTTCACATTAAAATATCACCTTAAAAAGTGCATTTGCTACATGGTTTCTGGCAAAAACACTCTGTTCTCTTCCCTGCACAATTTTTCTCTACCCACAAAGAAAAGTTAAAAGCTTAGAAAAATGCCGCCCCTGCCCAAGAAATAATAGTGTCCCTTAATTTTCTAGCCAAGGATATTAGCTCCATGGTTTGGAATTAACAGCCTAAACATTAAAGTCCCTTAACAGACGTCTGCAGGATTGGACTAACACGCTTCACTGGGTCAGTCTCAGCAGCCACCAAGGTTTAGTTTGGTGAGTCAGGTGGTTTCAAAGAGGTACGCTACAACAGACACGAGCTCCACAAGTGAAACGCTGGCAGAGAAAAGAAATAAATGGCTGTTCTTATGCGTGTGCTGTGTGGATCCATGGAAGTGCATTACTCTTTCCTGATGGACTCAGATATGACTCCATCCGCGCTTTTACAAAACAGTTTCTACACATTACCAACCGAGAACCTCATTTAGAGCCAAACAAAGCCAGGGTTTCAATTCAAACACCACACAACACACACACACAACACTGCACCTTAAAAGACAGAGCAAGGCATGTATATATTAAGCTTTTTAAACAAGTCAAAAATAAAGGCGAACCAGAGCACTTGCGGAAATGTCCAGAGTAAACTCCTGAAATGTAGCGCTTTTATAGTCTACAAGCATAAGCGATGGAAAGCAACTAGGCACCGAAACTACATGTGTTCAGTGAGTACCGGTGAGATGACGATTCAAGTTATTGGCGCTAAACTGCGCTGCAAATGACAATTTTGTCAGCATTTACTCCTCTTCATGTCGTTCCAAACCTGACTTTCTTCTATTGTGGAACACAAAAGAAAATATTTTGAAGAATGTTAGTAACCAAACAGTTTCGGTTTCCACTGACTTCGATTGTATTTTTCATCCATACAATGCAAGTCAATGGGAACGAAACTGTTTGGTTACATTCTTCAAAATATCTTCTTTTGACAAAAGAAAGTGATACAGGAAAAAAAGTATTGGACTATCCCTTTAGGAAACAGTTAACTTCTTAGTGAATTCAACCCCTACCAGTTGATGTGCATGTAGACCAGGGGTTGTCCAAACTCTGTCCTGGAGGGCTGGTGTACTGCAGAGTTTAGCTCCAACTTGCTTTAACACACCTGCCTTTACGTTTCTAGTATGCCTAGTAAGAGCTCGATTAGCTGCTTCAGGTGTTTTCAATTAGGGTTGGAGCTAAACTCTGCAAGAAACTGGACCTCGAGGACGCGTTTGGGCACCCCTGAGTAGACAATACTTACCCGAATGAAGGTACATGGACGAGGGACTCCATATTCTCCCGGAAACACGGCTTCCATGTACCAGGCAACCAGACCGTACAGCACCGAGTCCACCAGCAGCAGACCCAGCACTTGAGCCAGAGAGAAGTCATCGTCCACCGTCACCGGCTCAAACAGGTTATGCCACTGGATGCCCGTCCCTGAGGACCACACAGGACACGAGCGTCAGCTTACGATGTGTGATTAGAGCAGCAGCAGAGTCAGTTCAGTCGGACCCCTGACCTTTGCTCTCGAACATGCCGATCAGCTGGGCTCCCATGGCCATGGCCACGTTGGAGATGAGGCAGGCGGAGACTTTCTGGGCATGCGACAGCAGGTCATAGCGAGGCCACAGGAAGATGTACGGCAGGTAGCTCAGGAAGTAGATGAAGCCACCCGCTGCTGCGGCCACATTCGCTACGGGAGAGGAAGACCTTTAATTAAAACGTTTTGCTCAGGATTATATGAAAACAACTTCACTGCTAAATGAAAAGGAAGAAATTATATTTTACTTTAAGATGCTTTTTTAAGACCTTTAAGATGTTTTACGTTGTGTCATTGGTTTTAACATCATACTGCAAAAGTGCATGGACATTTGTGTTTTTATATTTCCAATTACTTACAATGGTGATTCTCTGTATAAAAGTACTGTGATATAACAATTCCTGCTGGTTTACATAAAGGCAACAAAACAAATTCTACTATTGTTTAAAAGTACTTATTTAAATACTTATGAATTGTTTTAAAAAATAAAATGAAAACATGAGAATATTTAAGTTTATTAAATTAAATTATTTTCACATTATACTTAATAATAATTTAGGGCGAAATGCATGATCTCTCAGGGGAAAAAATACCCAAAAAATAAGTCAAATAAAATAAGAAATCAAATCATTACTGATCTATATTAGATTATAATATATATATAGATATTATATAATCTATATATATCTATATTGTGTGGTGTGTGTGGTGTGTGTGTGTGTGTGTGTGGGTGTGTGTGTTCGTATTTTGCTTATTCACAATGGTGATTCTTAAATCAAAATCCGGTAATATACTACGTTTAACTTATTTACGTGAAGAATGATATAATCATTTATCTAAGTGAAGACAGCAATACAAAATACTACCTTTGAAGACACTTTAATACTTGAAGAGACTTTTGTTTTTATATTTTATTTAAATTCTTTATTATAAAATTTTTTAGATTTCATTATTTTTTCATATTGTATCAATGTGAAGTTGGGGGAAAAGTATGGAAGTCTGCACATGGGGGAAGGCAATTGTAAAAAAAAGAAACAAACAGGCCAAAAAAGTCAAACATCTATGATATCATATCATTTGTGACCCTGGACTACAAAACCAGTCTTAAGTGTAAATTTCTCAAAATTGAGATTTATACATCATCTGAAGCTGAATAAATAAGCTTTTCATTTATGTATGGTTTGTTAGGAAGAACAGTATTTGGCCGAGATACAACTATTTGACAAAATTGTAATTAAGGGTGCAAAAAAAATCTAAATATTGAGGAAAATCACCTTTAACGTTGTACAAATGAAGTTCTCAGCAAAGAGTAATCAATCCCCCCCCAAAAAATTAAGTTTTGATATATGTACAGTAGGAATTTACAAAATATCTTCATGAACATGATCTTTACTTGATTTTGTCCATAACCAAAGAAAAATCAATAATGTTAACCTACAATGTAGGGGGCTATTGTACAAAATATACCCCAGCGACTTAAGACTGCTTTTGTGCTCCAGGGTCACATATACATATAATATATATAAATACAGCGTGATATTTTTTTCAAAGACGTTTCTCTGGAAGCCTATTACAAAATAAAAAATAATTTCGGGGTGAATGTGACCTGGCTGTTTTTGTGCCATTCACTCTCACCAGCATGAGATTCAGAGTGTGAGATGTAATGACAGACGTGAGATGCGAATGAGTCTCCATTATAAGCCTCCAGAATCAAACCCCTGCACTCACTCACTCACACATGGCCTTGAGCTGCACTCCCTCTGACCCTCGAGCAGCCACAAAAGAGCCAATGAGAGAGGTGATGAGAGAAAGCGCAGTGAAAAGAGTGACACCGCTGCTCAACAAATGGAAGAAAATTACACACTGGGCTATTTTTACATTCACATCTCGAAGGGACACTGAGATGCGGAGAACCTCTTCACACTCAACAATATGTCATTTGGGCTTTAAATAGGCCAATCCAGGATGTGTTGATTAAGGTCCATTTTCAGCCTTTCTAAACCTGAGAGCAGAGTCTCTATGGGCTTTTGAATACAGAAGGTCATTGCACCGCACCGATTCGATTTCAGACACATGGCCTCGATTTGCTGTAAGAAAAAACAGCCGACCACTGCATCACATACATCAGCTGTATAAAACCACAACACTAAATAACAAATGTAATGAGGAAACTCAGGTCATATTTCACTTTTAAAATAAAACAAGACATCGTATATTGCTTAAGGAAGATATAAAAATGTTAGGATTATTAAGAGTTTTTCATTGTTTTGCACCTGTAATCCAAAATTGTAATTAAACTGGTTTTAATTTTAAATGAAATAAATAAAAATGGATGTAAATAAATAAAACTAAAAAAATAAATGAATAAAATACATTTATTCAATAACTAAATTCATTAATTAATTAATAAAAAATACAAATACATTAATAAAGAACAAAAATAACAACATTCAAATAAAAAAATAAACATAAAATACACAAAAAATACAATTATTTACACTGCAGTAACAAAAATGCAACAAAAAAACCCTTAATAGTCTTAAATTAGCTTCAAGTACTTCTTTTGTTTTTACTATTGTGATGAAATGAAAGTATATGAACACTCTCTTACATTCAGATTATTTCAGAAACAGATTATTTCATAATCTTTGACATGAAAAGCTAACCATGTTGCATTAGGCAAATGAAGCATGAATCCTATGAATAGGTAAATCTACCATGAACAATATTACGGTCAACCAAAGCATTTGCCTTGAGTCCAAACAAGCAAACATTTCTCTTAAACGCAGAGTGTCAGCTGATTTTTTACACAGGACAACACATGATATTACATCTCCTGCCTGAGGCTGCATTTTACAGATATACACTGCCTCATTTCCTCCTACACATAATGCTATGCGTCACCATTTAGTGCCTGAAATGTTTTCAAATCTGCCCATAAAAGGAATCATTTGATGACTTTATTAATGCATCGGCATATCTGAGCACCTTTTTAAAATGCAATTTACTCAACAAAGCCTTTCACGTAAAAACAAAACATTAAATGCATCATGCCGGGGTTTTAAAACACAGAAATGTGAACAAGATGGGACAGTAAGAGCAGAAGGCATGTTATTTCAGCAAACAGAAGCTAGAGTTTTAACTGGTTCTTCATTAAAAAAAAATCCATGTAGCATTTTGTCTTTGTGAAGCCTTAAATGGGCAAAAAAAAAAAAAAAAAAAGTTTCTTACTCTTTTTTTCCCCCCCAGTACAAATGTCTACACATTCTTAAAACGATTAATTTATTTGAGATGCAAACGGACCTCAAATACTAAATCTCATTTTCTGAAAAAGTATCAAATTTAAGTGAGTTTGTACATAAAACAAGAAAAAAGTTAGAAATATAAAGTTAATTCAAAAGGAAAAAACAAAAATTGTTCTTTCCCAACTGACAAATATTTGCTCATGGTAATTAATTAATTAATTTGTTTTCAGAAAACTTAAGTCATTTTGTTTTTCAAGTAAATCGTGATTTATTTGTATATATATATATATATACTTTTGTATGGAAAACAACACGGTAAAAAATATCTAATAAGAAATAACTTGGGGGAACGTCAACTTTAAAAATTGGGTTATGGAAATGATCAACTTACAAAAATCATGATTTTTGCATATTTCTTGAGTAAATGATGACTGAGTTTAGATTTTTTGCTGAACAACAGCTTTAACTCAAAACCACAGGCGGTGAAATGGCCAGCTCAGTCAGTTGCGAACACAATAATGAAATGAAACTAAATGCACAAAACACCAAAGCGCATCTGATTTCCTATTCATTCCTCCTATCAGGTTGAAGAGTTAAAGCGTTATGAATCTGCTCTTAAAGCACATCTACACATCTTATTATTAGCTCACCAATCAAACACAACACAGTCCAGCCATGACTCCTGCTTTCACTCACTGAAAGCATTTCTAGCATCAAAAAGGGTCAATAACTGCGACCTGAGCATTTTCCTCAGCTGCTTTTACACACAGTTTGGGGTAATCGAAGGTTTTTGTTTGGCAGGGAAAAGAAAAAAGTAGCGCAGGTTATGGACAAAGGAGAGCTGATTTCTGAAAGCTTTGTAAGAGTCGAGTTTAAACGCAGCTCATTTTGTTTGTGCCTGTACGGAGCCAAAAACACAGCAAATATGTCCCATTTTGTGCCTTCATTCCTTTAGTCACCTCTGCTTTCTCTTTGTTCTACTATCTCCAGCCTTTGATTATGAGGCTTTGTTTCTCACCATAGTAATGCCGCTTGATTAAACGGCTGTATATACAGTATACGCTGTCAGATAATACAGTGTAACGACAATTACAAGAGTAATCACACATTCACAGAGCAGAGATGGAGAAGTCACCTCTGGAGAAGAAGGCGCTGATCATGAAGCTGAAGTTAATGGTAGACACGGCAAACACCAGCAGGAAGACAAACACCAGCGTGGGGTCGCTGTAGGTCAACACCGCTCCGTTAGGACTCACCTGACAGAGAAACAACACTTAACGTTACATTACATACATTACCTACATACGACTGTTTGGCAAAACTAGAAAACCGTGTACTTTTCAGATGGGAATCGGAAGGAATTTAACAATTATGATTCTCATTGTATTTAATGATTCGGATTCCTTAGTAAATCTATTAACCATTCATTGCACGCCTTCAATTACAATTTGGTTTACAGAAAGTTGTAAATGAAAATATCAATACATTTTTGCTACGATTAAACAAACTCACTTTTTTGCCTTTAGAGAATTTATTATTATCATTATTGCCAATTTTTTTGCAGATTACTAATTAAAGAAAACGGCTGTATAGTTTTGAGTATTATTTTTAAGTATTTACTTTAATTATACATGTGCATACGTAAAGGGGTCATATGATGTTGCTAAAAAGAACATTATTTTGTGTATTTGGTGTAATGAAATGTGCGGTTTAAGGTTCAAAAAAAAACACATTTCCCACATACTGTACATTATTGTTACTCCTATATGCCCCGCCTTTCTGAAAAGCGTAAAATTTTACAAAGCTCATCGGTCTGAAAAAGTGTGCTGCTGTGATTGGCCAGCTATCCAGTGTGTTGTGATTGGCCGAATATTTCAAGCGTGTGACGGAAATGTTATGCCTCTCACCATATTGTGATGCCGTGTCCCGGTCGGAGCGCGAGACAAAAACATTAAAACCCATTATAATAGAGGCATTTGTTGCATCCAGTGGGGAAAAAATTACTGATTATAATGACTTATATTGTCTTTTTACGCGTTGCATCGTGCTGTGTAAACATAAAACCATGTCTGCTTTTGTGATCGGAGAAAAGACAAACAAGTGCTACTCTACACTGCTCAAAACTCGGGTTTGAATCGTCAGTGGCAAATTCTTTTAATATGAAAACTTACTTACAGTCTGTTAGTCAGAACAGCTGGCATTGTAGTCTGCTCTTCCAGGATCAGGAAACAGTCCTCCATATACAGTAATGTGCTGCACACATCTGAATATTTTGGGTGAACTGTTCTGGAACAGTGTTGTAACACAACTTAACCAATGATTTGTAGTCGTGTCCTCTTTTGGAAGACAAACAAAGTAGTTCCACTTTCACAACGAAACACACGGCGTGTTGAGGCGCGAGGCCGGCGGCTTTGAGAACGGCCGCGGCGGCGGCTTCACCGAAGAAGCGGCGGGGCGTGCGGGGAAACCACATGTGCGGACCCGGGATGGACTCAGCTTCCTCCACCAAGAAGCACACAGCGCCTTCACGACATGGCGGCGGCAACACAATACTACAGCGAGAATAAAAGTCACACCTTCTTTCTTTGCATGAACATTTAGGCAGCGTTATGCAAACCTTCCTAGATCGTGACGTAGGTATGTGGGGGCGTGTTAGAACGAGCCGTTTAGGTAGGCGCTTAAATTTTATAAACGAATATCTCATGGGGATCATTGGCGACTTCAGTCTTTGCAAACTTTACGGATCTTCTTTTGCACCAAGGAGCTTGTACCACGCCAAAGAGAAGGAAAAATTGAAATGCACATATGACCCCTTAATGTTGGTAAGTTAACAATTAATCAAGTTTATTCAAACTAATTTTATAATTATTAATCGTAGATACATGGTTTTTTTTCATTTTTTCAGGTATAAAAAAAAAAAAAAATAACACCTCTCTTCCAATATATACACTATACCAGTCTATATAACATTATAATAAAATGTATGTACAGTTTCTGTTAATGTTTATTGGGAAATATATATATTATATATATATATATAATTAGTGTAGTTTTAGATGACAGTGGGGGTTTTTTGGCTATGGAATAACTGTTATTATTATTGCCAAATGTCTAATAATCAAATGCAAAAACAATTGATTTTAACATGCAAAGTCTAATGAACTTCATAGTAGGTATGATTCTGAGTTTTATAGAAGTGTTTATTTGAAATATACACGTACATACATGGATATTTACTGTTTTATATTTTAATTATTATTCCTAATTTTCCCCCCATTTCTTTTCATTTATAAGCAGCGTTATGCATACCATATTATATAATATTTCATGTTTATAATTATGGAAATTGTATATGCTAACATTTACTGCAAAAAAAGAGACTTCATCAGCGATTTTTGAGGACGTCAATTGATTGGTCTTGACTGTATACTAAAACAACACCTTTAAAAAATATCTCTTTTTTTTAATTAAAGCAAAACTCTAAATGAATATATTTAGGAAAATCATCATATCATATAAACATCTATACCATGTGTATCTGTGGAAAAATTTAAATGTAAAAAAAAAAAACACTCCATTCCGGTGCTTTTGTGGAACTTGTTCTAAATAAAAACTGGTTCTCAGGTCTCAAGTGAGCTAAAACAAAAAAAACTTTTCACAGAGATGCAAACAGTATAGTGGTATTTCTAGTAGCACAAGGCACTAACAAAGAGCAGATCATATAACCAAAGTGTAAATATAACCTGTGTTTACCTTGAGGCAGATAAGTACGGTGTTTGGGGGGGGGTTTTTTTTTCCGTTATGGTTTTTTTTTTTTTTTTTTTTTGGCCTTGTGGGCTAACAAAGAAGATGGAGATGGAGAGAAAGAGGAAAAACATGAGGAACCAGGCGCTCCAGTGCAACCAGTTACTGAGACCCATCATGCGCATGTACTCCTGCAAAACACACACACGGCTCAGTCGAGCTTTCTCACATCAAGAGCAACAGAATCCATGTCCATGCCCATCTTTGTGTACCTTCAGTTTCCTCTCCTTCTCCTGCACCACAGCGCGGACGATATTCAGAGAGGTGTAGGTGAAGCTGAGCACCAGCAGCAGCGGCAGCTGGCTCTGGATGGCCAGGATGAAGACGTCGTAGATGAACGCTGGGTAAGGGAAGCGGGCCAACAGTACTTGGGCTCGTTTGAGGAGGGCCGCCGCCGCCGTGCTGTTGTAGGCCTTCATGATGGCCTGGTCCACTGCATGCTGCACCTGCAGGAAGCCCTCGCGGTAATATCCTGTCCAGAGACACCAGAGACACATACAGTACTCATGAGATTCACTCAGTCAAACTTATGAGGGTTTTAATTGAATCAAATAAACTGAGGAGAATATTCTGGGTTCTGTACAAGTACAAGCTCAATCGACAGCATTTGTGGTTTAATGTTGGATACAACAAATATTAATTTCCACTTGTCCTGCCTTTTCTTTAAAAGAGCGCGAATCTGGGTCACAGTGAGGTTAATGCAATGCAAGTAAATGAGGCCAGTCTGTACATGTTAAAACTCACTGTTCTGCCAGAGAAGACAATGTGTGTTAATATGATTTTACTAGTGAGACAAAATGTATTAATCTATTGTGTTACATTCGTTTTAAAAGTTTAACTAAAAAAAAAAAAAAAACTTAAAAAAAGATTTAAAAAAAAAAAAACATAAATACTAATAGGATTTAACAAAACTATGAATGTAAATGCTTTAATAAAATTATACGTTTTATATTTTTGCTATCAAATCCTCAAAAAAATAGGAAAAACATGGATTGTAAATGCCTCACCTTAACCTCGTCTTGGCATTTAAGACCCCCCCCCCCCCCCCAACTAAAATGTGTTTTTTTAAACCGTTTCAATTCATCAGAATGGTACAAAACTTGGGAACTTGATGCACTTGCTATAAGAACACACACATACAAAATAAGTTGGATATGATTTGGAAAAAAAAAAACATTGAAAATAAATGCAGAACAATTTTTTTGCACCGTTTCTACAATATGCATGATAAAATTATTTAAATGCAAAAAAAAAATCACTTACCAACCTTTTTTATAAAGTTATATCCAATTTTACAACGTTGCAAAAACAATGCACAAAAAATTACTTTAAAATTATGATTTAAAGAAAAAAAAGCAATAAAAAAGTATTAATGTAAATGCTTTTATAAAATTATAATTAAAACAATTATCTATCAAATCCAATCTAAATGCAAAAAAATTATATAACCATTTTATGCATAAAATCATATCAAATTTTATAGCGTTGCAATGATGAGCAATGTCATAAACAAAAAAAACAAACATGATTGGAAAAATGCAGAAGTTTTAGATTGCAGTATAAAAAAAAAAAAAAAAAAAAAACATTTAAACGAAGAAACAGTAAAGCTTTTAATCCGATTAGAAGCGTCAATTTTTGCTTTTACCTCCTCAAAAAAAAAAAAAAAACACTGTAAATACCCAACTGTAACCTCAAACATTGGTCATTTTAAACCATACATTTTTAAAATGAAAAAATGTAATGCATCAGAATGGTGACTTTTGTCATACTTGCTATATGAACACACACAAAAAAATTGACACTTCTGTTCGGTAATTGGAAATTAATGGGCACAACTAATACTTTGGGGTACAATCTACAAATCAGACAGCAATGAGGGGTTAAACTCTAAAACACCTATAACAACTCTGCTGAGCTTCTGAAGGTTACAAAGCTTAAACATTTATTGAAAATTCCTCACTGCTTCTTATGGCTTTTCAAACCATAATGACCCTCGAAGATCAAAACACTCGCTGTGCGGTCTCTCGCACTCGCACTATAAAGCAACTCAATGCAATTACATGCAGATGAAAGGACGACGGTGAAGCGTAAAGAGTCATGCGAGCGGAGATCAAGATGTAATTTGTAGCACCATACCAAAAATAGAGGTCGACAGTCATCAAAGTTCAGAGCCGATGCTAAAGCAGCGCTCATGATTAATAACAGACACGCTGCAGGCGTTTGAAGCCGCTGGCAGCACTGGAGGCCATCAGACGAAGAGAGCGCTAACTAATCCAAATCACTTCCTAATCAATAGCTAGTGCCGTCACGGGAAACCTTGTGTACAGGAAGAGATCATTAAGGAAGCAAGAGAACAAGCCGGTTTATCTCATCTGTTGACGGTAACTGACAGCTGGTGTATCAAGTCTGTTGAAGGAAGAAATCGATCGGGTCCAATTTGCAAGTTGATGGGCGATTTGATTACTGAGTTTTTTAATGAACTGATACTATTTTATTAGCCTATACTTGTAGTTTTGCAGCTGTTAGCTTTAGCATCATCTATATTTTAATGCATAAAAATTCAACATTAAGCACACACGTATTTACAGACTCACTCTTGGAGAAATCGAAGCGTTACATCAATTGCTCAGCAATGGATCCTCTGCAGTGAATGGGTGCCGTCAGAATGAGAGTCCAAACAGCTGATAAAAACATCACAATAATCCACAAGTAACCCACACCCCTCCAGTCCATCAGTTAATGTCTTGTGAAGAGAAAAGCTGTGTGTTTGTAAGAAACAAATCCATCATTAAGATGTTTTTAACTTTAAACTGTCGCTTATGGCTAAAACCCGAGTCCTCTATTCAAAATATTGCTTTCTCCAGTGAAAAAGTTATCTGGTCTGAATCAAGAGAGAAATATGCACAGTTTACAAGTGTAAACAGTCCATAACATTTCTAAACAAATATGTGGGTGGATTTTGGTGTGAGAGACAACAGAGGATAAACATTTTCACTGGACGAAGCATTATTATGGACAGACAAAACGGTTTGAAGTAAAAAAAAAACGTCAACATGGATTTTGTACAAACACAGTTTTTCACAAGACATTAACTGATGGACTGAAGTGGTGTGGATTATTGTGATGTTTTTATCAGCTGTTTGGACGCTCATTCTGACGGCACCCATTCACTGCAGAGGATCCATTGCTGAGCAAGTGATGTAATGCTACATTTCTCCAAATCTGATGAAGAAACAAACTCATCTACATCTTGGATGGCCTGAAGGTGAGGATATTTTCAGCAAAGTTTAGAAATTCACGGCCTGTAATTTTCTTATGCTGGGTTTATTGGTACTTTACAGCAACATTTCTCACAATGCATCAGTGTGGACTGACCTGGCGTGCCCCCGTGTGGTTCGTGTTGTTCTCTGGGCCCGGGCAGCTGGATCAGCGGGAACAGACTGAGCGTGTGCCAGTCCTGATCATTGTTGGGGTTGAACTCAGACTTCTCGCGCGCAGGAGCGTTTCTGGGGCTGTACGTGAAGCGCAGATGATAGCTGACCTGCCACACACCAGATCAACCGTTACTTCGCAAATGATTTTCATATGACTCAACGTTTCATGTAATGCAGGGTCAAACCCCAAAGTAACATGAGTGTCTTGATTAATGGCACAATAAAGACTGAAAAACTCTTGTGGGGTTTGAACCAACAACCTTACGCTTACCATACCAGATAATAATGAATATTGTGGAAATATACCACTGAGATCTTTTATTTTGAACATTCAGATTTTTTTTTTTTTATAATAATAAAATAACTTTTTTTAAACCCTAGGTTTACTGTGGTTGTTTGTAGGGCTGCATCATATGGTCCAAAACTGTGATATATGTCTATATGACTATTACTAATACTCAGATAATAAATAATAATAATAACAATAATAATAGCGTACTAAATAAAAAATACCAAGCATTTACTGTAAAATCAGGTGTAACAATAATAAGAATAATAAGTGGCAACAATATGAACATTATTTGTTGTAATATTTAACAGAAAATACAAAATGTATATCATAATAATAATAATAATTACATATTACTATTATGAATAAATAAAAATACTACGCAAACAACGTTACTATACACAAAGAACATTAAGTGTTTAATCAACAAAAAACAAGGAGGATTTAGGTGTCTATTTGACTGTTAAATAAAGAAACGTGACTATTATTAAAAACAACAACTAATATAATCTAATTATTAATATTGTTATATATTAAAATAATATATGTTAATAATAATCAACTATATTATATTCTTATTATTTATAAATTGCGCAGGTCTAATTGTTCACCCAACAAAAATGTTTTTTGTCCACTGAAAATATGAATCTCCAATGTTTCATCATATGAACGACTGAACGGACTGAACGCACAGCCTCACTTTGTTATCTGCATAAAATTCAGTTCAGCACCTACTCTAAATTTTCATCTGACAAAATAAAACAGTCATCTGAGAAAAAAGCATCTGCGTAAATCCCTCATATTGGGAGAATTGGGTGTCATTTTGGGCCTCATTCATGGCATGAGGAAAACTCATTTCTGTGTAAATCATTCATAAAACCATTCTTAAGTTAACTGTTTAAAAACATACATTTGATGAAGAATTTACACAGAAATGTGCTCTCTTCCGCGACGCTGATCCAGCACCTGCACCGGAGCTGTGGTTAACTCACTACAGCGTCAGTGAACGAGAGATGATGATTCACTCGTGTCCTCATGAGAAGAAACCAGAGCTGACCTCATGGAGAAACCTTAGCCAATGCATCTCAAAACGGCTGAAACCTTTCGGCCTGAAGATTCAGAGGTTCATAAACACAAGTGCAGGCGCCGGAGTCATGAAAGCAATATGCTTTGAGGCTATTTGTTGCACTAATGCACATATGGCCTGATTCCTCCAGCTAGATTCGACTGCACTCTTGACTTCTGTGGAAAACGGGTTATTTTGTCCTCAAATGCTCAGAAAAGAACATTTCCTTCAGGAACACTGGCTTTAAGTAACGGTTATCATCATGAGCGACACATAAATGGGCGACTGTCACTAAAACCGACAAGAATGCTCTATATTTCACACCAAAATCAAAAGAAAATGGAGGAAGTGATTTTGCATAAGTACATCTAATTGCATTTTCAGTATCATTACAGTTTTTGTCAGTTATTTTCCCCCAGTTCTCATGTTTAATTTCAGTTGTTTATACACACACACACACACACATTTATACAAACATACATACATGACAATGTAATGAACAAGCAAATCTAATGTAATTTATACCATTATTAATTTTAAAAATAATAATAATAAAGTGACTTTCATTATTACTATTATTAGTAAACAACATGGGATTTATTGAATAAGAATTCAAGGGGAAAATGTGCTTAATATCATGCAAATCATACAAATATTGTTAGAATGCAAAAAGCTCCATTTAATTTATGCAAAATATAATTTTAATTTAATAATAGTAATAATGCCATATATTTAAATTATAATTCATTATTATAAATGTAATATATTTAATTATTGTATTTAAAAAATAATAATTTTATATATCTTTTGATGCAAGAGTGAAATACATTAACATTTCTTCATGAGATTCCGCCACATAATGATTTAACCTGTTAAGCATTCAGTTTTACAGGTTAAAATAATGTTGTAATGTTTCACTATAAAAGAAATGGAGTAATTAATAATAATAACAATGATTACATTATAGAGTGATTTTTAGGGCTGGACTAGAATATTCGATTATTCGTTCGGTGGGTTGGCATTCGATTTTCAATTTTGAGATTCGAATATTCTTTTTTTTTTTCTCCGAACACCTGGCATCCCCCACGAAATGGTTCTCATTCGCACTTGAATATGAATCGCCCATGAGTGAACGTCATGAACATCATGATTCATTTCATCTGGAATAGAAGACAAAAATGCCGAAGACCTCAGCTGTGTGGGAGCACTTTAAATTGAGTGAGGACAAGACAAAGGTAGTGTGCCAAATATGCGATTTGAAACTGGCCTACCACAACAGCACATCAAGTTTGAAAAATCACCTGAGTTCTGTAAGTAGTACGCCTATAGTATATTGTTGGTGTAAAAAAAAAACGAGCTGCTTTTATCTGCCATGTTAATCAGTAATTTTACACATGATAAAAACGTGCACTTAATTTGCTTGGAAAATACTTGCAAATACAGCAGTCATAAAAAAAAATGTACAGTAGCCCAGCTTAATAATAATTTGTCTATATTAAAAGTATTGCTCTTAACAGGCCTGTGTGTTTTGTATAACTAGTGCAGTGTCCGTTCTCGGAGAATATAAGCCCAGCCTGCACGCTGTTCTGTAGTTTATTAAAAGTTTATTCATTCTGAACGTGTCACGTGTCCATATTGCACCAAAATGCGACACTGCACTCCCTTGGGTCCGCAGTAACACACCCGCCACGCGTGAAGTCGATTGGATGAACGGTTCTCGACATAATGAAAATATAAACAGAAAGACAGACACACAGAGATTCCTGCCTTTACTACACCGTGTCTACAACGGACGCAACAGTTGTCGTGACGCGCCGCAACAGCTGAAGTCTACAACGGACGCAACAAAGCGACCATTGAAAATCAAATTTGTGTCAATATGTCATGAATAGAACGCAGCAGCAGTTTACTGTCGGGAATTTGTCGTGCCGCATCGCATCCAGTGTAGACCATAGATAATTTATATTCTTGAGCCTGCTCTGTTCCGCCTGGGGCCCGATTTAAGACGCACCCGGCGCCCTGCAGTTCTTTGCGCCTCCCCGGCTTTCGGGCCATGTCTTCCGAGCTTCGTTCAGCTGTTCTGGCTTCTTCCTTATTGTGTGTCTCCTATTCTGAGACCACACTCGCATATGTTCACGGCGCATTGAATCTTATTATACCTTATCCTGTGTGCTGGTGTTTGTGGACCCAAACCCCGAGGCCGTGTCCGGACTGTCCCGCCGTGTTCTGGGTCCGGTCTTGGGTTGGTCGGGCCCGCCAGCATCGCTCTGCGTAAGTTGCCGTCTCTGTGCGCTTATGTTTTGTAGATTTTTACTCTGATTGGCTTGCGTTCCATTCGCATCGCGACGTTGCGATCAGTACTGCGCTTATCGTTGTCTGTACCCCTCTGCCCCTGTACTCTCGCAGCGAGCTGTCCTCTGGATGTCTACGTGCTTTGTGGGGGACCCCTCTGTCTGTACAGTGGCTCAGATGATTTGTACCTTTTATTTTCTTTTACTTACTATCTTATCAATATTTGTAGTGCTATTTCGGTACGGACCTTCGGTGTACCGGTAAATTGGTTATGCATAGCTTTCCCTCCGATTCCTGCTCCCCTCCCTCATATAAGTACCTCTCCAATATTTCCTATGATCCGTTTTGTGCTTTTTAGCGCAGAAGTGCTATCTTACGGACTTATCGCCCATCACATGCACCACCACCGCGTTTCTTTCTTTGTATTTATTTATTAATTGTTAAGTCTATTTTATTATTGTAAGCTTCCTTGACCGTATTCGTTATTTTTTCTCTATTTATTTCCCGCCATCGGTTTTCTTCTCTGCGGCGTTCGGAATTGTATTTCTTTTCGCGGCCCGTACTACGGCTACCCATTGTGCCTGTGAATGCGCAGTCTCTGTCTCAAGACTGCGACGTGGGGGTGGTGGGGGGTGAAAACCGTAGAAAAGCGCATCATGTTGTTTTCTTTATTTTATAAAAGATTGTGAGTGCGCAAAAATAAAAAGTAGGAAACTTTACGTTACGAATTCGGATGTATTACTCTCACTTTATGAGCAAAATGAGGGCGTATCCACTAAAAAAGGGCGGGTAGGGCCTAACTTTGAAGGTCGTGCGGGCTCAGGCTCTATTGTAGTTGGTGTCGTGGCGACACGGTGTGGAGAGATAAATATGTTTCAGACCTTCTCCGAGTCGAATATTCAGTGTTGATTACTACCGAAGCTTCCCCCCCCCCCCGACGTCCCCCCAACAAGGTATTCGGACCAGCCCTAGGATTTTCATACTGTAATACTATTACTTAGTTATATAGCACATATTTATGGCTATTAAGTGCTAAATAAAATGAAAAAAAGGGCAATAAAAATAAAATAATACCTGTTCAATATAATTAATATAATACGAAAATTCAAACAGCCAAATGGCAGAGATTTAAAGTATAAGAACATACCTGATTTAATAATTAATATAATTCTATAGTGTTTTATTTAATAAGTTTTTTTTTTTTTCAGTGACGTTGGAAGTGAAACATTCTCACCAAACTCAGCTCACTAACGATTTGAACTGTGTTCAGCATGGCAGTGTTCTTGATAGGTTTTGATCTCGGCTTTCTCGGCTATTTAGGCAGGAGGTAAAACGGAGCGAGGGTAAGAGAAGTAGGTGTGGAAGAGGGTGATTGGAAATGCTAATATGTTAACACACAGGTCGGTCCGGTCCGTGACATCTCACCTGCACAGGAAGCGGCTCGTCGTCGTGTGTGAATTGGTGCTCAAACACAATGGCTGCCAAGATCTTGCTTGACTGTGGGTCAGTTTTCACAAACTCCTCAAACTGCTCCTCTGTTTCAAAGCCACGCACTGGAAAACAAGATCAAGACACATCATTAATAGGTGTAGAATTTTCACACCTGACATGAAGAAAACACCTAAAAAAAAAATCCCAAAACACTTGAGCATCATGACAGCAAAACAATCAATCCTCAGACTAACTTTAAATGTTTACATTTTTGTGTGAGCAATTCATTGCACAAAAAGTTTCAAATGTGTATGATTATCATGCATTTTATGTCATAAAATTCACATTCATTTTCTTTATGCATATAATTTCAATTTTAAAATAGAAAAAAAAATTATTATTATTATTTATCATTTTTGCATCATAACATAACAATAACATAACAAATAAAAAATTATTATTATTAATAATGTGGCATTATGGCCGCAAAAACACATTCATCAGACAAATGCTAATTGTTCATATTTTTGTTTAAATATGCAATCAATTCAATGCTCATTCATTTTAAAACATGTTTAATTATGTAAATATAGTCCAAAAAGTAAATTTTCTTTATGCAAAACAATTTAAATAGTATCATAATTTTACGACCCAGACCGCCTTAGCAAATTGTTCATATTGTTGCATGCAATCAATTCAGTGTGCAGAAGGTTTGAGGGTTAAACTGATAAAAATAGATGAATCAATGAGATATGTAATCATTTAAGCAATCATACGAAACCACGTGACCTTTAAAGCAGATGTGTGGACACTGGCTCACTGTTTGACCTTTAAAATAATTGATTTTAGGATCTGTCAGCCTACTGGAAACATACAGTATGTTAATGATATCACAATCGCTGGTGGGCTTTTTTTTTTCCAAGAGAAAATAATGTTAAAAGGAAAAGCTAATGAGACACTAGTTAAAACTGGGAATTCAGCCAGGTCACGACTGGGATTTACCAACTAAATCCAATTAAACACACACACACTCACTCACACACACACAAAAGCATCTTTAAAGCAATATTTGACCCAAAAAAGAAAAGTCTGCCATTATATCACCCTCGTGTTGTTATAAACCCATATTCTTATTTATTTCTGTGCAACAAAAAAAATGTGAAAGCATTTTATTATTCAGATTTTATAAGGGACATTTTATTGCCATTTTATTGTTCTTTGTTGTTCCACAAAACACATAACATCAAAAAGGGTTTGACAGATGTGAGGGAGAATACATAACGACAGTTTTCATATCTGGGTCAAACGTTGGTCTAACATGTAACCAACTCCTCACATGATTCTTTATTTTGAGTTACAGTATCTCTCTCTATGAAAGCAGGAGTTGTCGGTTGAGCCGGTTAAACTGGCTCAGAGAGAGCGACACCTGTCTCCTGTAATGTCTGCAGCCCTCTGTCCTGTCCTGATCGGATCTCCCCGCACCACGAGGATCAACAAACAAATTCAGTGTCCTCAATTACGACACACAACCAGGAAGCATCTGTGCTACACGTGTTCTGTTCTGTTCTGTTAGTGACAGTGTTGTTATTGTTAACTACCATAAAACTACCAAAATATATCAATCTGTTCTGTTAGTGACAGTGTTGTTATTGTTAACTACCATAAAACTACCAAAATATATCAATCTGTTCTGTTATTGACAGTGTTTTTATTGTTAACTACCAAAAAACGACCAAAATATATCAATCTGTTCTGTTAGTGACAGTGTTTTTATTGTTAACTACCAAAATATATCAATCTGTTTTGTTAGTGACAGTGTTTTTATTGTTAACTACCAAAATATATCAATCTGTTCTGTTAGTGAGTGTTTTTATTGTTAGCTACCAAAAAAACTACCAAAATATATCAATCTGTTCTGTTAGTGAGTGTTTTTATTGTTAACTACCAATAAAACTACCAAAATATATCAATCTGTTCTGTTAGTGATGGTGTTGTTATTGTTAACTACCTAAAACTACCAAAATATATCAATCTGTTCTGTTAGTGATGGTGTTGTTATTGTTAACTACCTAAAACTACCAAAATATATCAATCTGTTCTGTTAGTGATGGTGTTGTTATTGTTAACTACCTAAAACTACCAAAATATATCAATCTGTTCTGTTAGTGATGGTGTTGTTATTGTTAACTACCTAAAACTACCAAAATATATCAATCTGTTTTGTTAGTGACAGTGTTTTTATTGTTAACTACCAAAAAACTACCAAAATAAATCAATCTGTTCTATTAGTGAAGGTGTTGTTATTGTTAACGACCAAAAAAAACTACCAAAATAAATCAATCTGTTCTCTTATTGACAGTGTTTTTATTGTTAACTACCAAAAAACTACCAAAATATATCAATCTGTTCTGTTAGTGACAGTGTTGTTATTGTTAACGACCAAAAAAAACTACCAAAATAAATCAATCTGTTCTGTTAGTGACAGTGTTTTTATTGTTAACTACCAATAAAACTACCAAAATATATCAATCTGTTCTGTTATTGACAGTGTTTTTATTGTTAACTACCAAAATATATCAATCTGTTCTGTTAGTGACAGTGTTTTTATTGTTAACTACCTAAAAACTACCAAAATATATCAATCTGTTCTGTTAGTGACAGTGTTTTTATTGTTAACTACCAAAAAACTACCAAAATATATCAATCTGTTCTGTTAGTGACAGTGTTGTTATTGTTAACTACCAAAAAAACTACCAAAATAAATCAATCTGTTCTATTAGTGAAGGTGTTGTTATTGTTAACGACCAAAAAAAACTACCAAAATAAATCAATCTGTTCTGTTAGTGACAGTGTTTTTATTGTTAACTACCAAAAAACTACCAAAATAAATCAATCTGTTCTCTTATTGACAGTGTTGTTATTGTTAACTACCAATAAAACTACCAAAATATATCAATCTGTTCTGTTATTGACAGTGTTTTTATTGTTAACTACCAAAATATATCAATCTGTTCTGTTATTGACAGTGTTTTTATTGTTAACTACCAAAATATATCAATCTGTTCTGTTAGTGACAGTGTTGTTATTGTTAACTACCAAAAAACTACCAAAATATATCAATCTGTTCTGTTAGTGACGGTGTTGTTATTGTTAACTACCTAAAAACTACCAAAATATATCAATCTGTTCTGTTATTGACAGTGTTTTTATTGTTAACTACCAAAATATATCAATCTGTTCTGTTAGTGACGGTGTTTTTATTGTTAACTACCTAAAAACTACCAAAATAAATCAATCTGTTCTGTTAGTGACAGTGTTGTTATTGTTAACTACCAAAAAAACTACCAAAATAAATCAATCTGTTCTGTTAGTGACGGTGTTGTTATTGTTAACTACCAAAAAACTACCAAAATATATCAATCTGTTCTGTTATTGACAGTGTTTTTATTGTTAACTACCAAAATATATCAATCTGTTCTGTTAGTGATGGTGTTGTTATTGTTAACTACCAAAAAAACTACCAAAATAAATCAATCTGTTCTGTTAGTGACAGTGTTGTTATTGTTAACTACCAAAAACTACCAAAATATATCAATCTGTTCTGTTATTGACAGTGTTTTTATTGTTAACGACCAAAAAACTACCAAAATAAATCAATCTGTTCTATTAGTGAAGGTGTTGTTATTGTTAACGACCAAAAAAACTACCAAAATAAATCAATCTGTTCTGTTAGTGACGGTGTTTTTATTGTTAACTACCAAAAAACTACCAAAATACATCAATCTGTTTTTTTTTTTTTTCTGTTAGTGACGGTGTTTGTTATTGTTAACGCCAAAAAAACTACCAAATAAACATCTGTTTGTTAGTTACGTGTTGTTATGGTTTAACTACCAAAACACACTCACCAAAATTACATCTGTTCTGTTACTCTGACATTGTGTTTTATTTTAAACGACCAAAAAAACTACCAAATAAATCACTCTGTTCTGGTTATGACGTGGTTGTTTTGTTAATGACCACCCAAACTACCAAAATAAATCAATCTGTTCTGTTAGTGACGGTGTTGTTATTGTTAACTACCTAAAACTACCAAAATATATCAATCTGTTCTGTTATTGACAGTGTTTTTATTGTTAACTACCAAAATATATCAATCTGTTCTGTTAGTGACGGTGTTTTTATTGTTAACTACCTAAAAACTACCAAAATATATCAATCTGTTCTGTTATTGACAGTGTTTTTATTGTTAACTACCAAAATATATCAATCTGTTCTGTTAGTGACGGTGTTTTTATTGTTAACTACCAAAAAAACTACCAAAATAAATCAATCTGTTCTGTTAGTGACAGTGTTTTTATTGTTAACTACCTAAAAACTACCAAAATAAATCAATCTGTTCTGTTAGTGACGGTGTTTTTATTGTTAACTACCTAAAAACTACCAAAATAAATCAATCTGTTCTGTTAGTGACGGTGTTTTTATTGTTAACTACCTAAAAACTACCAAAATAAATCAATCTGTTCTGTTAGTGACGGTGTTGTTATTGTTAACTACCTAAAAACTACCAAAATAAATCAATCTGTTCTGTTAGTGACGGTGTTTTTATTGTTAACTACCTAAAAACTACCAAAATAAATCAATCTGTTCTGTTAGTGACGGTGTTTTTATTGTTAACGACCAAAAAACTACCAAAATAAATCAATCTGTTCTATTAGTGAAGGTGTTGTTATTGTTAACGACCAAAAAAAACTACCAAAATAAATCAATCTGTTCTATTAGTGAAGGTGTTGTTATTGTTAACGACCAAAAAAAACTACCAAAATAAATCAATCTGTTCTCTTATTGACAGTGTTTTTATTGTTAACTACCAAAAAAACTACCAAAATATATCAATCTGTTCTGTTAGTGACGGTGTTTTTATTGTTAACTACCTAAAAACTACCAAAATATATCAATCTGTTCTGTTAGTGACAGTGTTTTTATTGTTAACTACCAAAAAAACTACCAAAATAAATCAATCTGTTCTATTAGTGAAGGTGTTGTTATTGTTAACGACCAAAAACTACCAAAATAAATCAATCTGTTCTGTTAGTGACGGTGTTGTTATTGTTAACTACCTAAAACTACCAAAATATATCAATCTGTTCTGTTAGTGACGGTGTTTTTATTGTTAACTACCTAAAAACTACCAAAATATATCAATCTGTTCTCTTATTGACAGTGTTTTTATTGTTAACTACCTAAAAACTACCAAAATATATCAATCTGTTCTGTTAGTGACAGTGTTTTTATTGTTAACTACCTAAAAACTACCAAAATAAATCAATCTGTTCTCTTATTGACAGTGTTTTTATTGTTAACTACCTAAAAACTACCAAAATATATCAATCTGTTCTGTTATTGACAGTGTTGTTATTGTTAACTACCTAAAACTACCAAAATATATCAATCTGTACTGTTAGTGACAGTGTTGTTATTGTTAACTACCAAAAAAACTACCAAAAGATAATCATCGTCTCTTATTGACAGTGTTTAAATTATTGTTACTAACCTAAAAAGCTACCCAAAATATATCCATCGTCTCTTATTGACATGGTTTTTTGTGAACCTACTAAAAACTACAAATATATCAATTCTTGTTCTGTTAGTGCCAGTGTTGTATAGTGGTTAACTACCAAAAAAAAAACTACCAAAATATATCAATCTGTTCTCTTATTGACAGTGTTTTTATTGTTAACTACCTAAAAACTACCAAAATATATCAATCTGTTCTGTTATTGACAGTGTTTTTATTGTTAACTACCAAAATATATCAATCTGTTCTGTTAGTGATGGTGTTGTTATTGTTAACTACCTAAAACTACCAAAATATATCAATCTGTTCTGTTAGTGACGGTGTTGTTATTGTTAACTACCTAAAAACTACCAAAATATATCAATCTGTTCTCTTATTGACAGTGTTTTTATTGTTAACGACCAAAAAAACTACCAAAATAAATCAATCTGTTCTCTTATTGACAGTGTTTTTATTGTTAACTACCAAAATATATCAATCTGTTCTGTTATTGACAGTGTTTTTATTGTTAACTACCAAAATATATCAATCTGTTCTCTTATTGACAGTGTTGTTATTGTTAACTACCAAAATATATCAATCTGTTCTGTTAGTGATGGTGTTGTTATTGTTAACTACCTAAAAACTACCAAAATAAATCAATCTGTTCTGTTAGTGACGGTGTTGTTATTGTTAACTACCTAAAAACTACCAAAATATATCAATCTGTTTTGTTAGTGACAGTGTTTTTATTGTTAACTACCAAAAAAACTACCAAAATAATCATCTGTTTCTCTATTGCGTGTGTGTATTGTTTAACTACCGTAAAACCTACCAAATCTATCAATCTGTTTCTGTAGTGACAGTGTTGTGTTATTGTTACATTACCTAAAAACTACCAACAGATATCAATCGTTCTGGTTGACGTGTTGTTATTGTTAACTACTACAAAACTATACCAAAATATATGCATCTTGTCTCTTATTGACAGTGTTTGTTATGTTAACTACCACAATATATCATCTGTTCCTGTTAGTGGATGGTGTTGTTATTGTAACTAACCTAAAACTAACCAAAATAACTCAATCGGTTCCTCTTATGACAGTGTTGTATTGTTTAACTACCAACAAACTACCAAAATATATCAATCTGGTCTCTATTACAGGTTTTCTATGTTAACGTGCCAAAAACTACCAAAATAAATCATCTGTTCTCTATATTGACAGTGTTGTTATTGTTACTACCTAAAAACTACCAAAATATTCACTCGTTCTGTTAGTGCCGTGTTTTTATTTTAACTACCTAAAAGACTACCAAATAATATCCAATCTTTCTGTTAGTGACTGTGTTGTTATTGTTAACTCCCTAAAAACTACAACATATATCATCTGTTCTTCTTAGTGACTCTGTTGTTATTGTTAACCAACTCAATAGACCAAAAAACTACCAAAATATATCAATCTGTTCTGTTATTGACAGTGTTTTTATTGTTAACTACCAAAATATATCAATCTGTTCTGTTATTGACAGTGTTTTTATTGTTAACTACCAAAATATATCAATCTGTTCTGTTAGTGACAGTGTTGTTATTGTTAACTACCTAAAAACTACCAAAATAAATCAATCTGTTCTATTAGTGAAGGTGTTGTTATTGTTAACGACCAAAAAAAACTACCAAAATAAATCAATCTGTTCTATTAGTGAAGGTGTTGTTATTGTTAACGACCAAAAAAAACTACCAAAATAAATCAATCTGTTCTCTTATTGACAGTGTTTTTATTGTTAACTACCAAAAAACTACCAAAATAAATCAATCTGTTCTCTTATTGACAGTGTTTTTATTGTTAACTACCAAAAAAACTACCAAAATATATCAATCTGTTCTGTTAGTGACAGTGTTTTTATTGTTAACTACCAAAAAAACTACCAAAATATATCAATCTGTTCTGGGTATTGACGAAGTGGGTATTGTTAACTACCTAAAACTACCAAAATATATCAATCTGTTCTGTTAGTGACGGTGTTGTTATTGTTAACTACCTAAAACTACCAAAATATATCAATCTGTTCTGTTATTGACAGTGTTTTTATTGTTAACTACCAAAAAACGACCAAAATATATCAATCTGTTCTGTTATTGACAGTGTTGTTATTGTTAACTACCTAAAAACTACCAAAAACCCTACCAAAATATATCAATCTGTACTGTTAGTGACAGTGTTGTTATTGTTAACTACCTAAAACTACCAAAATATATCAATCTGTTCTGTTAGTGACAGTGTTTTTATTGTTAACTACCAAAAAAACTACCAAAATATATCAATCTGTTCTGTTAGTGACGGTGTTGTTATTGTTAACTACCTAAAACTACCAAAATATATCAATCTGTTCTCTTATTGACAGTGTTTTTATTGTTAACTACCTAAAAACTACCAAAATAAATCAATCTGTTCTCTTATTGACAGTGTTGTTATTGTTAACTACCTAAAACTACCAAAATATATCAATCTGTTCTGTTAGTGACAGTGTTGTTATTGTTAACTACCTAAAAACTACCAAAATATATCAATCTGTTCTCTTATTGACAGTGTTTTTATTGTTAACTACCTAAAAACTACCAAAATATATCAATCTGTTCTGTTAGTGACGGTGTTGTTATTGTTAACTACCTAAAAACTACCAAAATATATCAATCTGTTCTGTTAGTGACGGTGTTGTTATTGTTAACTACCTAAAACTACCAAAATATATCAATCTGTTCTCTTATTGACAGTGTTTTTATTGTTAACTACCAAAATATATCAATCTGTTCTGTTATTGACAGTGTTTTTATTGTTAACTACCAAAATATATCAATCTGTTCTGTTATTGACAGTGTTGTTATTGTTAACTACCAAAAAAACTACCAAAATAAATCAATCTGTTCTATTAGTGAAGGTGTTGTTATTGTTAACGACCAAAAAAAACTACCAAAATAAATCAATCTGTTCTATTAGTGAAGGTGTTGTTATTGTTAACGACCAAAAAAAACTACCAAAATAAATCAATCTGTTCTGTTAGTGACAGTGTTGTTATTGTTAACTACCAAAAAAACTACCAAAATATATCAATCTGTTCTGTTAGTGACAGTGTTTTTATTGTTAACTACCAAAAAAACTACCAAAATATATCAATCTGTTCTGTTAGTGACAGTGTTTTTATTGTTAACTACCAAAATATATCAATCTGTTCTGTTAGTGACGGTGTTGTTATTGTTAACTACCTAAAAACTACCAAAATAAATCAATCTGTTCTCTTATTGACAGTGTTGTTATTGTTAACTACCTAAAACTACCAAAATATATCAATCTGTTCTCTTATTGACAGTGTTGTTATTGTTAACTACCTAAAACTACCAAAATATATCAATCTGTTCTCTTATTGACAGTGTTTTTATTGTTAACTACCTAAAAACTACCAAAATATATCAATCTGTTCTGTTAGTGACAGTGTTGTTATTGTTAACTACCAAAAAAACTACCAAAATAAATCAATCTGTTCTATTAGTGAAGGTGTTGTTATTGTTAACGACCAAAAAAAACTACCAAAATAAATCAATCTGTTCTGTTAGTGACGGTGTTGTTATTGTTAACGACCAAAAAAACTACCAAAATAAATCAATCTGTTCTGTTAGTGACGGTGTTGTTATTGTTAACGACCAAAAAACTACCAAAATAAATCAATCTGTTCTCTTATTGACAGTGTTGTTATTGTTAACTACCTAAAACTACCAAAATATATCAATCTGTTCTGTTATTGACAGTGTTTTTATTGTTAACTACCAAAATATATCAATCTGTTCTGTTAGTGACGGTGTTTTTATTGTTAACTACCAAAAAAACTACCAAAATAAATCAATCTGTTCTCTTATTGACAGTGTTTTTATTGTTAACTACCAAAAAACTACCAAAATATATCAATCTGTTCTGTTAGTGACAGTGTTGTTATTGTTAACTACCTAAAAACTACCAAAATAAATCAATCTGTTCTGTTAGTGACAGTGTTTTTATTGTTAACTACCAAAATATATCAATCTGTTCTGTTAGTGACAGTGTTGTTATTGTTAACTACCTAAAACTACCAAAATATATCAATCTGTTCTCTTATTGACAGTGTTTTTATTGTTAACTACCAAAATATATCAATCTGTTCTGTTATTGACAGTGTTTTTATTGTTAACTACCAAAATATATCAATCTGTTCTCTTATTGACAGTGTTTTTATTGTTAACTACCTAAAAACTACCAAAATATATCAATCTGTTCTGTTAGTGACAGTGTTGTTATTGTTAACGACCTAAAACTACCAAAATATATCAATCTGTTCTGTTAGTGATGGTGTTGTTATTGTTAACTACCTAAAACTACCAAAATATATCAATCTGTACTGTTAGTGACAGTGTTGTTATTGTTAACTACCAAAAACTACCAAAATATATCAATCTGTTCTCTTATTGACAGTGTTTTTATTAATTGTTAACTACCTAAAACTACCAAAATATATCAATCTGTTCTGTTAGTGACGGTGTTGTTATTGTTAACTACCTAAAACTACCAAAATATATCAATCTGTTCTCTTATTGACAGTGTTGTTATTGTTAACTACCTAAAAACTACCAAAATATATCAATCTGTTCTGTTAGTGACGGTGTTTTTATTGTTAACTACCAAAAAACTACCAAAATATATCAATCTGTTCTGTTAGTGACAGTGTTGTTATTGTTAACTACCAATAAAACTACCAAAATATATCAATCTGTTCTGTTAGTGACGGTGTTGTTATTGTTAACTACCTAAAACTACCAAAATATATCAATCTGTTCTGTTATTGACAGTGTTTTTATTGTTAACTACCAAAATATATCAATCTGTTCTGTTAGTGATGGTGTTGTTATTGTTAACTACCTAAAACTACCAAAATATATCAATCTGTTCTGTTAGTGACGGTGTTGTTATTGTTAACTACCAAAAACTACCAAAATATATCAATCTGTACTGTTAGTGACAGTGTTGTTATTGTTAACTACCTAAAACTACCAAAATATATCAATCTGTTCTCTTATTGACAGTGTTGTTATTGTTAACTACCTAAAAACTACCAAAATATATCAATCTGTTCTGTTAGTGACGGTGTTTTTATTGTTAACTACCTAAAAACTACCAAAATATATCAATCTGTTCTCTTATTGACAGTGTTGTTATTGTTAACTACCTAAAAACTACCAAAATATATCAATCTGTTCTCTTATTGACAGTGTTGTTATTGTTAACTACCTAAAAACTACCAAAATATATCAATCTGTTCTGTTATTGACAGTGTTTTTATTGTTAACTACCAAAATATATCAATCTGTTCTGTTATTGACAGTGTTTTTATTGTTAACTACCAAAATATATCAATCTGTTCTCTTATTGACAGTGTTTTTATTGTTAACTACCTAAAAACTACCAAAATAAATCAATCTGTTCTGTTAGTGACGGTGTTTTTATTGTTAACTACCTAAAAACTACCAAAATATATCAATCTGTTCTGTTAGTGATGGTGTTGTTATTGTTAACTACCTAAAACTACCAAAATATATCAATCTGTTCTGTTATTGACAGTGTTTTTATTGTTAACTACCAAAATATATCAATCTGTTCTGTTATTGACAGTGTTTTTATTGTTAACTACCAAAATATATCAATCTGTTCTCTTATTGACAGTGTTGTTATTGTTAACTACCAAAAAAACTACCAAAATAAATCAATCTGTTCTCTTATTGACAGTGTTGTTATTGTTAACTACCTAAAAACTACCAAAATAAATCAATCTGTTCTATTAGTGAAGGTGTTGTTAGGTTAACTACCAAAAAACTACCAAAATATATCAATCTGTTCTGTTAGTGACGGTGTTGTTATTGTTAACTACCTAAAAACTACCAAAATATATCAATCTGTTCTCTTATTGACAGTGTTTTTATTGTTAACTACCTAAAAACTACCAAAATAAATCAATCTGTTCTGTTAGTGACAGTGTTTTTATTGTTAACTACCAAAATATATCAATCTGTTCTGTTATTGACAGTGTTTTTATTGTTAACTACCAAAATAAATCAATCTGTTCTGTTAGTGACGGTGTTGTTATTGTTAACTACCTAAAAACTACCAAAATATATCAATCTGTTCTCTTATTGACAGTGTTTTTATTGTTAACTACCAAAAAACTACCAAAATATATCAATCTGTTCTGTTAGTGACAGTGTTTTTATTGTTAACTACCAAAAAAACTACCAAAATAAATAAATACAATAATAGAATAAAAATAATACTAAAATAACACTGGTTAGTGACTATGAAAGTTCTGCATTCTTTCAGTGTTAACATACTAGAAATGTTTTGCAGTCTGAGCTGCAAAATATTATACAATAAATAGAAAAAACGTCTTTCTATTATGTTATTTTTGAACAACAGTGTGATTAATGTTTCAAATGAACAACTGATCTGGTTATTTTAAATGAAACAGTCCAAAAGAATCAGTCAAAATGATCTGTTTGACTCGGTCAAATGAGACTTCACTGAATCAGAACCTGCATTAAACTCATTTATCCTCAAGCCATCGCTTTCATCACATCCATCTAGAAATGAACTGCTACTTAAAGCTCTGTCATTTCAGATAAATTATGTGTTTGCCTGAAACCTCCTCATCTCAGCTATCCCACAAGTCTGGGTTTAAAGTGTCAAAATCGCTGACATTCATTACATCAGCCCTGCTGCAGACTCTTTTAAAGCAGGACATTCAGGCAGTGAGTCATTTGCGAATATCACACAGCACTTTAACACCATCGAGCTGTTCATTTTACAGTCAAAGTTGAGGCATCAGATTATGGATCTCTTCGCTCAGAGCGACAGGAAGAGGCAAACAGGGTCCGGCCTGAGTCACATGATCAGGACGCAGCCCAGAGAATCGTTTATTACCTGACTCACCACCTGCATATTCCCCTGTAGGCCTTTATGACAGCTCATAAACACAAGCACCAGGACAATTCAAGGGTCAAGCAGAGGCTATTTATGTCAGGAAGAGCGGCCATGAGGTTTCTGCTGGGGTCACGACTCTATTCACTCAAAAAACCTCAATATATGCTTTGATTTCAACTGCAAACTCAAACATATTGTAGAGACAACAGAGCAGTTACACTAATGCTAGGGTTCACACACTTTTAGACCAATGAACTTCCATGACTTACCTGGTAATGCACGACTTCTGAAAAGACGTGCAATAAAAACAAAAATAAAGGTGCCATTTCTAGATGTTGAGCATGCGAGCATTCATTCATAATCATTATAGAAAATATCCATGACTTTTTCAAAGTTTTATTAGTTTTCCAGACATTTATGATTTCTGGACAAGGAATTTAAGAACAACTGCCTTGAAGAGAAGCAATATCTATACAATAATTTTTTTTTAGAAATGAGCATTACAAAAAAAATAATAATACTACGAAAAAAGTAGAACAATATATATTTTTTTTTTTTTTTAACTATCAATACAAATGCCATAACATATTTTATATATTAAATATTTATTTTTTTATTTATGTTATTTCTTTTATTTTATTATTTTATGTTATATATCTACATCTTTTTTTGAGCCTTTTGAACATATAAATAAAAAAAATGAATTAAAATTCTCTATTTCCAACTTTTACATGTATCAATTTGTTTGCATTTGCCCTATAATATTTTCATTTTTGTCATTTTTGACAATATAATAAAATACAATAATAAAAAATAAAACAAAAAGAAATATCATTAAATAAAATAACAAAATAAATATACCACTTAATTTGGCTTTTTGCCATTTTTGACTATAAATAGAAAAATAAAATAAAATTCTCTATTTCTGCTATTCACAGATTTTCCATGTAGCCAATTTGTTGCATATGTTTTCCGTTTATATATTTTTGTCATTTTTTGACAGTATAAATAGAATACAATTTTTCCTTATAGCCAATTTAATGCACACATTATATTTGCTGTATATATTTTTCTCTTTGTCATTCTTGACAATATTATTAAAACAAAAAATAAAATAAAATACAATAATTCTTTGCTATTTCCTATTTCCATGTTTTTGCGTTGAGCATTGTCCATATGGAGAGAGGTGATAACTCAGGTCAGATGTTTTAGCTGTCTTTATGAACACACTTCCACACTATACATGGCTAAAGCAGCCCAAAAGCCGAAGCTCTCACCGGTTCTGATGCATTCTTGCAGGCTCTGCTGCACATCCTCTGTGATCTGCCGCACCACGCTGGCGTTTGCAGGCACGTAGGCCAGCTGCAGGTCCTGGAAGCACAGAGGGAACGGCAGGTCGCTCAGAGCGAAGCTGTGGTAGTGCGTGGCATTGGGGTAGTTGATGAAGGACACCTTCTGTCGCAGGACGATCAGGATGGCTGAGAAGAGCAGCGGCAGAGCGATCTCCACCAGAGTGACCAGGATCTGACGCTTCTGCAGAGCGAGAGAACGAAAGAGGACGTCCGTGAAATAGACTGATGGATGGATGGCTAGTTAGACAGCTAGATATGCATGTATGGCAGATGCTAAAATGGGACAATGGTTACTTACATAGGGGGCGATGGATTGTTAAATGGTTAAAGTAATAAAAGACAAAACAAATAAAATAAAATAAACCAAGCGAAAGCAGGAACTGATAAAATGTAAATGAGTACCTTGAATGCAGTGTAAGCCGCTTTGGATAAAAGCATCTGCCAAATGCATTACAGTAAAATAAAATAAATAAAAATAAGTAATGCTATTTAATTATTATTATTGTGGTGGAATTGCTGATTTTACAATGACGTGCTTGCTGCATTTTTATGAATCAATCATTCATTTAGACTGTTACAATGAAACATTTGTAATTTTAATTATATTAAAATAAAATAATAAAAACGTAACATTTCGCCTTACCATGAAATGTATTGTTTGTGGTACAACTGAAGCATTTTACAGTCCTGATACTATGCCACGCTCTGTAATGTTAGCTATATTTCTAGACTATACTATCATACTTTATAAAGTATAATTACAAATAAATAAATAATAAAAAGATTTATTGGGTTGTTCAAATGAGAAAGTAGAGCCTTCTACTGAATGACATTGTTTTTATATATATATATCTAATGAAATTGGTTTATCGCGTCTATGTGCAAGCTTGTGTTAACAGATGAATTAGTCACATTCATGTCGCAGATCTAGTGTCAATAAGCCAATGTGTTAGCGAGCAGGATCCCACACAGCACCTGGGGCTTGATCTTGATCGATGGAGAACTTTAGACCTCTGATCTGGGTCAGAAAGGCAGCGCTGTGTGCCATAATGAGGCATGAACGGTCCAGTGTTAACGCCTCGGCTTGGCTTGGGTTTCCTACCAACAGCTGGAGCCCAGTAGTGTGCAAACCCCTCTATCAGGAGGGAAATGGGACGCTTCCCACAGCACTTTGATCCAGCTCGATTGACTGTTTAGAAAGTTCACTTGTGATAGACTTCAGCTGCACACCATCGCACACAAGACGACAAGTGTGCGGAGCAAAGGTCTGACATAACGAGAAACAAAAACGCAGGCAAACACGCCCAAAGCGATGCATCGGCGTTAAACAGAGCGTCTGTTGTCTTGCGTTTATGAAAGGTCTCAAATCTAATCTAAATACGGGAAGGAACATAGAAGTCATTCAATACAGCCGAGTTAAATGATTATAGCAAGGTGAATGAGGTAATGATTAAATTCAACTCCATGCCTTTGTTTTGCTTGTGCATTATTATCCGCCACAAACTAGTTGACACATTTCCTTGTACCTTTAAGATGGTAAAAGAGATTTG
This sequence comes from Sinocyclocheilus anophthalmus, assembly GCA_018155175.1. Lineage (NCBI taxonomy): Eukaryota > Metazoa > Chordata > Actinopteri > Cypriniformes > Cyprinidae > Sinocyclocheilus > Sinocyclocheilus anophthalmus. Next base: position 32,993 of record JADLZN010001692.1, read on the forward strand.
ATTCTGCGTCTTGCTGTTCGAAGGCAAGATTGATAGCATTTCAACTAAAATATCAGGTTTCTTTAACTAAAATATTTGATCTTTATAGATTTACTTTGACAATTTCACACCAAATGCACTCTAATGGGCTCTTCACACTTTAAAAAGTCATTTTTGATCATAATTTTGGATTATCTTGTTCCATTTTTCACATTGCTCATACTTTCCCCTAAATGATTCTTCTGAGGTAGTTGAGATTTCACATTGAGTTTGTAATTCACATTCTTATCTGCATACTTACAAGGTTAATTAACATTAAGTTGATGAACAAAACATGCTGTGGTTGTCTTAATTCTTTTAAGACGTGCTAAAAATACTGGATTTTAACATATTGTGGAAGTTTATGACAGCACAATACATGAACGTTTAATGAGGCTAGTTTGTGGTTGCCTGAATCAGCACTGCATTTTTTCCACACACTACACCTTTGGTGGCATAATTTGTGGGCTTTATAACCCAGGGTTAACTCAATATTTTTGCAGGTTTTATGAAGATACATTTAAGACCTTTTTGAGACCAAGTAAAGAAAACATAAGGAATAAATTCAAGGGAACACAATAAGTTAAAATGAACGCAATAAGTCAAAAATGTTCTCCAGTGCAAGATTCTTAAAACAAGATACATTTATTTGAGAAACAAAATGACATAAGAAGTCTTGTTTTCTGAAAAAAAAGTATTAAAATAGAAATACTTTAAATCTCCACTTAATCATTATTTTGTGTATTTGGTGTAACAGAATATGATGACATGCTTTAATGTTCAAAAACACATTATTTTTCAAATACTGTTATTATTGTAGGTCCTCTATGCCCCGCCTCTCAACGCTTCGTTTTCTACAAAGTCCCTACTTCCGACAAGCGCAGTCTGCTCTAATTGGAAAGCTGACCCAGTGCATTGTGATTGGCAAAACACCGCAAGCACTCGTCGGAAATATAACAACCTTACCATAATCGCGAGCTTCATCTTTCAAAAAAAATGTAAAGACAGAGCCCGAAAGGGAAACAGAGTTGAGGAAGCTGTCTCTCTCGCGTCTCCTAAAGCTCTCACACACACGCCGCGTGCGACAACCCACCACGATGCGCAAAAGTCCGCATTTACATTCAATAGCAAATACTTAAAACTAATAACAAAACAAAATCACGGCCGCTGATTCAGAAGCGCCAGATTGTCATAGCAAAGTCAAAATTACCTCCTCTCCTAGGTTCACGAAACAGTCATCCATTAAAATGTATTGCTGTTCTGTTGTAAAGTAATCTTAAAGATTCCTAAATGCATCTACCTTCAGAAGGCCAATAAGTGCTTTTGCTTTTGCCTAGAAACACACACGTCTCCCTGACATGCTGCTTCAACACTACTGCTGTTCCTGAAACCACGGCTTCTTTCTTTGCGTGAACATTTGGGCGGCATATGCTAATATTTCCACATAGTGAGGAAGATATGTGGGTGCTTAAGACCGTGCGAAAACCCTGTAAAACTGTAGTGTGAAAGGCCGAAATATATCTAAACTACTGTCACACGTGTGAGTTGTAAGATATTTCTGCTGTTTATGAAAGAAGACTTATGCTTCCCTAAGCTGCATTTATTTAATCAAATACAGTAAAAACAGTAATATTTATAATATTATTTACCAATGTTAAATAGCTGTTTTTTATTTTAATATATTTTAAAATGTAATTTGTTTCTGTGATCAAAGCTGAATTTTCAGCATCATTACTCCAGTGTCACAGGATCCTTCAAAAATCATACTAATAGCTGTGTTCCAAGAAACATTTTTAATCATTTCAAGTTAAACATTCGCTGCTAAATAATTTTCGTGGAAACGAGAGACATTTTTTACAATATTTTTTGATTAGAAAGTTTGTAAAAAACAGCCTTTTTATGAAAATATGAAATACTTATAATAGGCAGCGGGCGATAAAACGTATCGATATTTATCGATGGTACACCTTCTTCGATATCGATAGAAAAAATGTTTTTGATATAGTGCACGATATAGGCATGTGCTCTGAGTGACGCAGACTGCACACACAAACACAACACATGCTGAAATGAGTGCTGTTGCCTGCCGCTGTATGAGATATTGTGATAGAATGAATATTAGTCGAATTTAAAATAACCATTTGCATTTGAATGTTAGGTGTGCAACAGGGAGCATCATCAGTGGCGCGAGATGCGGTGATAATGATGTAAGTGAAGTTGTTGCATTTTAATGTTTTGTTAGTCTATCCCACGAGATGCGCCGCTGCTGTGTTATTCATTCAAAATTTTAGAGAAATATAGAAGCTCAATGCGAATATTTTGAATGGGTTAAAACCGAAACCAAGGCATTCACACAGAACGCATATTCAGCGAATTTTTAGACGGACAAATATTGCGCAAAGATTGCACAAGAGATGTATAGAAAGCCATGCAAAAATAAAACAGTTTAAACTTTTAGAAAACAAGTCATGGATTTGTGGAGATTTATTCCTTTTCACTGCGTCTCATACGTTTTTAAATGCAATCTGTGTGAATGGCGATTCGGCTCTTTGTATTAAGCATGATGCAAATACATGATGCTGTTTTGTTCATAAATGTTTATGCAATTTACGAAATTATATTAGATTTTTAGAGTTAATTGTTCGCGAATCATTATTTTGCTCATTGCGCCCTCGGGAGACAATTATACACCTATACAATAAAGACCTATTTAATCTGCATATAAAACATTAGAAATTAGATATCGGTTTAATTTTTATTGTGTTTGATTGTTAAAACTAAAAATATTTTTTGTTTGTCTCAATAAATTGTGTTAATTATAAATACAGTGGTTAAATTAAAAAAAAATTTCTATTGCTTTTTTGTTTTAAAAAAGGTTATAAAAAATGCCAATAATTATCGATACCGAACGATATGAAACATTATACCGCTGATAATTTTTTTAGCTATATCGCCCAGCCCTAATTTATATCATTATACATTTCTTTAATGTCACTTTATAATTTTAATACATCCTTGCATTAAAGTATTTCTTTCTTTCCAAAGAATCTTACTGACCCCAAACTGTTGAATGCTACTGCTTATCAGTGCCCTAAAATTATTATATTATTATATTAGGATGTTTGTCTAGAATCATGACAAAAACTGAGCTTTATACCATCAACAACCATCTATCCTGAAATCTAACATAGAGCAAAACCAAGTTTGCTCTATGCAAATATAAGACAAATACTCACTTTCTGAATATAGTTCTTCCACAGAAGCAATCCAAACTGCTGCCACACAGCCATTTTCAGCTTCACAGCGCTTCACGACCTGGACGAAAAGAAAGCAAACGTCAGGACACGACACGACTCTTTAGAGAAACATGAGAGAAACTTATCAGAGCTACTCCAGGAATTTCACATCGATTCTCAGTTTGTAAACAAGAGCGTTTCGCAACTCCGTCCCAAGACGCCCAAGAGCAACTATAAGACTCATGCTTCCCATAAGAAACAAGAAGTTCAAACATTTATTTCACTTCTGATTGCACAATGTGATCAGACTACTGAAAGTAACCTAGTTAAAGTGATAGTTCACCTAAAAATCTAAAATTCGGCCATCATTTACTAACCCTCAAGTTGCTATAAAACTGTTTGAGTTTCTTTCTTCTGTTGAACACAAAACAAGGTATTTTGAAGAAGTTGACGGTAGCCACTGACTTCCACAGTATGGAAAAAATACTATGGAAGTCAATGGCTACCGTCAACTTTTTGGTTAGCAACATTCTTCAAAATACCTTCTTTTGTGTTCAACAGAAGAAAGGCACAAAGGAGGGTGAGAAATTATGACAGGTTTTTCTTTTTTTGGGTGACAAATCCCTTTAAAGGGGTCATAGGATGCCCATTTTCCACAAGTTGATATGACTCTTTAGGGTCGTAATGAAAAGTCTGTAACATAGTTTGGTTAAAATTTCTCAATGGCAGTGTAAAAAACACCTTTTTTACCCTGTCAAATACAGCTCTTTTCAGATCAAGCCGTTTTTGCAGCATTTTCCTTTAAATGTTAATGAGCTCTGCTGACACCGCCCCTCTCTTCCTAGCTGCTCTCAGAGAGACTGTTTATTTTAGCTGCATTCATCGTGAAACTTGTTAATTAGCACTTTATTAGGAAAGGCGATTTGCACAGATTCATTACAAAACCTTATACTCACTTCATCTGTAGGTGAAGCTCGATCACGAATGATTCGCGCGAACATAGAAGCATTTATGGGCACATTCCCTTCAAAAACAAATGTAAGCCCCTCCGTCTTCAGCGGCTCAATGTCAAGAGTAAATGACAACTGCTATGTTCATATTACATTCAACAACAAAATACCTCAATTGCTTAGGAGTCATTCTTGCCTACATCTGCTCCAGCGGAAACAATGGCGGACTGATGACAGCTCACGCAATTGCGGGTCTGAGGTAAGACATCAGTCCAGTCTGTGCTGAAACACTACTGTCGATCAAATTATCGTGGGAGGGGCCTGTCTATGTGACGTTACACAGACAGCATCTGAGATCGGCTCGATTTGAGAAAGGGTAAAGATTTTAGTAGATTAACAAAAAAGCACTGGGTGGATTTTTATCATTATCGGGTGGTTGTGTACACACACTGCCACACTTTTCTTCAACACTTGTAAGTGCATGTACATCCAATGACCCCTTTAAGCCTTTATCTAAATGAGAATGAGACTACAATGTGCATTTCCACTAGGTCGCCAAACGATTAGTCACGTTATCGATTCGAAATCAAATTTTATTTTAATACGATAGTTTGAGTGCGTGTAATTTTTATTATACAAATTACCCCACATCATTTTTCTTAATGAAAATCTGTTATCTTTATCTGGAAAATATTTTAGATTTTACATAAATATAATTAAGTGTTTCGAATACGAATATGTTTTATATATATATACACATGCATGTGTGTGTATTTAAATATACACAGCACGCACACATATTATGTAAACAAAAACTTAATTAATCGTTAATCGTGACTAAATCTTTCGCAGACCTATTTTCCAAAACTGAAACGTTCGGGTCCAAAAAGCCAGATTCACCAACCTTAAAGTACTTTCATCTCTCATCCCAAACTTCAGATTAAAGTGTAGTAGTCTGTTTAATAGTAAGTTATTTTATTATTATGAGCTTTCCTCATATAATGAAACACAAAATACACAGTCTAAAGTGGCCCAAATCACCTGCTTGTCCCTAAATTAAACTGCGTCTGTATTTAAATTGTCCCGGTCTGTGAGATTATATGTATTCAACGTCAGAATGTAGTCTCTAAACATACGGCAGTTCATATTACTGAGGGTGACACAGGCTTTGATCCTGTCTGTCTGGCGAGTTTAAGCCATTATTCGGCACGGGTCTTTTTCATTTGCATTCGCTTCCCATTGAATGAAAAAACAGGGTTTGTTTTTCGATCAAAGCGTTCGTTGGTTGCGTGCGTTCTTTTGGTCCGTCTACTGGATCCGTTTCCTTCGTTGAACGTTGCAGTGGTTCTTGGGGTGAGTGAATCAGACTTGTTTACTACCCAAATCCGACACATACACACAATATACACGCGCAGCTCACCTTTCATCGTCTTTCTTTCCCCACGCGGCTCTTTCAGGCGAAAGCTGATGTAATTCCCGTCGGAAATATCGCCATATGGCGATGGTACTGAGGATAGGAGGATAATGTTACATGCGGTGCGTTAGCATAGCCTGTAGGAAAGCTGACGGCACAGACTCGGTCACGTGTCGCCTCAGCTGGATTTCATTAGGTCACTGCGCGTAACGCTCACTAAATAAAATTAACAAGAAAATGCGAACATCAAAGGCGTTATACTGCATTATTGTCTGTCGTAATGACTTGCCCTTCCAAAGATCTCTGCCTGAAAGTATTTAATACCTTCCTTTTTATTTGATGTGTTATTATTTTTAATTGATCATCGTTTATTATTATTAGCTGTTACTGTCTACATATTGTCTTTTGAGCATTACAAAAAATAAATAAAGAACAGAAAAACACAAAAGTCATGTTTTTATTTGTGGATTGACTATATACACAATATATATGAAATATATATTTTTAAAGAAAATTCTCAAGTTCCTTAAAACTGAAATGCACTCAAAACTCAAGACAGAACACTCTATTTTTGGAGTTTTGAATCTTAAATATTGTAATTGGATTACACAGATGCCATTACTCTAGACAGTATAATACAGTAAATATATACATGTGCATCTCAATAAATTATAATGTTGTGGAAAAGTTAATTTATTTAAGTAATTCAACTCAAATTGTGGAACTCGTGTATTAAATAAATTCAATGCACACAGACTGAAGTAGTTTAAGTCTTTGGTTCTTTTAATCTTTGGCTCACGTTTCACAAAAACCCACCAATTCACTATCTCAACAAATTAGAATACTTCATAAGACCAATTAAAAAACATTTTTAGTGAATTGTTGGTTTTCTGGAAAGTATGTTCATTTACTGTACTTGTTCTCAATACTTGGTAGGGGCTCCTTTTTTTAATTACTGCCTCAATTCGGCGTGGCAGGGAGGTGATCAGTTTGTGGCACTGCTGAGGTTGGTATGGAAGCCCAGGTTTCTTTGATAGTTGCCTTCAGCTCATCTGCATTTTTTGGGTCTCTTGTTTCTCATTTTCCTCTTGACAATACCCCTAGATTCTCTATGGGGTTCAGGTCAGACCAGTTTGCTGGCCAATCAAGCACACCAACACCATGCTCATTTACCCAACTTTTGGTGTTTTTGGCAGTGTGGGCAGGTGCCAAGTCCTGCTTGAAAATGAAATCAGCATCTTCAAAAACCTGGTCAGCAGAAGGAAGCATGAAGTGCTACATTTCTTGGTAAACGGGTGCAGTGACTTTGGTTTTCCAAAAACACAATGGACCAACACCAGCAGAAGACATTGCACCCCAAATCACACAGACTGTGGAAACTTAACACTGGCCTTCAAACAACTTGGGCTATGAGCTTCTACACCCTTCCTCCAGACTCTAGGACCTTGGTTTCCATATGAAATACAAAACTTGCTCTCATCTAAAAAGAAGACTTTGGACCACTGAGCAACAGTCCAGTTCTTCTTCTCCTTAGCCCAGGTAAGACGCCTGTGACGTTGTCTGTGGTTCAGGAGTGGCTTAACAAAATGAATACGAAAACTGTAGCCATATTCCTTGACACGTATGTGTGTGGTGTCTCTTGATGCCTTGACTCCAGCCTCATTCCATTCCTTGTGAAGTTCTCAAATTCTTGAATCGATTTTGCTTTGACAATCCTCATAAGGCTGCAGTTATCTCGGTTGGTTGTGCATCAAACGACTTCGTCAGTCTGTGTGCATTGAATTTATTTACACGAGTTTCACAATTTGAGTTGATTACTGAAATAAATGAACTTTTCCACAACATTCTATTTTATTGAGATGCACCTGTATAGGTTATTTCCATACTAAATATGGTTATTTTATTGCATTTTTTATATATTTTCATCTGTAATTAATATATATATTTATTTAATAGTTATTTTCCCATTTCTGTTTAACTCCCTGTCTGCACATGTTTGTAATATTGTTGAATCTTAATTATAATCAAATCATAGCAACAAAAATATATATCACCAACTGAGCCCTCCTGGCCACGCTGATTATAAATATAAACAGGAGAAACCTTTCATGTGTTGTATTTATGTATATTATAATATATTTTGTTCTCACCTCGGCGGGTATTGCAGTGAGGTTGAGACCCTTGACTCATGGCACCGGGGGGAACCCCCAACTGCTCCCCCGCGCAGCCCAATTGGCTTCTCACGGTGTGTGTTTGTTCACTGCTATGTGTGTGCATATATATATATAACCTCATAGTACATATACATCCTAACTAACTACATAACATATACATACAGATACATACATACATATACATAACAGACAATCCATACAGCGATATACATACATACATACTACATATACATACATACATATCATACACCCTCACAGTTACATACATATATATAAATACATAATATATCTACTACATATACATACATACATAGACATTACATCCAATACATACATTCAACATCAGATAACATAAAAAACTACATACATACAGACATATACATACTACATATAAACATACACATATACATACATATCCATACATATATACATATAAACATACATATATTATACATATATATACATACATATTATATACATACATATATATACATATATATACATACATATACATACATATACATACATACCTATATAGACATATAAACATAGAGATATATAAATCATATTACATTATATCAGAGTATATATACATTATATAAGCAACCCTGCATCATATCATAAAAAACAATACCAGTACATTATGTGTTTGCATTGTGCCTTTACCAGCTGAATTTTTAAAACCATGCAAAAAATATACCCGTTTTTTTATCATCACTTTGAAACCCTCATTTGCATGTTCCATTATTATATTTTTTAACTTAAAACATAACTCAATCATGTAATCAACACATTCACATTCAATAGTTCACATTTAACCATGCAAATTTTGTATTCCATTTATGCAAATATTCAGGTACAACAGACCCAAAAAAATACCTTAAAAAAAATTTTTTTTGTTTGTTAAATGTGACCTACAACTAGGTAATTGTTGATTAACATCATTAATCTTTTAATGAAACCAGTGTTTAACAACTGCTTGACCAGCAACATGTTCACGAGGTCACCAAACCACAGTGACAAAGTGTGATCTTCAGCGATACTAAATCAAAACGGTGTAAAATATGCAGTGATAGACATGAAATGGTTGCAAACAACAAGTTCCCATCAGTATGCAAGAGAAACACTGCGGGCATGCAACTGTAACTACTGCATTGTTTTATTGTGGTTTTGAGAATATAACAAACACGTCTGTTTTCAAGTTCACATGGCCTTTCACAGCTTCATACATTTATATATTTACACGTACACAAGAATTCATTATTTACAGTTGCAATCCTTAGTGATGTTTAACATACAGTACCAACAAGACCTGCACAAAAATAATAACTTAATGCTTTTAGTGTCATAACCTCAAACAGATGAACACGGTTGAACACTCACAAATATATATATATGTACGGTTGATTGTTCAAGCATATATAAAGGTAAAACATCGAGACTTGTTACGAAGCATCATTTCGATTTTCAGCATTGGGTCATAAAAAGTGCTGGGAATCTCTCGAGGTCATTATGAAAAAGCATGTCAAACGATCACATTCATCGGCTGTTGCACTGGATCTGTTGTAAAAAGTATGTGAGAAATTCATACAGCTTTACTGTACGTTTACAGTTTTCTATGCAAGCTCATTTCCACCACAGGATAAAAAAAGCATTGCACTTTGTTATGCACTATTCTGACTATTCTTTTTTCTCAGAATTGTGAGATACAAGTACGCAATTGAGAGTTATAAAGTCAGAACTGCGAGATATAAACTCGAAAATTTTTTTTTTTCTGACTTTTCCTCGTAATTGCACATTTAAATATTTTTCGTACAATTGCAAGTTTATAGCAATTGACTTTTTTTCTCTACACAATTGTGAGGTTACGTCCTGCACCTTGAACGTGTTTTTCTCGAAAAAAAAAAACATCTGAATTTGAGTAGCAATTCGTAAAATTGTGATGGGAAAAAGTCCGAATGTCCGGGGGTTTTTTTTTTTTGCCTCACATTACGAATTTATATTTTCACATTCAGGAACGTTTTTTCTTACACTTGGAGTTTTTTGAGCTCGTAACTATTGCAATTGCAAGTTTACATTGCACTAGTTTTCTATCGGACTCCTTTCCCTCATATGGAGATATAAACTCACAATTGTGAGTTTTCGATTTCCCCTCGCAATTGCAAATATCTCTCACAATTCTGCCTTTTTCTCACAACTGCAAGTTTACATCGTGCAGTTCGAAACTTAAAATTGTTCTTAATATAAACTCACAATTGTGAGTTATATAGTACAATTCTGAGGAAAACGATTTAGCTCAATTCTGACTTGCGCGTTTACATCTCATAACGTTTAAAATACTTCAATTCTGAGAAAAAGTCAGAACTGCGAGATGAAAACAGGTCAGAATTGTGAGAAATAATGTTGCAGTTTTTTTATTCCGTGTCGGAAACAAGCTTCCATAGGTTTCACAGGTCAAAACATCAGTGGCATCAGGCAGAAAAACAGTATGAAAATAGTTAATAGTGAACTTTGGCAGAAGATTTGTGGCGAACGCAAAGCAATGCACAAATATAAAAACACTGGAGTCGTTCAGTCCAGTTCCAGATAAATAATCAAAATACGCGACGAGAAACATCCATGTAAACGAACCAGTTTTGTTCAGACAGTGCACTTGTCAGCATGAAACTTCATGGACTGAGTGGGTTTTCTCCGTAGCTGCAAGTAACTTCGTAAAAAACATATTTGATAAACTTTCAGTCCTTTTATGTAAACAGTATGCTTTTTAAATTCGAAGACGTAACAATGTACACAAGACTTCAGAAACAGTGACAGTTCCAGTGATTTTAACACATTTGAGGCATTAATCCCGTTGCTTGTCAACAGCAACAGTCGGGCGAAGGCGCTCCCGCCATCGGGAGCCGAAGTCAAATGCATTATGGGAAGGAAAAAACATGACCTTTGTTCTTCTAATCGTATTTAAAGCTCAGAAATTGATATTTCAGCCGTTTTATCTCACTCTCGCTGCTCTGAGATAAAGACCATCAGCACCCGTGAACCAAAGTGATCCTGGCGGGCGGCCAGGAAGTGATGCGTTAAGGGATGACAGCTTCCTGTCAATCAATCAGAGGCTAAGAAAGGCCACGTTGGCTGCGCCCTCGTCATGCTCTGCCTCTCCTCCGCTGTGCGCCGCCGTGTTTTTCCTCTTCACCTGTCGGCGAGTCCTTTGCGCGGGCGGCAGCAGGAGACAGAAACCGGCGGGATTTTGGGGAGAGACAAGAGAGGAAGAGACGGGCGGACTGGGAACGCTTTGGATGGACGAGTAGCCCGAGCTGAGGTGGTCTGTGCAAAAGGTGCTCGAGGAAGAAGAGGAGAAGGAGGAGGATAGGTGGCGTGTCCAGGGTCTGCCTCTCCCACCCGTCGCCGCCTCGGTGGGCTCTTCACAAAGGCTGTCATCATCGCTGGAGAGCACGCAACAATGCGTCTGTTTGTCCGCGCACTTGACCGCCGGCTCCATCTGCACCTCCATAGCCGATACTGTGGCAGAAAGAGATTCGGTTACTCATCAAACGGCCTTTTCAAACTTTAATGAGTGGGACTGGAGAGGTGCTTGGACAATTCAAATGTCATGAAATTAAAAGAAATAGCCACGAAAATTTACATAATTTATTTTTGCTCCCATTTTAGTATTTTCTTTTCGCACATCATGCACAAAGCCTGAGCTTCAACAAGATTCTGTAATATTTTACAAAACGGCATAAGTTACCCATACAAGCGGCGTGCTTTATTTCAAGTCTTCTGGAGCTAAGCTTTGTGCGAGGAACAGTCATTTGATTATAATGATCACATTTTTAAACACTTTCTTGAAGGTGAGTGTTTTAATAATTTAATTAAAATTATTTTAAATGTTTAAAATATAACAAATTGAATGAGAATATTAAATTAGTAATACATCGTGTAAACAATTTAACAAATAAAATAATCACATTTTAATTTGTAAAAAAAATTGTTCAATGAATGAAACATTAACAATGTTATTATTAAATTATTAAATAATGATTTATTTATTTAATGTTAATTAAAAAGTTTTTTTTTTTGCAGTAATTTACATGAATGAAACAATTATGAATGTTTTATCAATGATACAACGTTTTAATAACTATTTGTACGTCAACTTAATTCTTTTTAAACCATTTCAAATACTTAAACTTCTTACTAGTTCTAATAGGGGTGTCCCCAACTAAGGATTTTCATAGTTGAATTGGAATTTTCGAATCTTGCTGATAGTTGAATCATAGGTTGGGGCAAAATCATTAACAAGAGTCACGTCAGCATTCCGCCAGCCATAATTCCTGACGTTAACACACATGGAAAATGTGGAACGAAACTGACGCCTCGCAGATACAAACGTAAACAGGTTTATGAATTGGATTAAAAGATTGTTAACATTAAACCTCACGAAACCCTAATATCACAACCTTTTTTTACAATATGCTCTCCGTAGGGATGCAACGATTATGGATTTTGTTGGTACGATTATTGTCTGTGGAATAATCACGGTTTTACGATTATGCATTTATTAATTTCACAAAATTATTATTGTATAAAATCACATGAACACTCTTTCGATTTTAAAGTGTTATTTATTGCTGTCTTTTGAAACAGAAATAACACAGTAAACAACAATACAGCAAAAAATAATAATAAAAAAAGACAAACAAAAGTCCATCTCTCCCATTGGAATTTATGACATTCATGTTAGTATTTCTCTTTTGAAATAACTAATGAAATAGATCACAAAAGTATTTAGTGTTTTCAGTTTGTACATTATTTACATTTCTTTTGGACCTGGGGTAGGGAATTTGGAAACATGGTGAAAAAAAAAATCTTATGATTAATACTACAACAGGGATAGTAAATAAATTTAATGAAATATTTATATATATATTTAATTTATCCCACGGGAAACTGTTACTAATGATGGAAATAAACTGAAATATTATTGTAATCAACTGTTATCCATACGTATTCATTTTAATAATCTTTATCATAATTCATATGATTTTACATGTGGCCTGAGAAAATCATTTCTATTATTTTGGTTTGTGAGATCGGAGATCGTGTACAAACATTCAGAGGACACAAACTTCTTGAGAATGCTGCCCCTTGTCTTTTATTAATAAAATAGATTAAATAGCCTACTGGAGAGGCGCACAGACGCAGGTAGGCTAATTCATACAGGCAACTGTCACCTCTCTCTCTCGAATAATAATTAATTAAAGTAGCTAAATGTTATAATTAATTCTAATAAGTGTGATCTTACTGCACTATTTCATCTCTTTCTTATCTGAAGCGGGTAGAATGCTGAGCTAAAGAGCTGTAGCTTCGCCTCAGGTTTTTCTTGCCTTCAGGTCGTGCATTAAAATCATTCAATGTACAGCTACCCGTGCATTATCCCTTATGTATTCGCTCTTTAACAGCAGTTTTTTACAGCAATATTTAAATGACACCCTGGTCATTCATGTTGTACCAAAAATGGTCCCACACTATCGACAGGCATTTCTCTGGCACGTATTTAAGCATTAGTAGCACTCCGTTCTCTGATAAGCACGTCATTTTAAGCTGGTGCACCTTTAGCGTAACTTTGTTTCCATTTTGCACAAGCTGCAACGGTTCCATTCCTGTACCGAAAACACTCGTGTTTAGATAACCTTACGATGAATTAACCGTGTCCGTGTTAAAGTGCTTTAATCGCGTGCAGTCCCGTAGCTCCTCATTATAACGTTATGTATATTACAGTATTTATTAATATTTCTGCATTTTCTGTTTTTGAGCTTGCGCGCGCTGATGGAACCATAGTGACGCATTTGATAACTCATCATTTATCTCATCTAGAATACGCTTCGTTATTTATACAACATAACGTTAATATTCTACGTATAGGCTATCTGCACAAAATGCCCCGAATGCACATGAACGCAACACCGTGCAGAAACACGGCAACTAAACTCGAAAAATTCACAGCGTTTCATTATAACAGTGTTCTCATTATAATGTTATGTATATGACGGTCCCAGTCATAGTTATTAATGTTCTGCATTGTTGTTTGTCCTGCTCGTGCTGAAGAGATAATCACCGTAGTACTACAATGAAGCGCTTGACTCAACCAAATGCATCTTATACAAGAGAAATAATATATACACGATATATATAAACCGGCTGAAATGTTTTGAAATCACTTGTACCCAACCTGATCGAAAAAAATCCAGTCTTTCACTCGGTCGGTTTCAGTTTGAGTCTTGTTAAAGTTTTAAATCCCTGCCGCCAAAATGCTTCTCTGTCGGTCACGGATTATGGAAAGTGAAACTTAAACCGATAGGGGTGGTTGGATTTATTCATGCACGTTAAAATATTTGAAGCTTTTTCTTTTCAGATTCTTATTTACAGCATTATCTTAATAGGCTGTGTAATAACTTATTGGGAGAAAACCAGTAGTTCTTTGTGAAATCAGACATTTGAGCACCCCTATGTAGCCAAAATGGCATGATCATAACACTGCGAATATTCGACTGTAAGATTGGTAGTCGAATCAGGCTCCTCCTATCGAAGCATCGAATTGTCGACTATTCGGGGTCACCCCTAATTTCTAATAAAGACAATATTTTAAGAGATCAGTTAAGTGACTTAAAATTAATTTAAGAAATAGTTTTTTAATAAATAATTTTTAATGAATAAAATTGGTTACATTATTTTTAGCGGGGAACAAACATGATCCACAGAGTAAAGGAAATATAGGATTGGAATGACATGAGGGTAGTTTCTGGGTGAACTAGTGCTATTTAGTGAATGGCACTGTCTACGTCCAACTGAGTTTTTTTGGCCAACCTTGGTTTAACCAAAAAAAAATTTTATGCGTCACATTTTCTAGTTTTCTATTTTTAAATCATTTTGAAAGTTTTTAAATTCCTTGTTTTATTTGTGATAATTTTTTTTTTACTTTCTTTTATGTAAAGCACTTGAATTACCATTGTGTATGAAATGTGGCTAATATAAATAAACTTGCCTTGCATTAATAAAATTACATAATGTATATGTATATTTTTAAATATATTCTATAAAAATTAGAACTAAAACTAAAGTGGTTGCTCAGAATCCATGCAATATGAATCTCAAGGCGATGAACTCAAGATGTCATGACACTAATGTGACTCATGCATCAATAACAATTGGTTTTGTCTTATTGTTTTTGTGTAAGATGATTCAGAATATGATGTAGATCAGTGTTTCCCAACCTTTTAATTTTGTCACAATATTTAAATTTCTAACTTCGATATGATAATTTAAAAAGTATAGATATTCAGTACAACAGAGAAGAACTGCAGAATATAACGTCATACAGATATTTTTAACATTATTAAAAAAATGTGTCCATCAATGGTGGCAATCAGTAGACTAATTTCTATGAAAGACAAATGGCTTGACAATTTCATGTAGCTTTTTGTATATGTACATTAATTTAATTATCCTCTAACTAGCTATCTTCCAATTTTTGCTCACTCGGTTTTTTTTTCCTTTTTCAGTGGGTAATTTGGTGGCAGTAGCCCGGAAGCTTTATTTCAACTTGAATTGACATAAAATGACACGTAAGCAGTCCAGTAAGAAATAAGACAAATAATAATTACTACTTTAGCACCAATAAGAAATACTACCGCATTCCATAAATAAATTGATTTTTAGTTTTCCAGTAGGTCTAAACAGTAAGGGTTAAGATTATTTAAAAATTTTTTTTTTTTTTTTTAACCAATTATCCAAATAAAGTTTAATCCTAGAAAGCTATTATTATAAGAACACGCAAGCATTGCTGTTAGCAGATCAATGAATGAGAGGGCAACATTACCAGAGATGCCCATATACCACACACCATGTTACAACACAGTAGGGCTTATTGCAGACAGAAACAATACTGTACTACATCGATGTTTCCTGTCGGCTCAATTTTTGAGTGGACTTTGATAATACACAGAGCGCACACCATGTGAAAGTGAAAACCTGAGTGGTGAACTACTTTTCGTCGCCGAATTCGTTGTATCTCTAATCTTGGCAACATCTAGAATGGAATTAAATAATCGATAGCTTTTTTTCAACATTTTAGCAATTTAAAAATATTTTAAAAAAATTATTTTTTTACACTGCACCCCTGCTCTCGACAGACGGCACCGCGGTTGGGAAACACTGATCTAGATGATATACGAGCCATTTCCCCCCACTCACTTTCTCCGTCCTTCTCGCCCTCGCTCTCCCGGTCGCCCTCGTAGCCAGAGCAGGAAGTGTCCAGGCTCCAGTCCAGGATGTCTCCCAGCAGCATCTCCTCCTGAGTGGACAGCTCAGCTGTGGGCGTGGCCAGGAAGCTGCCTCGGTGCTCCTGCATGCTGTCCTCACGCCTCCTGATCAACAAAAACCTTTTTTTTAAAAACCAATGCATTCAAATCATCACCGTCTTTTCTCCACCCACATTTTACAAAACATCATCTTAAGGATGCAGAAAAAACATCAGTATTAGAGACGCATTGATATAAATATTTTGGCAGACAAATCTGGAAGAATTAGTTTTTTTATGAATAGTAATATGTATGATGGCTAATCTTCTAAATTTATTGTTTCATTTATTAACAGCATTCACACTAAAACTGTATTTTCAAATGCTTCAAATGACATCAGCCATAAAAACATTTTAAAATAAACAAGTTAAACATTAACTTCAAAAATATTGATGCAGGTTAATCAATTCATAAACCTGGCACAGAAAACACTTTTAGAAAAAAAAAAAAAAAAGATGATTAATTTAAGAAATAATCAGATACTTTAACCCAATCTTTCAATACTTTGAAAATATGTAAGCATTAATGCAGTCAAAAACAAAAAAAAGTCAACATTTTGGGTCAGTAAGATGTTTTTAAAAAACTAAATTATGCTCACCAAGATTGCATTTACTTTATTTAAAAAAAAAAAGTAATATTGTAAAATATTACTACTAGTTAAAACATTCAGCAGCCTTGATAATTTACATGTATAAACAGGCAAATCCTGATAATTTAAAAATAATTGTTTGTTAATATAATGTTAGTTAACTGGTTATCGTCATTCGTTTAATTTTTTTAACATGTTATTATTTGTGTTTTATATTAGGTATATATAATAGAATCCTTAGAACTAAGAATTCTTAGTTAAATGTATTTGTTTTTGTATTAATTATTAGTTATATTATTTGTTACCAGTCATTTATAATTTTTTATTATTAAATAATAATTGCATTAATTGTAAAAGATACAATATTTTTTCCTAATATTGTTAAAATAATAAAAAAAGAAAGAAAGCTTATATGCAAAACACTGAAGAATAAATTGTGTATACAATCGTGGCAAATTTCAACCATTAGAGTTACAGAATTTAAAGGATTTTCTTAAATTACAGCGCCACCTCCAATCGGAAATGAATGATATTTGCCGTTTCCTCAAACTGTCTTTGTGTTCATGTAGTAATATTGTGACTCCAAGATTGCGCTCACAAGATGAAGACCGTTACTCACGATAGGCTACACATGAAAAATGTTTCATACCCATCAAACGTAAAAAGTCAGGCAGTATCCTGCATCTCTAGACGGGATTTAGGCACATGCACGTAACGTTAGTTCACACCTCTTGCTGTTGCTGACGGGAGAGGACAGGAAGGTGTGCATCTCTGTTAGCTGGCTGCTAGCGCTGGGCACCTCCACCTGCGGCTCCACCTCTGGGACCTCCAGCACCTGACAGAGCTCCTTAAAGCCCATCACCTGACACAGAAACACACTTCACGTCACACACACACACTTCACCGGATGAACTACAGTGGACTCTGAGAGGAGACGAGCACACTCACCGCGTCTCTGCTAATCTGATGATACACGTCATCCTCAAACCTCTGCTTGACTCCGGTCAGAGACACATGTCTGTAGTCTTTGGGCACATCCTGACCGAAACTGTGAGTGGAGACAAAAAGTCACATCAGTGAGATTAAGAGGGGGGGGTGAATGTACAGCACCGAACCCCCAACTGCTCACTGCTGTGTGTGTGCACTTTGGATGGGTTAAATGCAGAGCACTAATTCCAAGTATGGTCACCATACTTGGCCACATGTCCCCTGTAAAGAATTTTTATATATATATATATTATATAATTATATATATACAACACATTGTACGGAAAGTATTCAGACCCCCTTAAAATTTTCACTCTTTGTGATATTGCAGCCTTTTGCTAAAATCATTGTCAGTTATTTTTTTTTTTCCTCATTATGTACACACAGCACCCCATATTGACAAGAAAAAAACACAGATTGTTGACATTTTTGCGATTTATTAAAAAGAAAAACTTAAATATCACATGGTCCTAATTATTCAGACCCTTTGCTCAGTATTTAGTAGGAGCACCCTTTTGATCTAATACAGCCATGAGTCTTTTTGTTAAAGATGCAACAAGTTTTTCACACCTTTTTTGGATTTTTGGATTTGGGGATCCTCTGCCATTCCTTTTTGCAGATCCTCTCCAGTTCTGTCAGGTTGGATGGTAAACGTTGGTGGACAGTCATTTTTAGGTCTCTCCAGAGATGCTCAATTGGGTTTAAGTCAGGGCTCTGGCTGGGCCATTCAAGAACAGTCACAGAGTTGTTGTGAAGCCACTCCTTTGTTATTTTAGCTGTGTGCTTAGTGTCATTGTTTTGTTGGAAGGTAAACCTTCGGCCCAGTTTGAGGTTCTGAGCACTCTGGAGAAGGTTTTCGTTTAGGATATTCCTGTACTTGGCCGCATTCATCTTTTCCTCGATTGCAACCAGTCGTCCTGTCTCTGCAGCTGAAAACACCCCCACAGCATGATGCTGCCACCACCATGCTTCACTGTTTGGACTGTATTAGACAGGTGATGAGCAGTGCCTGTTTTTCTCCACACATACCGCTTAGAATTAAGGCCAAAAGTTCTATCTTGGTCTCATCAGACCAGAGAATCTTATTTCTCACCATCTCACAACTCCATGCGGGCTTTCATGTGCCTTGCACTGAGGAGAGGCTTCCGTCGGGCCACTCTGCCATAAAGCCACGACTGGTGGAGGGCTGCAGTGATGGTTGCCTTTCTACAACTTTCTCCCATCTCCCGACTGGATCTCTGGAGCTCACCCACAGTGATCTTTGGGTTCTTCTTTCCCTCTCTCACCAGGGCTCTTCTCCCCCGATAGCTCAGTGTGGCCGGACGGCCAGCTCTAGGAAGGGTTCTGGTCGTCCCAAACGTCTTCCATTTAAGGAATGGAGGCCACTGTGCTCTTGGGAACCTTAAGTGCAGCAGAAATTTTTTTTGTAACCTTGGCCAGATCTGTGCCTTGCCACCATTCTGTCTCTGAGCTCTTCAGGCAGTTCCTTGTTCCTTTGACCTCATGATTCTCATTTGCTCTGACATGCATGTGAGCTGTAAGGTCTTATATAGACATGTGTTCAAAAATTATTGTCGCTATGTGTTGACCGACCTAAGTCAATATATCTAACTCCTTCTTCTTTACAAACATGACTTATGACAAATTCTCTTCATTAAAAGTTAATATATTTATTAAATATATTAAGAAATTAAAATGGCAACTTTAGTTGGTAACATATAGTTCTAGTAGTTTACTAAGACGGAGCCTGTAGCAGAAGCTGAAACATTTCCCCCAACAACTCTTAATCAAGATAAGTTTCTCTAATCACGTGCAATAAATTGTTATTATGAACATTTTGGATAAGATTGATGCATGTGACTTGTTTAAACTACACAAGGATTTTGCAATCTTATCTGTAATAAAGAAGGATGCAGGCCAGAAATAATTTCGTTTTGACAGAAAGGAGAATGTTTGTCCACGTGTCTCTGTTGAGACTGCCAAATGTAATAGTTCACTTTTGCTTCTAAGACAACAATCGTATACAGTTAAATGTTCACTGTTTTTCATTTTAGCAACCAAATCTTCATTATTTTATTCTCCCATTTTTCTTCTAAGTAGTCAGTGGTTTGATTATTTCATCATTTTTTACAGTGGGATGAGGCTTCACGTGCATCTTTACCATTGTATTCTTAAACACTTGATTACGAGTACAATTTTACTACATTAAATATGTTAAATGGATTTTCAATGAACACATTTGTTTAGTAATATTCATTATTACGATCCAGAAACTCTTGCCACATTAAGTTTTATTAATTACTAATGTTTTGGTGTCTTCATGTCCTAATTGTGTTTTNACATATGCACTGATATGTTTACAATTACAATGAGATGACCATTGCATTGTAGGCATCCCTCTCTTGAAGTAAGTATCTCTCCATATAACATTTGAAAGTTTATCAATTTCAGATCTAATGCAGTGTGTGTGGAATCTTCAGGCATCCTCTGGCCAGTCGAACTTATATGAAACACAATGGGTTACGTTTTACGATAGCCTGGGCCATGAGCTCTCTTTGTCCTAAAAAGGTGAGGTCTAGAATAGCTTTTAAAGAGGCAAATGCACACACAGTAGAATCAATAAATCGGCAGCATTAAAACAGCATCTGTAGTTCCTTGGGAGTGAAGGGTGGGAAACGTATTCGTACCTGACAAGTTCTTATCTTGACAACTAGAAAGAAAATGACACATCAAGCGGATTAAGAATATACATATTACCATTCAATGGTTCAAAACACTTTTGCTGCTCTAATTTTAATAAGTTATTATACATGTTTTATTTAATAAAATGTATGATATTTGGTATTATACATAATATAATTTCACATTAATAAAAATTAATCAAACTTACTTTATTACTATTAAATTAGCTGCAAAAAAAACAACTCTCTCTCCACAGCTGAATGATTGTGTGATTTTAGACCCAGTGTGTAGAGTTGGTGCTGTGCTGTTGGAAGCAGCTCAGGAGTATTCAGTTCGTAAAAACACACATCACACACTCTAAACTCCACGTGCAACTTGTCACACACAGCATTCACATCTGACTAACTGTATACAGTGGGTACGGAAAGTATTCAGACCCCCTTAAATTTTTCACTCTTTGTTATATTGCAGCCATTTGCTAGAATCTTTTAAGTTCATTTTTTTTCCTCATTATGTACACACACACCCCATATTGACAGAAAACACAGAATTGTTGACATTTTTTCAGATTTATTAAAATAGAAAAACTGAAATATCACGTGGGCCTAAGTATTCAGACCCTTTGCTCAGTATTTAGTAGAAGTACCCTTTTGATCTAATACAGCCATGAGTCTTTTTGGGAAAGATGCAACAAGTTTTTCACACCTGGATTTGGGGATCCTCTGCCATTCCTCCTTGCAGATCCTCTCCAGTTCTGTCAGGTTGGATGGTAAACGTTGGTGGACAGCCATTTTTAGGTCTCTCCAGAGATGCTCAATTGGGTTTATTCAGGGCTCTGGCTGGGCCATTCAAGAACAGTCACAGAGTTGTTGTGAAGCTACTCCTTCGTTATTTTAGCTGTGTGCTAGGGTCATTGTCTTGTTGTGAGGTAAACCTTCGGCCCAGTCTGAGGTCCTGAGCACTCTGGAGAAGGTTTTCGTCCAGGATATCCCTGTACTTGGCCGCATTCATCTTTCCCTCGATTGCAACCAGTCGTCCTGTCCCTGCAGCTGAAAAACACCCCCACAGCATGATGCTGCCACCACCATGCTTCACTGTTGGGACTGTATTGGACAGTGTGATGAGCAGTGCCTGGTTTTCTCCCCCCATACCGCTTAGAATTAAGGCCAAAAAGTTCTATCTTGGCCTCCTCCGACCAGAGAATCTTATTTCTCACCATCATGGAGTCCTTCAGGTGTTTTTTCATGTGTCTTGCACTAAGGAGAGGCTTCCGTCGGGCCACTCTGCCATAAAGCCCCGACTGGTGGAGGGCTGCAGTGATGGTTGACTTTCTACAACTTTCTCCCATCTCCCGACTGCATCTCTGGAGCTCAGCCACAGTGATTTTTTTGGGTTCTTCTTTACCTCTCTCACCAGGCTCGTCTCCCCGATAGCTGAACTTAAGAGAGAGAGAGAGAGGAAAACAAAACAGAATTAGCTAACTCCCCTCTCCTCTCCACATCAGACACATGCTATTTAGAGACGGCTTGGCAGTAAAACTTTACAGCAAATGGAGTGGCTTGGTTGTCATGGCTACAGTTATACGAGTTTGATCGAAGATCCTCTCACCATTTGGAAGGGGCCAGCGATTCTGTTTGTGATTATAAAACTGGAATGTGTAGAATATAGGAAAATTCGATCAGGGTTCCTTTTCTTTCTGGCTTTTTGTAAGTGAAAAGGAGTCGAGGAAGAAAGGCACACGGTAGCCTATCTTGGATGTTTCTTAAAAAGCAGTTAGGCATGTCAGTCAGAAAATGTTAAATAGTTTTAGTGCAGCATGCCAGACAAAAAGTAAACAATCGCTCGAGACAGGTGATGTCAGCGTCAAATCTTTACTGCAATTCGTGGGATATCTTTGCGCCGAAGCTATTTGGATTTATGAAAACGTATTCAATTTTTCTAGTTTTTATTCCAGTTGTGTAAGAGGGTCGGCTGGAGAACAAAGTAAGTGTATATTAAAATCATACATGCATTGATTTGTAAATTGTTTATTTATCACCATATGGTGTATCCAGGTTATCCAGTGATTAAGATTGTGAGCATAGGCCTACTGTTCTGTGAGTGAAACGTCCAGCTATGTACCTTTTTAACTAAATACATTTGGCAATGAAATATATGACGATATGTCAGTGTTAGACATTTGAGACAAATGTTTATTGTATCATATTCATCGTTTTTCATCATTCATCATATTCACAATTTTTTAAAAGATTTGTTATAAACTTTATTTCCTAGCATTATCATTTTTGCACTGGATCAGTTATAAAATACAGCATTGCTTTCCACTCTCGGGAAATAAGGATAGCAAAATATTGTGGTATGTAAACTAAAAAGACCTAATTTACAATATATTTGCTTTAGAGAATATTAGTCATTAGACATCGAGCGCGCACTGCAGTTATAAGAAAAATGGCTTTCGCCCATCCAGAAACTATAATGAAATGTTTTTTTGTCGTCTAATATCTAGTGGAATATGTCATAAGCAAATTGCTAATTTGGTCACAAAAATCCAATCCTGCAGTTGAGGAAGCAAGTGGTTTGGCCCTGAGGTTCACGCGCTTGTGCTGATAAAAGCTGCTAAGAAATGCCCAACGTGAGAAGTCCAGGCCGATAAATTTGCAAAGTTTTTAAAAAATGTAACATTTGTGGATTTGTTGCTTGATGTTAATCGTATTCATGATACATTAAAATAATTGTTTGTTGTGTATCAACATTTTTACCGTCTACATTAACATAGGTGAAGAAAGTCTTTCAATTCCTTGTAATTCACATCTCGTAATATATAAAAAATGATTAATTTAACATCGTTTATCTACAGAATCTAGATAACTGATTGTGAGGACAAACCCATCTTTCTTAAACATTTCATTGATCTAGTTTTACACTGTGTTTTTGTGTTCTCCTCCTATCTTGTTTTTCTGAAACAAAATAGACACTACATACTAAAACCTTTGGCACCTTTTAAATATTTGACCAAAACTAAATTTGACCAACAAAGTTGGCTATTTTACTTAGGCTTAATCTGTTTTGTTCCCCTTATATAAAATAAAGCCTAAACTACTTTGTAAAAATTAAAAATATAATATAACATTGACGTCCATAAGCATATTATAGCTGCAGTTATGTAATAAACTAAATTAATTTATTATTTTGACAGTATCTAGTATAATAAATATAAGAACTATGTTTGTTGTTGTTGTTATTATTATAAAATAGTGGGAGCTAATAAATTAATTAATTTGTATTAGCCTTCTGTGAATTACACATTGTCCATTTAAATTTCGTGTTGCTGTTGCTCATTAACTCTTATCACGACATTTTATTTGATTCTATCTAGTCTTTTTTTTTTTTTTACTTTTAATGTCAGCAAATACAATTAGCTCTTGTTTTTTTTGGTCTAAATATTTATTAACTGAGAATCCCATGCTCCGCGCAAATCCCAGTGCGCAGTCCAGTTTTTGTAACATGTTGGTTGACCCTAATATTCCAGTCATGTTGCTATTAGTTAGTTCACCTACTATATATATACAGATATTAAATCTTTAAATCTTCAATCTTCAGAAGACAGACGATTGTCTTCTTGTATGGCTTTCCAAACTTCCCTAGGTAATCGATAGTTTTGGGGGGATTAAAAAAAGGTGAAAATCACATCGATTTGGGTAGGGAAGCTTGATTGAAGCACTGAATTAAGCATTCTGCAAGGGGAGGGAGCTTGCCCTGCACCCCATTCTCATCTGATCTCGGGGGGGGGGGGCAGGCAGTCAGAACTGAAACGTACGTGCGCCATACTGTGAAACCAATAGTAAGGACACTGTTCTGCCCTTGAGCCCATTCATTTGCTCCAGCAATGTCATGCCCTCCGAGAAATGAACTTCTCTTGGGATCGTGCGCATAGTCCACACTGTCATAAGTGGAAATCTTTCGATAGCACACAGGTCTAAAAGGTACTCCGTTCTGCGTGGGATGCGTCGGGAGTGCTCACGTCTACGCTAGTACTTCCCAGATCCAAAATAGCGGGTACCACCGCAGCGTATTCGACTCAGCGCGCCTTCCGACAGGTTCTTAACAGGTTTCCGACGTCCTGTCCCTCCGTTCTGTGCGTGCAAAGCCATGGCCTCTCCGGCGCTCCCTCGCGTGTCACTATTTTTGTTTTCCTGTGGCTGGTGTGAACTGGGATGGAGAGCACGTTGCGATCCCCGTTTGTCCCAGTTGCTTTCTGGCATTTTGCTCTTCAGCTGCGTGGGTCCCTTAGTCATCGCGTTCAAGTCGAAAAGAGGACCTCCTTCTATGTTTCCTTCTTATGTTTTGTGTAACTGCTTTGCCGAACTAGTGTGTAGTCATTTTACATCGCCAGTCGTCTCTGGCGACCCACTGTTAATCATCTCTCTCTTTCGCCGTCCCTACGCGCCTTGCGCGATGGGGCGGAGTCGGTCTCAAGATGGTGAAGGAGAGAGCGAAAAAGGGACAGCCCCGGACCCGGAACATGCATTCTGTCGTGCCGGCCCCTGCGGGGCAAATGTGGGAATGTGGCACGGCCACAAGTGTGCGCGCGAGACGAGGACCCAGATGGAGAAACGAGGGGGGGGGGTGGAGTGGGCAAAAGGCGGAAACCAGGGCGAGAGGGGGGGCAGGTGAAAAAGACACTCAGCGGAAGCACAGAGTAGGCGGGGGACGGGGGGGCAGAATCAACGGGAGCATCATTACCACACTGAGCATCAGTCAGAGGAGTAGAGACGGACAGACAGACTTTACCGGGAACGATATAACTCACAGAGAGAGAACGCAAGGTGGGTAAACAAGGTTAAAAGAAACAGAAGTGTTTAAAGCAAGCCCATCAAAGACCAAGACAAGATTTTATTTTTTCCTTTCCGAAAGCTGTTGAAGGGTGTAGCCACTGAGACACAAAGAGAACCAGGGCTTGAAAATGAATTTATTGCACCGAATTGCCCCAGACAGACTAAATTGCACGTCGTTTCTCAGAACATCAAAACAGCGGAAGGATCAATTGTCAACTGGAAGCCTTAGTGTGGGCCAGGTGTGGCATTGCTTTAGGACACTTTTTATTGATGTGAAACAAAGAAAGTCACTTTTGGATTAATTTAGTATATAATTGCTGAAAAGTGTGTATATAAATATATTAAGGATATATATTTAAATCTAAGCCAACGTCAGCAGATTGGGAACAGCCATGTAAATATCATGCAACCGTGTTCTTTATTATATTTTTATACTACTGTTGACGCATATGTAAGAAATAAAAGCCTACATGCGTTTTAAGGCTCTTTAAGCGTGGGATAGGGCCTACAACCATTATTTTCTAAAGGTTATTGCTGCTGATGTCTGGTGTATTTGGGTTGTCCGCAGTATCCCCAGAGAACCGTATATCTTGAATATCTATGTCATTGTGTTTGAAGGCTATTCGATTAGTTGTCCCTTCACTGGCAGTATTTGATGACATTTTGATGATGCAAACCTTTCCACAAAACCTTTAATGAAGGTCGAGTGAATAAGTTTATTATACATTGTGAGCTAACTTTAAAGGTTGACCAAGTCGCTATCGTGCCTTATTTCATCTCCTCTCGGAATGTGAAGCTGCCAATACTTTTTTGGTTTACTTTTTTTCTTGTATCTGGTCTATTTTATGAACCAGTGTTTTGCTAAATATAAATGTTCATGTCGGTTTAGTTTGAGATAGTAGGTGCACGCAAATGCGGAACTTACACACAAATGGTATGCGGTTTCTTATTCGTTCTATCCGCTCTCCTCATATTGTTTTGCACACTCACTTCCTCCCCCCCCCCCCCCTCCCGCCCCGCCCCCCCCCCCCCCCTCACCGACCAACAGAGACACAGTGCGAAGTCTGTCTGTGCTGACATTATTTCCTGTCATAAAATGTCGGACACTGCAGGTAATGGCCGCGAGAGTCAAGCTCAGTGGCTATTTGCGCACTGTGAAGGGCGACTATATAATAGCCTTGTCTCTCTTTCTCTTTTTATCTGAAGACGTGACTTTAGAAAACGCTGCAAATGGCTGGCTGTCGGCGAAAGCAGGGAGGAAGAAGCGATGTCCTTACAGCAAACACCAAATCTTGGAGCTGGAAAAAGAATTCCTATTCAACATGTATCTGGCTCGCGAGCGCCGCCTGGAGATTAGCCGGAGCATAAATCTCACCGACCGCCAGGTTAAGATTTGGTTTCAGAATCGCAGGATGAAATTGAAAAAAATGACTCGAGAGCACCAGACAAGGGACCCTGGCACAAATGTCACTGTCTAGTTTATTATGTAAGACGGTTAAAAAGAACTCAAATCACTGCAGTTATCATCCGTTAGCAAGTGGATTGATGCAACTGCTGCTTCTGATGGATTAACGGGAGGAAGCGATCAGTACGATCTTACTACGGTGTTTCACAATATGGTGTTCTATAATCAAATGTAAGGGAGTCAATGTAATACCTCGGCATAAGTGAACAGAAAATGTGTATACAAATAGAGACAATGTCTTTGCTATTCAATGGAATCTTTTCATATCACCAGTCCCATGAACTGTGATGAGTCTTTAGGTTCTGTTCAACCTTTCAGTATACAGGATGATTTTTTATTTATTTATTTATTTTTACAGGTTATGAGTGGGGTACACGTTTTATTTAATTTTTTAGATAGGCTTTTCTATTTTAGGTAACTAAATATTTGCGGACACTCCCGAGTAAAAAAAAAAAAATCCTAAAAGGAAATCCATTATCAGAGGAGTTACATCAAGCACAGGTACTGTTGTTTTGTTTAAAATGTTGTTTGTTGTCTAGTCGTTATATTGGTTCGAGTGAAAAGGCACAGATTTTCTTCTTATGCTGAAGCATGGTCGAATGTATAACTTAAACTGTGATTCTTAAAACTTAAAATTCTGTTTTGAAAAGCTGTGCATTTTTAAATAAAAGCTACGTGACCATAAAACGTTTAGTTTGTGTATTAAATGCGGTGGTCACTTTGAAAATGACCTTATCGGCAGTGTTCTAATTTAGTATTGTGACCATGCATTTTGAAAAATAAGTAGACCTATAAAGGTCATATTTAAAGGTGTAATACAAGCTTTTATACAATTCAAGAATTCAGTTCATGACAATTTATAGCTTGGAGAGACGAAGAACCTGGCATGAAGCTTTCTTTAGTTTTACAATTAAAGGAGAAGCCATTTATCAATTGTATCAATTACAAAACTTTAATTACGAGCTGACCGTGAACTAGTAAGTATTTTATTATTAGTATATATGAACAGATTGTTAGACACTTGACGTTATGGGTGTAGAATAGATAAGAAAAATACATTTGAGTTTAATTTGAACAAAACCTTTTGAAATTCAAATTGATTGACAGAATATGTGGAGTCGTTGTCTTAACACTAAATCCAAACGAAAAGAAAATATATTATTACTATTTTTTATAAATTTTATTATGGCTATATAATTTTTAACCAGAGATATAAAACATATAATGTAAGTGCATCACAAATGCAAATTATATTATCTCTGGGATCAATTTCTTGTAAATTCAAAATGGAGCTCCTATTTGAATTTTAGAAATTAAGGTGAAGTTATATTTACCCATCTGGATTCATTTTACGTTCTGCTTTCATCTGCAATATCTCAAATATCTCATGGCTGCATTAACAGACCTATATTTGAATGGGCGAAAAATATTGTGAGCGCTTTCTTGAGTATTTTATATGTGCACTAAGAAGTGTTAACCGGATATAATGGTAAAGTATGTGAACTTTAGGTATGGATGTTTGAAACTTTGGTATGTTCATTTGCACTGTGAATCTGTTGTGTATATTGAGCAGCTGTATAAGTTAATAATTGGTTTTAGGGAGTACGTGTGGCTATTTTATTGGGTGGATTGTTTCCCTTTAGGGTGAAGATGAAAATGGGGGTTGGGGTGGGGTGGTGGAGGGAGGGAGTATCGTGTGCTGTTTCCAGTCGCGTCGGAGAGGTGGCGGGCGGGCGGGACGAAATAAGGTCTGACAGTGCGGATTGAGTGGGCTTGGACTTGTCACAAGGCCGTGTACTCGTCGATTTGAAGTCTAAGACCGCGGGGGCTTGGTGACCGCCTGTTGAAAGGGACACGTCCCCAACGGCATTGGCCAGGTCAGGGGCCGCGGTGGTGATACAGGCAGAGAACCCTTTTATTGCCGGGAAGTTTATGATATGACCGGAGATGCTTGTGACTTTAAATTACGTTTTTTCAGCAACGGCGTTAAAAACCGTGCGCGCTAGCCCTTTCCCCCGCATGGGGCGAATGTTCCAGGTTGATTCTTTGAGATTGTACTCATGCGCTCTAATACGTGTTCCTCATTAAAGACTTGTGCTCTGTTGAGGACATAGCACTAGAAAGATGAGTGCTCCTCTGGTGCAACACTTTTGACGCGAGCTGCTGGCACCGTTAGGTCTTGCTTTGCACACGGAGAGACCACGCTGTCCTGTGTTTAGTAGTTTCAAGTTGTGGCCGGGACGTTATTTCACAGGAACTGAAACTGCCTGATTGCTCCAGTTAAACACACTATTATCCGTTCAACGTGGACTGAGGATACAGTGTCGCCTTCATTGAAAATACGTACTTAATATTAAGTTGTAAATGAGCGATTCTTACAGATCATGCTCATGTTATTATTGCAGCCATTACATCGCGTTGTTTCTTTCTTTGACATATTACTTCCACACTCAGGATCTGACAGCCACACAGACCCACACACACACACACCCACAACCACACACACGCCACACACACACACACACACACAATAGATGATAGTATATATAGATTCCACACACACAATTTGTTTTTTATGCTGAACCGAGCAGTAAAATCTGTTCCCGCACAACACGCGTTCTTCGAGTAATTTCGCCCCTCTATTGTCCACAAGGCCTTTTTATTCCGTGCCGGAGAGGGAGCCACCCAGGTAAACGGACTGTGTAAGGTTTGAAAATGCTTCACACATGCCCTCAATGATATATGAGGAGCCATTGTACAATATTCACAGGTTTATGGCAGCAGACCTGAATGTGACATGCTGGCGATTGGGTTGCGGGGGAGCAAGACCTGATAATTGGGTGTGGACTGTTAGAGTAAATGAGACAGAGTGTGTTCCGTGCTCGAGTAAATAGAGAGGGCAGGACATCCAGTTCAGATGTGCAGAGAGAGAAAAAGGGGAGGAGGGGGGGGGGGTGTTGCAACAGCTAGTCTCTGAAAAACGCATAGAGACACAGATCATGCATACAATCATAGAGAGTAGAGCACTAAAAGAGCGCTTTGGCGTCGTATCAGGGGAACCACTGGTAGTCTAGGAGCACCTATTTGAACAGGGCATAGAGCACCTTACCCACTCCAAAACCGTGAACACCGCCGGAGAACATACGCGACAAGGTCCTTGACACGTCGTGGGCATAAGCACCGTAACCACTTAAAGAACCGCCGAAGAAACCTTTTTTTGTTTGATGTATAGGGTACAACGGTGCTAAAGGCCCACCTTAAGAAAAAAATGTGCCATGCATTGCGCCTAAAATGTATAATTGCAGAAAAAATATACACGTTTGTATTGAACATTAATGGAGCAACATATTTAATAATCTTAGAATGTACAGGTGCAAGAGGGGACGTTACACAACCCCCCCCACGCAAAAGGCACATCATGTATGTACAAATACTTCAACTAAAGGGTTTTAAAAATAATGTCTAAGTTAATACTTGTTGAAAACAATCACTTTAGCAAAGTTTGTACTATTTTTCTGCTTATTTTGAAAAATAAAAAAAAATGATTTTTTTTCAATAAATATAATGTCATTAAAATGTTAATATAAAAAAAAAATTTAAATACAGAAACAAAAATCGTTTTAATAAGCTAAAGGTGCTGTGACAGCAGTAGTTGAAGAGATCCAATAATAATTCATATATATTTACAAGAGTAACAACAAATGATATTTATATATATATGATTACTATGCATTTTTTTAATATGATGTTTCATTCTAAACAAGGTGGCTTGATCTTTTAATGCACACCCAACATAATATCTCTATTGTTACCACTGAATCTACCATTCATGTCAACAAGGCGAAAGTCCGCATCTATTACTTATCATGTTATTACTGTTGCCGTAGCCTCAACAGCAGGGGCGCTTGTTTTACCGCCAAATACCATCCTTTTACATTAAATATAAATATAAATAATAGACTTTCGTTATTTAAAGACTGTTGTTTTAATTATCTTAAACAAAACTGAAAGCATATAATATATATAATATAATATGCATATTTTTAGCGTCGACACTGAAATATAAAAAAATTGGCAATAGGTTTATAGATAAAATTAGATAGGTTTAGAACATATCTCATCAATTTGTTTGTTTCAGATGCAAATTCACACCATCATTTTTGTCATAAATGCTTTATCATATGATAAATTTGATTAACTGTGATATTTTTCTAAGGCAAACTCATTAGAACAGTAGGAAAAACTTATTTTTGATGTATAAAACTTAAAACTGCATTTGTTGATGATTTGAAATACAGTGTGGTAACGTTTGCAGAGTGCCTGTGGTGGCCAATAGCGTGCAACAATATTCTGACAATCAGTCAATATGCTATCATTGCTGAAGTCATTGGTATACCAGCAAAACTATTGCCAAATTGTAGTTTTAGAAAGTTTTATCCTTAAGAGTAAGCTTATGTATTGCTTGCAACATATAAATGTCCTACACAAATGCTTGCAACATGTAAATTATGATTACAACTAGCTATAACTAGCCCACTCCATACAAGAAACTCTCCATATTGAAGGTGAGAGGTGCAGTTTAACCTTCCAGTTAAGGTCCTACACTGAATAAAACGAGAGTTACAAACAGTTATGAAACTGTGTTTATATTAAGACATGTTAAACTTTGCCTTGAAGAGTTTTGAGCGGCATAGCAGCAGATGTTGATTAGCTTTGTTGTTGGGATGGGGGGGGGGGCTTTTGGCGTTAGCGCTATGTGTGAATTTCATGACAAATTTCAAACAGTCAGCCCAGAGTGGGTGGACAAGGAAGATCTGGAGACATGCTTCAACGAACCTAACCCTAATAATGATATTCAAAAATAGTTCTACAAATTATATGTGTGGCGGAGATGGCATTTTTTTGATTATAGTGTTTGAATTAAATTTTTCTTGCCCACAAGAGTTTTGATTCTTTGATGAACAGGATATTCAAATGATATGTCAACAATATAACATGATAAAAGGATAAATAATAAATATAAAAAGCTTCTCTAAACAAAGGTTTCACTACTAAAAGAAATGCTTAGCTTAAAGGCTTGTATGCGTGACAGTATGCCTCAATTTTTTCTAAGACTGTCACGTCATACATTTGAACTAGCTTGATAGCATGTGGTAGTATATGTTCCGGTATGCTCTTATTCGTAGAAGCCCAATATTACATAAGGAAATATGATCCAAATCGATTACAGTGTATGATTAAAGTGTAGCTTTCAATACACATTTTTTAAGATTATCTTTCCTTTTCTCTGTGTAATTCCAACAGAAGGCAGAGGTATTTTAATTCAACGTGAAGTAATGCACCGGCGACAGGTTGATTTTTTACAGGGTGTTGTTAAATGCCTTTTTAAAAGGCTAGGTTGTGATTTAAGTGTGCAGCCTCTTCCTGATGTAATTAACATTTTAGAGGTTTTAGAGATTCTATAGCACAATTTATTGCACAAATGTATCTTATTATGCAACTTGCCCTGTTTACGCATGGTTACAGGTGTAGTTAATAAAATTAGCACGAAGCTAAGTATGGGCTATCTAAAGTCACAATGAACTAAGATGGTAATAATTGCTTTAATTGTCTTTTTTCAGTTAACTCTACAGTACCTGTAATGTTTTTTTGTAGAAAACTGATTTGCTATCGTTCTTTTGCTGAGGCACAACAGCATCATAGGCTCGATTTATTCTTGCATGTTAAGTGGCAACTATTTATTGGGCATGGCCAACACACAGAGCAAGTGCTGAAATCACAGTTATATTGTATTACATTGATGGTCCAAGACATTCACCACAGACAGTGACATCCTTTCTGAAACATTTGCCTTTTTGCATGCGTAATTCAGAATTTCGGTTGCAAAATGTTGCAGAGAGAGAGTAGAACTGACTGTTGTGTATTTGAAAAAAAAAAAAAGAATCTTGTGTATTTGTGTGTGTGAAATGAGCGACTGGATGGAACACTACAGTGGAGTCGTTCACGGTCCTCGCCACAGGCAGTATATCAGGCCTATAAAAATCAAAGCTGCCTGATGTAGTATTTTATAATAGTATTAAACGACCAAAAAAGTTCAAGTAGTTTCTTCTATAAATGCAAGGGGATTGTCTCACGGTGGTGTTTAATACCCTCGTTAAGAAAAAAATGACTGTTAATTTCCCAATAAAGCTGTTCATTATCTCAACGTAGGCCTACTCCTATTACTACAAGAAGGAAGAGGTTTGCCTCCTCTGAGGTTTAGAGGTTTAAACACGTGGGGGTATAAAATATTTTAGGAAAAAAATCGGTTGTGTAAACTTTATAAGCAAAACGTCACTTGGTTTTTGTGATACCTTTCAAAGTCCTGTTAGATATATCCATAAATTGCCTATATTAAATAGTTATTGTCATACATTTTATCAAGCAAATATGATTAAGCTCCCATTCAGCACTTATGCTGTATAGATCACGATATAATGGCACATCAATTCATAGACAAAAATGTTCTCTCACTTATTATTGTGGGCCACTGCTCTGCATATGCTTTTTTAAATATGTCATACGTTTCATAATTTAAGTTGACATTTTCCCGACTGCTTGTAGATATCTGGCGATATATGGACACACTCCCATTTTGCATATTGCATAAACAAGACAATTGATTTAGATGGGAAATATAGAGAGCGCAAGAGGAGGAGAGCTCCGCACAGCCTCTTGGCGGATTGATTTACACCCCATTGACGCTTTATCAGGCTCGCGAAAAAAGTCTGACCAATCACTTCGCTCGGAGCGCACACCATAGCAGCCCGGGTCTACTTCGTTGGCGAGCGAGTAGAGAGGAGTACCGTAAAGAGGGGAGTAAAGCACATTTATATTGTACATGTTTTCCCTTTAATGAACAGTACGTTATATAATGTCCGAGAATGTCCATTTCTGGAACTCTAAGCAACTACTATGTCGATTCTATTATAAGTCATGAAGGAGAAGATCCGAACGCGTCCCGCTTCTCCCATGTACAGTACTCCAGCGCTAGACAACCGGGACCCGGCGATCATCCGGAGTTCCCCTCTTGTAGCTTCCAGCCCAAGCCTTCAGTGTTCAGTTCGTCATGGAGTCCATTCAGTTCCCACGCGTCCAATGGCCTACCAGCGGTCTACCATCCGTACATATCGACGCAGCCAGTGCCTTCAACGGATACTCGATACCTCCGCACATGGCTTGAGTGTGCTCCGAGAGCAGAGCCTCTACCCGGGCAAGGACAGGTCAAGATGGAGCCGCTCCTGGGACATCTCGGGGAACCACCGAAACTAGTCGGGCAGCATGAGTATATCTTGGAGTCCTCTACAGCACGGGAGATGAATTCTGGTCACAGCGCTGGGTTTGAAGACAATAAGGACATATGCGAAGGCAGCGAGGACAAAGAGGGACCGGATCAAAGTAAGTTATAAACCTAGGAAGTGAACACTCTGTAAAGCGTTTAATGCTGTCATAAAACTAGAACAAAGCAACGGAGAGCTACAGACACCTCACGCAGCCAAGTATGATCATGTAACATTCTCAAGTCTTCGCTTACATGTAGCGGTTTTTAATCGAGTCTGTATTTTTACCCAGATATGTATGATTTAGCCATGCTTTACATATATAGTATCGCTGACGACTGTTTTGCTTTGCCCAGTTAGAGTCGCGTAGAGGACTCACACCTTTATAAAACAAGCTTTCATTTTCCCAAATCATGTTATTTGCGTTTATTTCATTCTTGAGTAACTTTTAGTATATTCTTTCTCTTTCTGTGTCTGTTAGAGACCCTTATTTACGCGTCAATGCACTTTAGTGCACTGTTTTAGGTCGGCTGTAAACAGTTTTTTCGTGCAATGACTCCCCAAATTGTCTCTTAGTTATACTAAATAGTGCAGATGTTGGTCTTATGTTTAGTAGCTCTTGGTTAGCAAAAAATATTATAACGTTTATTCGCTTTTCATCTGAATCTATCTAATTCTATTTATGCGGAAATATTATTGACTATATCACAGAGGTGAAGGTATAGTTTGAATACCACAAAATAAATGTAATACTGAATATGTTTTTAATTGTAAATCTGGCTGCTGGGGGGTTGTGTGTTTTTCCATGATCTTGCCTGTTTTTGAACTCCCTCAAGAGTGGGGTTGAGCCGGTGCAGAGAAAAATCCACAGAATTCCAGCTCATAATCATGTAAGATTGTTTATTGCTAAAGTATTCCAACAAATTCAGAAATGCAGCTAAATTCTTAGGGATTTGTTCAACGATCGTTTTCGATTTTGTTGCAATGAATTTGAAAAGGCCATTGATTTTAATTCGTGAAATAGGCTGCAGCACTGCGAAGTGCGAACTAATGGAATTGTGCGCAACAGAAATCCCCAATGTGCTACCCCGGGCTGCATTCCAGAATAAACTGTAGGCAAAGGCAATGATGTTGGGAGTTACACGTCCAGCTTTTTTAGCTCATGGCTGCCCATGAGAAGGAAAAAGTTATAGGTCTCAAGTCTATTAAGTTATCAGAGGAGCCAAGATCCCCATTAATCGTACGTGAGCTCTTTGGGATATGTTGCGTTAAAAAATTCTCAGAGTAAAATACGATTCAGTCCAATCGTGCGCAAATGCAATAATAAGCGTCCTAAGGTTAGAGTTAGTCCATTGTCTTTGAAAACGTTTTGATCAAATTGACTAGAGGCAATAAATAAATAAATTCTAAACTTTGTGTAATTTGTGGATTTTGATTCATATTTATTAATGGAAACACGCGTCACTTTCCTCATCATATAGCATGACCCTCTTAGTGTTTCATTGTTAGGGATCATGTCTCGGTCCTGTCTCGTAAGTCGCAAGGTATACAGACGTATCTGCGAGGCCTGTAGTTGACATGACACGCGCATTAATCATTTTAGATGCGTGTATCTCATCCCATCATTATAAAAATACAATTGCGATTTGAGATATCCTAGAAAGCTGATGTACAACTGACGTGTATGTCTTGAGGCAGAAGCGATGGACTTGCACGCATGGGATGGGAAACATCTATAAATACGTGGCTTTTTCTAACCTGCTAGCATACACCTTCAAACTGTCTGAGCCCCTGAAAAGTGAAGTTATGTGCCAAACGTTGAATGTTTTTCATGCAAATAGTATGCATTTTAAGAGAGCATAAAGCAGCACCATGGTAGAAATTTTCCCTTGACGTCATTTAACCCACAGAGGTACAGAAGGCATGCACAGGTGACATCAATTTCGTCATCACAGTGAATCTCCAATCGCTGTAACATTCAGCTTTTCCGTGTGCATGTTAACAAAAGTCAGCACAACGGAAATTTTTCAGCCTCCCATCTGCATTCCCGACCAAACCACTGAGGGAGAAGACGCCTCGTTAGAGATGCTCTTCCTCCGTAATTCATCCCACATTTCTCCCTAAAAAGGAGATAATCTCATGTCACATGTGACCACATTTTACAGCGCATTCCAGTATGGTTAAACTCCCTGTAGAGTTCAAAATTAAACCTTTCTTTCCCCTCAGCCATTTTCTTCTTCTTATTTTTTTCTTTAAAGAAAACTTTATATTATTCAGTGCTTTCACATTCTCCTTTGCAGGGAGATGAATGACACGAATTATCACAGGTGAATTTAGGTGGCCTCTTGTGTGTGTGAAAGTTGTTGTTGCTTACTGGGTGTGGTACAGTTTAAGCATAGAATTTTATTACTGCGTCTCAAGTTAATACTTTGATATTGCTTTGCTTTCCTTGTTTTCATAAATCATAGTTTTGGTTTTCATGCATTTGTAAGTGATGGTGCCCTAAAGCACTTCATTTTAATAATATTAATTGTCTTCGTGAAGGCTGTAACTTTTTTTTGAGTGTATTTTGAAATGTGTTTCATGTTGGAATCTGTACTAATATTATGATCTACTCTTCTTGTTTTTGACTGTCATTTGCAGAGGACCCATCTGCCAACTGGTTACACGCTCGATCATCCCGGAAGAAGCGATGTCCATACACGAAATATCAGACCTTGGAGCTAGAGAAGGAATTTCTGTTCAATATGTACCTTACCCGAGACCGGAGACACGAGGTAGCTCGCCAGCTGAACTTGACAGAGCGACAAGTAAAAATATGGTTTCAAAACAGAAGGATGAAGATGAAGAAAATGAATAAGGACCAGCCCAAAGAATAATAACGCAGACTGGTGCCAGGCGTTCAAGCCGTTTACAAAAAGTATTTTAAATCTGGAAGCTGATGCAAGAATGTTTTACTGCATCAAAAAGGAAACGCACACGCGCACTCACACACTATTTTCTGTAGGACTGGACAGTGTTAAGCATATACAGTATAAGGAAGAGGTGAGATGATGCAGAGGAGGGGGAAAACGTCTTGCCATCTCTCCCTTCTGTTATTGCATTTTATGACTTGAGTGAAAGAAACACTTCACCAGGAAATAAACAGGTGATAAGGAACTGTTTCAACAGGCTAAGAACAGCTGAAATATTGTGCTTTTTTATAAAGTTGCTCTCTATAATTCTGCATTTTTCATCATTCCTTTTGTCATAGACGTGTGCTGATATAAAATGTATGTAACAAAACATAAGACTCATTCAACATACAAGGGAAGTTTTGCTTATCTGTAAAGCATGTTCACGTATTTGCTAAAGACTTGAGCTCTCTTTTACAATTTTATTATTATTATTGCTATTATTATTATCGAATAACCAGCCTTTAGTTTCGTAGTTCTTATCATCTGTGAAGCAGTTATTGAAGAGTGCGCATGCTAACGGTTTTCAAAAACCTTTTGAAGTTTACGATATTATAAATTAGCTCCTTTTGACATTTACTTGTGCGCAGAGATTTGTGGTAGAGGCACACTTATAAATTGTCTTGGTTGATTCGAATGTACTAACAGTAGTAGTAATAATAATAATAATAATAATTTCTAAAATTGCTTTCAGATCTTTTCTTTATAGTTTCGTTCAATAGTGTTTATATCATTTGGGGTCAAAATCAAGATTCAAACGGAAGTAATCAGTTTGTAAACACGAATGAAATGAGTTGTTTTACCTACTTTCTTTCTCTTTTTTTGCGTTCAGATATTCCAAAATAATCCTTTTGAAAATTAGAGTGCAGGTTCCGAGTGTATGTATTTGTAGCGTGCCAGTAACCATATAGTTAATTCGTGCTGAAATGTATAACAACCTTTAATACAGATTCGGTCGCAGTTGTTTACATAAATTTGCGCATGCCTCGTATTGTGTAGTTTTCTTATGTATGTGTTATTGAAAAAGCATTAATTCGAATCTGTTTTATGTGCGGTCTAAGGATTGTTGTTTTAATTTATTGTAAATACGTTAATAGTTTTTTTTCTTTTAAATGGAATGTTTTATATGTTGTAAAAAGAATTACAAAAAATAATTCATACTTGAATGAGCTGATACACGTAACCTTTTAATTTTCCTATTTTGTTTACACGTTCCATGTAGGCTATATGTCCAGAATTATGTCCGTTGTCCATTGTCAGTGATGTTTTTCTGTATTTGCTCGTTCCTTCATATTGCTTTGTTGGTTTAAAGGTTTGTTTTATGTTTTTGTGATTTGACTTTACGGAAATCGAGCGCGGCAATCTTCAAATGTCCATCAATTCTTAAACTGTCTTAGGCCATTGCAACTTTTTCCCACTTTTTTGACGCACGCCCACTCAGGAACGCGCGCGCACTACAAACCCACACACACACACCCACCAAACAGCCCCCTTTTTGTGCTATTTTCTAACACGCTTGTTTCATGGCTTCTGTACATTTATTAAAAAAAACAAATCATTACAACACCAGACTTTAACTCGCAACGCAAGATCTAAATTGTTTTTGTACACGACTGCTCTGTCTCTTTTTGTGTCATTGTTTTGTTGTGTTGTTAATCTGTGCTATTGCACTGTTGATGCTGGACTCATTAAAGTTTACATATAGACCGCACACATTGTCTCCATTTCTATGGACAGAGCTAATAGACGGGTTGGTGAAAGTTACCCAAATACAATATATTTAAATGTAATGTTTTTTTTCTCCTCTCTCTCTCTCTCTCCATGATGCACACTACTTATCACTGCACAAACTCTCTCGAAATCTAAACATTCATCATGTAATTAAAATAAATATACTTGGCTGTGCATGATGTGTGTATCTTTGTGTTATCGAAACTAGCCGGACACATGGACATAGATGCATATTGGTGAAATTGAAGTCTTTGCTGCTTTTGTGTGTGTGTATGTGTGTATGTAAGTAGCCTATGTATTTATTTATTTATTTAGCACGTCAACTCTTTCTCTGATTTGGCACAATAATTGCCCTTTATGTTTTTTGATTGTAAACCAACCCAAACTTTATCTCGTCCTTTTGTGCTGTAGCGAAGGACATGCTGTAGTACTCTACTTTAATGTTTACTGCATTTTATAATAAGAGTCATATGTTGTAAATATGTTATCGTGCTTACGAGCATTCATCTTGAATCGGATTGAAGAAACGTGCAGCTCATATGTGGAAAGACGAATTACTGAGAATAACCATGACACATCTTTGCTTTGGCTCTCTTCTTAACGTATTATTTGATTCCCTTATGATATTTGTGGCGTTACATTTGGCTATACCGCATCCTCCAGATGCAAGCTATGCAAGCTATGCATCAAGAGTCAAGAAGAATATTTTGCTTGCAGAGGCGATGCATAATAAATTATGCAAACTAAAAGGGATAAGGTAGGTATAAATGTTTCAGGCTCTGAAGTTCTAGAGTAGACACTCAATAATGTAAGACGCGAGGCCCACTGTTAGCAGAGAAAATGTGCATTTCAAATGCGATGGTAAATATGGCCATATGCAGTTGCATAGCAATAATAAAAATAAATAAATAAAGAATACAATGATTTGACTACAAATTTAGACAGTCAAGGTTCTATCCGTTATGCAATTGATTCAATTGCAAATAGAAACAGGAAAGAAGACAGCTTTAAAAAAGTTCTGCATTCAACATATTGCAACAATTAAATATTTTTGAAGACATTGCCAGTAGTCCTTGCTCACAGATGTGTGTACGAATTCAGCCTTCGTCACATATTAATTCAGCATAAGTCTGTCCTGGTGATTCTAGAGCTGAGAAGATATTTTGAGTCCTGCCACACCATTAACGCCCTTTATTTTGGTGTTTTGAAAGGAAACAAACTGCAGAAAGGATGTACGCTCGATGTTCGAAGGAAATGGGAAGTCGACTGTCATAAAAAAGAGAAAGAAATTCAATGTGGTGTGCCGCAATAAAATAATATGACTGTAATAAAACTTTATAGGGTATACATTTCTGAAGGTTAAGAACTAAATGGCTGTAAAGCAAACACTACGCGAGAATAAACGGGAGAAATTGTGAAAAACGTTTCAAGATTCTAATAACTGTAAGGCAAAATAATTTGCGTAAACACTGTGTCTCGGTTGGGGGAGCCTGTTTTTTTCTTCCCCTTTCTCGCTTTTGTCGTTTATTGTGTACAGCGTTTGTTCTTTAGCCGTCCAGATTCCTTACAGAGTAGGGGGTCGGGATGGGTGAGATCTGGACTTCCACATGAGAGCCCTGAGTCCAATTCAATCGACGCTCACCCTTTGTTCCATTTCCGAACGCACTACAGCCCTTATAGCGGGCCATAAACTGCCGCAAAAAGGATTTCTGGCGAGACGTCTGGGATGACCAACGCTAATTTGTTTACAACCTTTGGGACCGGGCTCGACTTTTTTGTAGGTACACATCCGTTTGTGCCTTGGTGATACAAAGGTCGACTGCTAAAGGAAAATATTTAATTCTCTCAAAATCAAAACCACACATTACATTAAATTTCGCATAGATTCCCTAAAATGTTCACTATAGTTTATTATTTATAGTATTTATAACTTTCAGTTTATTGTGTTTAATAGCTGCTTTCATGTAGTCTACATGAATAGCAAAAATCATTTAAGAATTGTGATTATGTCGTGGTGTGTGGTTTGGTGTTGTATAGGATAGACTAGACTACCTATCAATGAGCGAATAATAAGTAAATAAAGCTTTCGAATAAATAGAATCTAAATATTTTCTTAAAAAATACACACACACGCACACACCACACACACACACCACACAACACAACACACCACACACACACACACACACACACACACACACACACACCCCTATCTAGTAACCTCACACTTTTAAAGCCTGTCAGTATTGACAACTAACAAAAGGAAAGTCAACATAGTGATGATGATTACTAATAGTATTTTAG
Source organism: Sinocyclocheilus anophthalmus (assembly GCA_018155175.1). Classification (NCBI taxonomy): domain Eukaryota; kingdom Metazoa; phylum Chordata; class Actinopteri; order Cypriniformes; family Cyprinidae; genus Sinocyclocheilus; species Sinocyclocheilus anophthalmus. The sequence goes on from JADLZN010001692.1 coordinate 74,008, forward strand.
TGATGCTGGTGATACAATAGTGCACAAGAACGCAGCCCAAATAAAAAGGGGACGTATTTATGCATGGAAATGTTATTTCGTGGCCTGAATACTTTTTTTCTAACGTATGTATTTATTAAAAATAATACGTGAAAGGCCGCTAGCATCAGCTTCTTATTATTAGCCTGTTGTTTTATTATTATTATTATTCAGTATTTATTAGTAGTAGAGCAGCAGCAGCAGGTTGGTATGGTAATTATCGTAATTAATAGTACTATAAATTGCACATCATGGACGGACGGAATGCTTTTTGAGCCTCATACTAAATGTTAAGCTTAATACAGTTAAAAAATATTAACAAAAAACTAGTAAGACAGAAAAAACTTTCATTTTTTAACGGTTTAACATTAGCGTTAGTGTTCCAACCCTACTTAAATTAATTTTCTCGATATGATGAAAAACACACAAGACTCGATCCTATAAGTGTCGGGTTTTAGATGGATTTCTTGTTATAGAGAATGAAAATAAGTACTTAACATCATTGAATTTGCACTTACTGAGCTGTTAATTCGCTCATTCTGTTTTTATGTCCGTTGTTTATAGAACCATTAGCTTTTGAACTTCCGTTTCATTACAGCTGAATTTGCTCATGGAGTAGGCCTAACACACAATTGCCGCTTGATGGCAATGTTGTTCCATCAAAAAGTGTCTGGCTGGCCACCATCCACCCCCAAACCGGAAACGCTGGGGCCAAAACATTCGCAAACATATGCGGTATTACACTTGACTAAAGTAAGATTCACACAATTTCCCTGTGTTACAGCGGAGCTTGTTTGAAAAAGACGAAGAACATTAACTTCAGAGGATTCTTAATCTATGTGATAAAGATCCTGAAAAACATCTTTGAGTACTAATGAATGTATCTTTAAATGTTAGGATACAATAATTAATAGTGCATTTTTGTAATTCTGTTTTAACTTTTAATCCTAACAAAACAGATTATTAAACGTTTTCAGTTTGTCTTATTTGAAATTATTAGAGCAATGATACAGTTTTAAAGAGCAGTGATTGTTTTAAATGGCAATATAATGATTATATGATTAAATAAGATATAAAGTCACCACACAAAACTTGGGTTAGCACATGTTTTATTGGCAGCAAAAATAACAAAAACACACATCACTTGACTACTGCTATTGCCGTGAAACTATAGAAAAAACAAACAAACACACACACACAAACCAACAAACAAACAAACAAAAACATACAATAGTATGACGTTCCCTGACACCATTCATTTTATTATTAGATTCACTAGCAATATACCCCACTTTATTAATGGAAAGTCAAATTACAGAAAATATTTACAACAGAATGTCTGTCATTCTTAGATGCATTATAGCCTATTTTACTTTTACATCAGAATTTAGCATGCGATATTCTTGATTTACTAAAGCCGAATCATAAGCTTTACTGGTCAAACGTAAGAAAAAATGTATACACTTGGTGAACTCCTTGTCCTTGTTAAGAGAAGAAACGTTTAATAAGTGTAGAACAAGATGTGCGTGACTACCGTTTAAGATTAACCCGTAATATAGAATATATATATATTGTATATACCCCACGTGTTGAAATGTAAATATCCCCCTCATATAGTCAACATAAAGCCTTAAAAGGATTCGTCGTTTTTTGGGAAAGACATTGTTTCAAATCCCCGGCAGTAATTTATTATAGATGCAAATGAAGTTGTAAAATGACAAGCACCGGCATTAGACCATATGTGTCATATAGATTTAAAAAATATAACTTTTTGTGCGTTAGGTGAGTATTTGTATTCAGTGTATAAGCCTACTTTAAAATAACAAATGACAAAATCTTTGATTTTTAGAAAATATGAAAAGTTAAATAATTCTATAATAATTTTATAATTAGAATTCCATATTTTTCTCCCAAATTAAAACGAATCCAGAAACATTTTAAACTGATACAAGCACGTAAAACATATCACTTGTTTGTTCATTAATTTTAATTTATTTATTTATTCACTGATAGTTGCATTTTTACCATTAGAAATTTCCTTTCACGGTACTTTTCCCCCCTCGGATTTTCTAGGTAATGTTAATCAGATTTACTCGTGCTAAACACAATGGCAAACTGTATGGAAAACAAAACGAAAATGGCAATTAAAGGACTTACTATTTCTGCATGGATAAAATCCGAAGTGAAGCATTTACAGCACTGGTCGTGGAACCTCATAAAAACCTAACAGCTTTTCATGATGCACTACGTCAACAACAAACAGTAGGGGCGTTTATTGCATTTTATAGTTTGTTAAACCATTTACAACCACATTTGCCATTACACCTGCAGGTCCATTTCACCATCCTCATATCTCTGTAACTATATTTATATAAATACAATTATCAGAATATTAAATATGACCACCTCGCTAATTTTCGATGCGCACGCCTTGGTCGCTGCAGAGGATGATTTTGTAAGTTTAAGCGTGCTCATAAGGTTTATAGGATGTATTTAAACTGATGCCAATTAAATCATGTACCTTTTAAGATTGGCCGTCTCGACCCTGACATTTAATAAAAAAAAAAGGAGGCTCGACCTCGTTAGAGATTTGGAAATGAACGACTAAATATGCATCACTTTAGGTTGTCTGTGATGAACATGCAAAAAATCAATCTTTCAAAGGGGTTTGGAGTGGAGAAGTTGAGTGGGGGAGGGACAGAGGCTATGCACTTGATCTGATGCAAAGCGGCAGATTTCTCATTAACTTACCCGCTTGAACATATTAATGTGCATATTTTCCCCTCCTCTCTCTTCCTTGACCCCCCTTCCCTCTCCTGCTCCGTCGCGCTCTCTCCCTCTCAGCTCTCTCTCACTCGCTTTCTCTTTTTCATTCTCTCACTCTCTTCATATCAGAATCGCGCAGAGCGGTGTCCGTGTAGGGATGCGAAAAGCCAATGGAACGAGGATCCGATAGAAGATGCAAATGATCGTGAAAACACACAGCAAAATATGAAACTGCTCATTTGCAGCCGAGTAAATCATAGAAAACTGGTTGGGAACTGGCACCCTTCACCGGAATTGTGATGCTGGAACTCTACAGTGGGAACATGCCTATGGAAGCTTTAGACAAGTTATTTTAACAAAGGTATGCAAACGCAAACCGTTCAGTTATTGGAAATCAAGGCTTGGCTGCTGCATTGTTTGTTACCTCAGTAACTTTGAAACGGACAACTCTCTGAAGCTACTGCGCGTATATAAAGACATTCAAACGCAAACTCTTCAACAAAATCAGCGCCTACAACATCAAAAGATGAGCTCATATTTCGTCAACTCTCTCTTCACTAAATACAAAAGTGGAGACACTCTGCGGCCAAACTATTACGAGTGCGGATTTGCTCAGGACCTAGGGACGAGACCCACCGTCGTGTACGGTCCAGGCACCGGGGCCACTTTCCAGCATGCCCCTCAGATTCAGGAGTTTTATCACCACGGCGCATCCACGCTCTCCGCAGCTCCTTACCAGCAGAGTCCCTGTGCAGTAACTTGTCACGGCGAGCCGGGTAACTTCTACGGTTATGATGCTCTCCAGAGGCAAACGCTTTTCGGTGCTCAAGACGCCGACTTGGTTCAGTATAGCGACTGCAAGCTCACCACGGGGGGCATCGGCGACGAGACGGACAACGCAGAGCAGAGTCCGTCGCCCACACAGCTGTTCCCGTGGATGCGACCTCAAGGTGAGCCTCGGTAGACAGAAAAGCCGGCCAACTCGCGTTGTGTGTGTTGAGTGAGACACGAAAAAATCTCAGTGCAATTTAGGTTTAGAATTGCCTTTCCTGTGTGCACGAGGGGAGGGGGGACAATAGCCGTTTTTATTGTTTTATGGTGTTCAAAACTTGTGAATCACTTTACAGTTTAATGACCCTGCCATAGAAAGACAGGAGAGTGGGAGAGAGGAAGAAGAGGGCGAGAGAAAAAACCCTTCTCTTATAGCTGTTTCCATGTGCGAGACTTTGCCCCACAGCTGATCCAACGTCTCACCCAGGTCAAAGTTTTACTGCAGCCTTTAACGACTTACAGTGAGCCTTGAGTTTATTTCAGTACACAGTGGTCGTTTTACAATGATTAGCCTATGTCAATTATGGCTGTGCCTAATCCTTTGAAAATGTGAAATAGTATAGCCTGCTTTTTGACGACTCAACTGTGGGGTTAGTGTTGCTCATTATTTTGTATTAGTGTTGTGGTACTTATATTTGCAATGGCGGAGGTTTTACATTAATTACTGTGGCTGTGGGGAGTCTCCATGGTACACTAAAAGTCTACCCATAAACTAATAATGTATCGCGATTATGTACTGTAGATGTTCATTTCGCATGGAAGTTGCCTTTGTGAAATGTTGGTTCACAAATATGTTTGAACTTGATTGTAAAATTACGATTTGGAGCGTATTGTGAGCTCTGTCTGAACATCTGTAAACTTCTTTATTGCCAGTAGCTGCCGGACGGAGGCGAGGCCGCCAGACCTACAGCCGCTATCAGACGCTCGAACTCGAGAAAGAGTTTCTGTTCAATCCCTACCTAACACGCAAGCGGCGGATTGAAGTATCACACGCTTTGGGACTGACAGAACGACAAGTCAAAATCTGGTTTCAAAACCGTCGCATGAAATGGAAAAAGGAAAACAACAAGGACAAGTTTCCAAGCAGCAAATCTGAACAAGAGCAGATCGAAAACGAGAAACGAGAGAAAGAACAGGAATCCGGGACACAGTCAGCCGGCGGACGACTGGCGACAAGCCAAAACAATGTAGAGCGTATGCTAGTGTTTGTGTGTGTGTGTGTGTGTGTGTGTGTGAGTGTGTGTGTGAGAGAGAGTGTGTGTGTGTGTGTTTGTGTGTGTACGTGTCAGTCAATCAAAACGGCAAAGAATAAATAGGGAAAATAAAACGGACAATGATGAAGAGAATAACGGTGTTTGCATGGGAGGTTTGTCTCACAGAGACATTTTAATCAAGTCGAGTGGTTTCATCTTTCACTCGAGGAAGGAACATAAAAAATGACTGGGACTAGACGAATGACTATAAACTTAATGTGGTGACCACAGAACTTCAGGAAGACGAAGGACAAGAGGCATTTCTACTTTTTAATTGTTGTTCAGAGAGTATGATAGTGTTAAAGCTAGTCTCCTTTCTTTGTGAAATAATTATCGTGAAACTTAATTTTCAATTGTTAGGATATTGTCATTAACAATTACCTTGGCAGCTGTATAGTTTTTAAGTTAAATGGTGCACTTTTAACTGTTCTCACTTATATGTTATGATGATGACCTAGAAATTAATGACTTCCAACAACATGAAACTGCCTATTTATGCCGTAGAATCTCTTTTTACACGTCTTTGGTTCTTTTTAAATCGATGGAATTTTTGTTGTCTTTCTTTCATGGGGTAAGCATGCGCACAGTGGATTATAAAAATGAATAAACAATAAAAAATAATTTTGAAAATTATGTCATGTGACCCATTGTTTACTATGAGTCAAATTGTTGTCGTTCACCTTTACTGAAGTAGTTTATGAGATGACTATATGTTTTGTTGTCATACTTAACTGTATTCTAGTGTCTAAAACTGGAGAAATCAGGCACATTAAAGTTTACAATAAAGTTTACAAGCGACAATCCCTGGCACCATGCATCCTCTACATCATTTCTCGCTAACGTTCGGTTCCAATGTCCTCTTAAACAAAAAAAAACAAAAAAAAAAAAAAAAACTTTTTAGGTACGCAAACAAGATGTTAAAACTATAGGCCTTATTTCAAAGATCTATATACGCACAACATGGACTAGAATGGAAAGAACATTTATGGCACAATAAACTACTGTTTACAATTTGTAAATCTCATAGAACAGTCGTAGTTGGTATGATTTTTGATTTATGGTTAGATACGTGAACTAAAAGAGAGGCGGCATGTGAAACCACAACTGAAAACCCTCATGACTACTTTGTCAGACCAATATTGTAACACAACACGACATAATACCCACTAAACAGAAACAGACGATGTATTATCGTGAATCTGCATAGAAAATCTCTTAAAACGAAATTTCATCTTGCTGGTCTTTGTTAAATGTGAGTATTTGAGTTATGGGAGCACATCGTGTCAGGTGAATTACTGTCGTAAAAGTATGTGGGCTTCTCAAACATTCAGAGAGTATAAGTTCCAAGAAAAGATTCAGAGCTCTCGCGTAAACGTATTTGCTAACTATGTACAGGGAAACTGTTTGGGTTGCACTGAACCATTCCGTCGCCATGGAAATGGCAAGTTAGTGGTGACTGTTCAGGACATAGGGATGCTTTGAAGCAGGCACTGCTCTTGACACGGGCACACTGTACAAACATTGCAGAAATGCAGTGATGAGATTGGGGTTTGCGCAGGACCGGTGACAAGAGGAAATAGTGTTGAAAATCAATACAGAAATAAATAGGTTTCTTGTTATTTGTGTGGTTCCTACGTTCCTAAATCAGGACAACCTGAACTTATTTATAAGTTTGTACAGCCCACAATTATTTATTTCTTGGCATGGATTTAGGTGATTACAGAAAACTTCTCAATAGCCTATCGATTTGTGTGTTCTCCATGTGCATTTGTGTTGACGGTACCGTTGGCTGTAAGTGAATAATTTAACAAATTTATGTGGATGGTCAGCTGCAAAGCCCTTCTCCACATTAGATGGGGCTCTGGGAAGACGTACACCCATTGGAGGATATTTCATCACGTGCTGCCCATCACGTGGCCCCAGAGGAAAAAAGGGGTGATTTTTGGTGTAAATCTAGACTGTAATTCTATAATATATCATTGGACCTCGTAAAACCGACACTAAAACTTCTTGGCATATAAATCACTTCTCAAATTATGAGTTCATTGTATTATGCGAACGCGTTGTTTTCCAAATACCAAGTGGCCAGTTCAGCCTTCTCTACAGGCGTGTTTCCCGAGCAAACTTCTTGCGCCTTTTCGTGCAGCTCGCAGCGGGCCAGCGGCTACGGCTCGGCTTCTAGCGGTGCACCGGTCTCCTCTACATCTTCTGTCTCCCTGTCGAGCATGTACACTAACGGTGCTAGTCTTTCCAGCCAGACTCAAGGCATGTACCCTACTGCGTATGAACTGGGAGCTGTTTCGTTGAACATGCACAGCTCTCTGTTTGACCATCCGAATCTACCCATGGTGAGCGCTGGCGATCTCTGTAAAGCGCAAAGCAGTGGTAAAGAGGAGCAGAGGGGCTACCATCAAAACAACGAAAACAACCTCCGAATCTATCCGTGGATGAGGAGCACAGGTCTGTGAAAACTGAATGTTTCTTAAGGACCGGGGTGTGCGTCTATGTATGTCCGAGGGGGAGGGAGACAGGTTAAGGGGAGCGACCAAGTCATTTCAAAAAGTGTTCTTTTCCTCAGATCTTTTTAATGACTAATTACTCGCCATAATTCAAGACCCTAGTAGTATTTCGTGTTTTGAGGAAAAGGGAGGGGGCGGTATATGAGAGGCTTGATGAATTATGTTTAGCTTTAACAAATATCCAAGATATTTGTTGTCATGGTTGCATATGTTGCTGCTTGTGTACACATTAATCCATCTATAAGCTAGTATGTTGGCAGTCATGGCTAAGAATCCTCATATTATCGATACAGAGGGCGGGGCTTTTGTATTTCTAGGGTCTGTTAGAGCTGAGTGGACCTTTGTTTTAAATTACTGTCAAAAATGTAACAGTGTCTGCGTTGGCCTGTGTGTCTTTTATATGTGCATATGCTGTACGTGTATGTGCCTGCGTGCATGTACGACCGCATGTGTTGGAAATTTCACAAAACATACGACTCAAGATCTACGGCTAGTTCCGCTACTAATTATTCGCTCTCGTTTTTAACAAATCGTCAACTCTTCGTAGTAATTGCACTCTTCTCACATAGCCACCCCACATCCAGGCTGACGTACTTGAAAAGGAGGTCGACAAGTTCTCTTTTAATGATTTTCTGCGGCCTTTCAAGACACTCCCTAGGAGCACCGACGTTCCTATCAGTCAACTGTCAACCTGGGGCGCTTCTTCTCTTGTTAGCTCCCAGTGTAAAAATACAACAACATAAATACTTTTGAAACAGATACCTCATTAGCAAAGTTGCTGACATTTACTGACAGATAGTCCTTGCGCGCCTTTGGTGTACATTTTCGTTCTGTGTCTTAGTCTTGTGTGAAATGCCAATGTCAATTAAAAGTAATGCATGAGTCATAGTTAGCCTGTCTTACTGTCGTTGTGCAGAGAGATACAACATTTTAAATCATTTTAGTTTTAATAATATCCGTAGCCAATCGACCGAATTTCGATTGTAAACATTAAGCCTCTTTCAAATAGGGAAACGGTATTTTAAGCATTTAAATTTTGTATTGTTTTAAAAAATATCATATTAGTCCACAGATGTCCTGTCATGTCTGCTGTAAAGGCCACTTATTTGGTCTTATGATACGCCAAAACTGGTGTAGACAGATGCATAGAAGGAAGTCGGGCCTTACAAAAAAATATTCACAAGTATATAAACACATATAGGCTAATCACACGAAGTAGGATAATCCTTTTGCACCTATATTTTTCTTTAACATATCAGACACATAAGCTGGGCCTTGCACCTCCAACCACTAGGTTTTGTGTCTTTGTTACTATAGGGCCAGCTGCCTTTTCAGTTGATTTCGTGCTTTGGTTTGATATTTCACATAGATGGGCTCTGTCCCTCGCTTTATTTCTCTTTCACTATTCACAGACAGACACATTCACACACCAGATGAAAATTATTTTTCCATGTCTATCATTCGGGAGCCTGTGTAGAGACCCTGCACAGTAACCGAGTACAATGCTCTTCCTTGTTTTAACTCGTATAAAAGCGTTTCGTTCTGCAAGGACATACAATTTATGCACTTATTTTATACATCTTTAAGAACGAAACAGCTTTATCATTTTTATTGATTTCAATACTAAACTTGTATTTCATTCTCTCGATTTCTCTCATTTCTTCTGCTTTTCACTCAAATTCTTTATGCTTTTGGACAGTTTGTGTTAGACTAGTATCAACAAGAAGTGACACGGCGTTGCCGACAAGACGGAAGTAAGATACAAACGACTGAAGAGTGCAATAAAAAGTTCAAAAGCACACGAACTCAAAGCAGTCCCCATTTGTCGACAGTCTGCTGGAAACGGAAACGCAGGGACAGCAGAAAGTCACTGACCGTGCATGGACAAGGTTGTGAAAGTCTAGTTAGATTACTTCTCTTTAAACGTGCAGCTAAAAGATGGATACTTTACATAGATGGCTTCTTTATCTAGATTGATAGACGAACACTTCAGCGCTTATGTGTAAGGGAACTAGATCATGTTGTTGACTTTGGTCATGTTTAGAAGGAAGTCTGAACGCCAGGGCTCCATTAGAGTCACGGGAGTGTGCAAGCCAGTGAATTTACATTCAGAAGGGGTATTTGTGCACTTTCATTTGACTTTTGAATTACATTCCACTTTTATATTTAAGATATATTTTACCTTTCAAAGTTTTGATTAGCTACTGTTATGTGTCTTTTAACCTTAATATAGAGTTAAAACTTAACGCTTAAATAGTGGTTAAACGCATGGTTAAATAACATATGTGTAGCCTATGTGTGTTTCGTTTTGCTTTATGTTTTCACTACAGTTTGTGACCTAAATGTAAGGAATACAATTATTTTAAAAAAATAATAATCATTTTGAAGTCTTTTAAAACGTTTGGATTTGATTGCCGCTTTTTTTTTGTTAAATCAGGATTTAATAACTGCTTATTATGTGATGGTTTTTCGCCAAGGCACTCTGCAAAAAGCTAACAAGTCGTATCTAAGTATTTACAGTCACAAATCTCAATATCTGAAAATGTGTTTGTATAATCACTGGCCGCTTTGCTTATGGTGCGATAATAATACACCTACAAGAAGCAGAATGCGTGTTGTTGACTCTTTTTCCTCAGTGTGCAATATTACTGAAAATACTAAAATAAGTCGAATTTCTCGTTTTACACTAACTCATTGAAGTGGCAAGTTTTTTTAGCTTAAAGCTGAATTATTTTTCGATCACTATATCATATTTAAATTATTTTAATTGAATTATAAGTCTTTTGTTTTCATTCACACCAATTTAGCCAGGCGGAATACTTTTTTAAAATTGTATTTTAACTACCGAAAAAGATTCGAACACTTCATATTATTCTTTACTAATGTTGTTGGTACACATATATTCGTATTTGTTATGCTTTCTGATCCTTTCCCATTTCCACAGGTGCGGACCGCAAAAGAGGCCGTCAGACATATTCCCGCTATCAAACATTAGAGTTGGAGAAAGAGTTTCACTTCAACCGTTACCTTTCACGACGGCGGCGTATTGAGATTGCACACGCCCTGTGCTTGACCGAACGCCAGATAAAAATCTGGTTTCAAAACAGAAGGATGAAATGGAAGAAAGAGAACAAATCAATGGGCCGCTGCTCTCCTGCTGCTGACCAAATCGGGGGCGACGAGGAAGAGGAAGATGATGAGTAGCCACGCAAGTGGAAGACATAAAAATAGATTATACTATAGACTATACTATCGATTCAACCTGCTTTATTTCAGGATACACTGAGTTGAAAAAAAAGACATGCTACTTACAATACTGTATAAAGTGTCACTGTCGTCTAACTATGTAACTTGTGTTAGAGGTGTTAATGTGTTAGACTATACTATAGTAAATATAGGCCTAGTAATACAAGTAATTTTGAAACGCATTTTAATATAGGTTTAATACTCCAATATAAGCAGCCTAAATTATAGGCTATACATATAGGATTAATATAGTGTTAATAATACTGGAATATATAGGCTATTTCATATATGTGTGACTCATATTTGTGACCACGTTCGGACTAGTCACTGTGGGGTCAAACACGGAAGGGAGCAAGCTATTTGTAATGATTTCATATTTTGTTATATCCCTGTTCTGTATCTATGTGTACATTTTTGTGTGCTTAAGCATTTTTTCCCTGTTATATTTTGTGAAAGTGTTAAAATAAACTACAGCTGACTACAAGATGTTTACATTTTTGCCTCTCAGGGATTTTTCTTTTCTGTGTTCTTTGCTTGCGTTTCGTTTCTAATCGAATTAAAATCACAGTAATGTTGAGCCAAAGATCCCTGAATGTGATAATACGACGAGCATGTATTTTTATATTTTTTTTATAAAGGCATGGGCTTTTTAAAATATTGCCCTAAAAGGCCACTCGAAAGTCCGCCTCTGCTTAGTGTTTTATATCATAATAATAATAGAAAAAATAGAAAAGTAATAAAGCAACCTTGCCTGGATGTCTACTTTTACGGTTATTCTTTATTAATTTCTATGCATTTCATTTCATTAATTTCATCAAGTTAATACATCCTCGAAAAAAGTTGTTTTATTTATATTAAAAGTTACATGTGTATATTACTAAAATGTTAGTAATATGCAAAAAAAAGCAAAAAGCTTTTATTAATACTTTTACATTATTTGGGAAAATTATTTTGTTTTTGTTTTGTTGTGGACAAAAGAATACAAATTACAATGATAATAAAAATAATAATAATGATAAAACATTTTAAATATTTGAATTCTTTAAATATCTATAAATTAACAAAAAAATGAACAGTTATTTAATGTAGTAGATTTAGCAGTAATCAGTGGAATGAAAGTTAATTCACAAAGCACCAAAGCATTATTAGTTTTATTCTATAATATTATAGTGACATTGTCGTTTTTAGTCAACATTAATAGAACAGTTTTCGCTTATTGTGACTTTGTTTTCCCCCCCTTAGGTCAAGCCGAGTGCTTGTAGGGAAGTGACAGATTCTGTATCGTGTGAGACCAAAAGAAGGCGTTTATATTATGGGGTTGTAAACTAATGTGTTTAGTGCATCAATAAAAAAGCCGGAAACGCCATAAAAGGGACAAAAATCTGCAGAATGGGAAAACGGTCAGTCTTTTCTTGTTTCAGATCTTGTAGCAGTTAAGCTTTTGGTGACAATACCTTTTCCTATTTAGACAACACTGTAATATTATAAGTGACCCGTTATTTAATTAATGTGTTTAAAGCAAATCTCCAAAGTCTTCAATGCTGTTCGCTTTATTGTGCTGTTCAATAACGTGCATTTTGTCGCACTGCGAATTTTTCGTGCATCTAGCCTATAGTTTTGTGCAGTGTATATCTTGCTTGAGCTGTCAGGGTTGAGCATTGCAGTACTGCCATAACGTGACAAATATTTTCGTCCTACATCTTTCGTTCTGAAATGTTTTTTGTTTTTTAATTATAACGAAATTTTCACTCATTTGTCTTTCTGTTTGAATCGACTTTTTACAGTATTAATCAATATTACAAATATTAATTTAAATTATTTTAATCGGCTAATTCTTTTTTTTCATATTAGTGTACAATCAGATTGGGTCTGATTTTAACGTAGCTAATCCTCAGCTCGAACATTTTAAAAATAAAGAGCAATCATGGTCTCTTGAGGTAGAAATGATCCCCCCCAAAAAGTGACTTAGTCACTAACCTGTTATAGCACCTTAAACCTATAACTACTGTATCCCTGATCTCCCTTGATTCGCGACATTGGCTTCATTTCATATTAAAGCTGATCCGTGCTAAATTGCCTTAAATTATGAAAAAAAAATTAAAGGGCACTGATGTTATTTTGTGGCTTCAAAAACGCAAATATCACGTTTAAGCCTATTATCTTACACGTTTGACTAATACGCTTTTTAGTTAGTGTACCAGTGCATGGAAACAAGCACGAAAATACGAACTTTTCCTTAGGATTGTATAGGGAAAAAGATGGCGACGGCAGAGCTACTGCTGTTAAAACAGCCATGAAGAAATGCAATAAATTCCTTGTTGTTTTATGAAAATTTACAACTTTGTGATAGAACTTTATGAGTGCCTGGGTCCTGGGATTGGCCGAGAATGGTCATGTGGACGAGTAACCGTGAACATGAACTTTTTATGATTTCCCAAGTGGTTATATTGCAGCATTCTTTTGGCCGCAGCCAAAATGTAGCTTCACTGTGCTCCTTAAAGGTTCTTGCTCTATTTTTATAGTATATTTTAACCAACACTGAAAATTCACACAGTCGGAGAGCATTGTTCAGGCTGATGTTCTCAGAATGAACAGGGAGAGAACAGCGTCCTCTCCGCTCTGCTATGCTAATGTGGCCGCCTGTGGTTGGGATAACCACTGCGATGGAGTCTTATTGAAATCTGGACACGCAGTAGGGTCTCTTCTAATTTTTCATACTGGGGTCTGAGTCCCGTTGACTAAAGCGGGCGTAACGGATGGAAGCTGTGGTACCGCTGTCATTTTCACTGCTTCGCACTAATGGCGGGACCAAGAAGAGCAACAGGACTTACCGAGCGCGAGCTACGGCGGGAGGTTTGCGCCTCTCTGTCCTGGTGCTGGCTGACGAATTATCAACAAAGGTAAGTCTGTCATTGTCTCGCAACCGCATCGTTTCTCTGAGGTAAGAGCTCGACCAAGCCTAATCATGCGCACTGGATGGACGTACTCTACTTCTAAGCTGTAGACGAGCGACTTATTAGTAAACACCTTGTCTAAATCCAATTATTCATTTAAATCTTGGGTGGAGCAGACATAAGCGTTTTGGTGCCTTTCATTGTGTTTTCTTCTGGTCAGCTTTGTGGTGTTTAGACCTAATGCATCGTGTGCATTTACAGAGATTCAGATGTGCTGATTTTGGGGTTTCCCACTGCATTACTGTATTTATGATATGAAGCGCAGTCATGGCTGCGGCGAGAGGGCGAGGTTTGAAGAAGCTGCTGTCTAGCCAGTTGGATTTAGCCTTATATCCCTCGGTCATTTATGAAGTGAAATGCTCGAGATATTATTCCGTGCCACATTTAAAGTTTCATGCGATTGAACAGTATGCTACAGCCATAGATCACAACTAAAAAAAAATAAAATAAAAAAATATAAAAAAATATAATAATACTTGAAGGCCTCACTTCAATGTTAGGATTATGTTCAAAATACGCCAAATACCCAAAGGTCTCCTTGTGTTTTGCATAGGAGGTCTTTCACTTCCAGATCAGATAAACAAATCTTCCAGGTTATTCTACCGGCTGCTGTGCGAAGAAGGTAATGATTCCTTGCGGCTCTGCCTGACATAGGCTATTTTCCCTCTCTGATCCCTTCTAATCTGTTCCATCCTGTCCAGCAAATATGTAACTTCTTGTCTGTCTGTGCATGACTCACATATTTTATTTTATTTTATTATTATTTTTTTAGGTAACTTGTATATAATTACTAAAATGCTTGGAATATATCTCTCATATTTCAGAACTATCATCTCGCTGTCTCTTACACAGAAACTGTCAGTCTCACAGAATATCCATCCAATAGACTATGAACAAAGAACTATTCAGTATTTTTTTATTTATCAAAAACTTCTGTGTGCATTAACTTGCTCGATATTTTCCTAATTTCATCTTCCTCTCAACAACAAGAAGCTGCAATAATCTGGTCATCTTCTTGTTGTTGAGAGCTACCGACACAAATCCCAACACACAAGCCAGTCACCGGCTATCTGGCGCCATCTAGTGTTCATTCTTGCATTTTCCAACACAGACTACTTAGACTAGAGGGTGTGTTTATTGCACTGGGTACGTGTGTGTGAGCGTGTAAGAAAGAGATAATTTATTACAGTGCGCATTTGTTTGCTGTATTGTGTGTGTGTGTGTGTGTGTGCGCGCGCACGCCAGCGAGTGACGTGACGTTTTATGGCAGTGTGAGAATGTGTTTTAGTGTTCTTCTAAAGCACGTTTTATTGCTTGTGTGAGTGTTTGTGCGACTGTGTACGCGCAGTATCTTTTCTTCCTCTTTTATCAAGTCACACCAGCATTCAACACTCACCAATAGATGTGTGCTTTAGCTTTTAAATATTAATAAAACCTCTTAAATGTTGTATGCAGTAAAGCACACACATTGCAGCCACAGATAACAGGAAAGACGGGGAGGGGTTCTCGGCCCGGTGGCAGTGAAACGTAAAAGAATGTAGGGGCTGTAAATTCTCCTAGCTGTTCTTGCTGTTCTTTGAAGTGTCTGCGTTTGGGGAAGATTTGTGGCATACACACACACACACACACACACACACACACACAAACCTGAGGCCTGAAGGGCTTATATTCCTTCTACTCTGCTCTCTTGCTTCTTGTAATACATCCAGAATATCAGGATTTGTCTACTCCTAGGTTATTCCATTGTAAAGGGAATGAAGTGCGCCGAGGCCTGAGTGCGAAACGACCTGTGTGCGCCCTATCCAAAACCTACATCCTTAGCCGGTTTTTAAAGTCATGCTGACCTTTTTATTTCTTTGGCGTTTCTCTTTTAAGGAAGTACATACTCAAAGCAATAAGTGTTTATTTGGACTGGTAGTGGGCATAGTAACCGGAAAGAGAGAGAGAGAGAGGGAAAAGTGAGAGGGAGGAGGGACTACTTGGAGATTGTATGACTCCTGTTTAATGTCGTAAAGAGCGAATGTGTGATATGGTTTGTCTCTTGGTCTTTGTGTATATTTGACGGTTCTGCCGTTTTGCACCTTAAGTACTATCATTTGTAAGCAACTCCAGTCACAAGACACAAGTTTCCATAATGTAAAAAGTACAGACAGTCTGACTCTCTTTTTATTTGCATAGCACCCGCATTTATGACTTCAATTATTTATGCTATTTCAAAATATGGATCGTTAAACAGGCGGCCTATTGAAATAGTATCATATAAGCATAAATATCAACGAAGAAAACATGTTCAAAGATCGACTTAACAGTACATTAAAAAGTGTCTTCTTTGATCACCATAACTATATATGAGCGTAATTAATTTAGTTATGTCTTGGGAACATCAAAAAAGGTGCAGGATCAGTACTTCTGGACTTGGATACCCGATGCCGTAACACTCAAGAAGGGGACATTACACTTGAGGCATATCGAAGTCGAGACTGTGACAAAGACTGGCATGAGAGACAATCGCTAGGGTTGACGTGTGATGCTTTGCTGTAAGTCAGGGGACTATGAGCTGCATAAACGGCCTCTAGGTCCACCTCGGACACACAGTGATAGGGGGGACATTGTACCACGAATTTAAACATGACGTGACACCGTGCACACTACTCCCTATTATTTTCTATGCCCTCTACACAGGTTCTCGGATTGCCATGCGCCTCTCTCTAATACATGAATTTAGATGTGGCGTTGAGGGCGATAGGAAAAGAAAGTGGACATACATGTGGACTAATAGACGCGGGTGAGAAGCGGGTCCACAACGCGGTGCAAAAAAAGCTGGCAGACACAAAGTAGCTACCCGCCTGACGAGAGTCACACGGGAAGTACACACGGGACGATCGGCGCGCGGCCCCCCCCCCCCCCCCCCCCCCCCCTCTCTGACGGTTGGACGGGGTAAGGGCTGCGCACTGGAAAGAAACTGGAAGGCTCAAGAAAAGATCCGAAGACAAAACGGCATAAGAAAATAGAGTATTACGGTCTACTGTGGAGTTAGGGGAGAAATAAACTGAAAAACCGTGAGCATAAATATCGTGCTATAAACACAAAGCGCGAAAATAATGTAGCCTACTCAAATGAAATGAAAGCGTGTAAAGGCAGCATATGCGGATGTAAAAGCGGCAACCACAGTTTTACCATAAATTTAAAGGAAGCCTAAAAGTATCTTCAATTATTTATGCTAAAACACACATTGTTCACGAAGGAGACACGGCATTTAGTGTAAAGCCTGTATGACATTTTAACTGTTCAGTTTCAAGAATTAGTAATTATAACACATTTCTGACATCAGCATTCAAAACAGCAAACTCGTGAGCTCTTTATATATTTTTAATATGAACGTGCGCTCTTTACAGTTTTAAATCCATGTAGCCTATTAATTTAAAAAATAACAATTTCAAATAAAAAAGACCAGTCAATGAAAATAAAAACAATAGATAAATGTTTTTCCACATATGCATTATATAAACAGACTAGAAAAGTTAGACACGCGTGTATGTTCATTAATACATATGACATACTCACATATGCTCCACACTCGGGGGAATTTACAGAACGTTATACCATACTTGACAACAAATTCATATCAAAACACGTAACTCCATATCCAAATGGGTGTAAGTGTCGTTTCCGTTTACCTACTTACTCACGATACACATATACACCAAATGCCGTTTTTGCGTATTAAATTGACCCGACGAGTAGTCCGTTGCGAATCTCCCGCTGTCCCCGACTTGATTACCGTCTTCGACAGGAACGAAAAAGCCCGTCAATGTGGAGGAAACTACCTACTAGACAAAGAGGTTAAGAATGAAGCATGAGCTTTTTGGAGAAAGACGTATCACGCTTGTATTTTGAGTTACGTTTAAATACTGTGATATCACAAACTAAGAAGTCTTGGTTAAGAATTTATAGAACGTGTAATGATAGTTATTGCTCATTAATAATTAACAAACGTTGACCGGGCCCTTCTCCCCCTTGCTCATTTCTACAAGTGGAAACACAATAGATCCTTTCCGTTCGCAGAAAACTATGCAGTGCGAAAGGAAATGCAGCATCCTAGTCAAAGGAAACCGAAATTAAAGTAAAACGCACGCAACCCCCCGTGCGCCACCTTTAAAAATATCCACTTGTTGTGCCGCAAATGGTTTATTGGTCGTATAGCGACAGGATACCCGGCCACCATAACTGTACTTTTGGTTAATGAAAAACACACACGCTCGACCAGTGCAGCGCAACATTGACAAAAAGCTAAAACACTGTTGAATTATTTGCTGGAATTCTCAAACCATTAATTTAAGCAAAGGAGGAAACATCTTGTGCTAAATGCAGTCAAAAAAAGTTCGAATCTGTTTTATAGCCTACTCATAAAAAATAAATTTAGATTTACACGCATAAGATCCTGAATACAGACGCGCAACACAAACCACACACCACACACACCACCCCCATATATATATATATATATATAAAAATTGTGTACACACACCTATCAAAAACTATCATTATGTGTCAAAATTAATATTTAATCATTTTGATTATCACTAAATATTACAAAAATAATAATAAACAGTTTTGTGTATACAACAACATATATGTTACCTATTGGATTTTGTTAAGTAGTTTTGCTCAGGCTCAGTTACTTTGCACTGTTTATATATAGGCTTTGGTTTTCTTTGACACGTCGTTTGCCATTTATAAATCACTATGAAATTACAGTGATGAAAAAAGCGATGAAGCCGCTATCATCAATATGTCATTTTATCTATTGTGACCTACTTGTGCGATAAGGCCTAGTAAATGACCAATCTGAAATATAAATAAGGAAGGATGAAAAATTATCAAATGTTGTACGGAATAATGTGTGTTTGGGAAATCTGCTACTCCAGAGCTTGTATGTTGACACTCTACTCTCCAATGGTTTGATAGGACCAAAGCCGACTGTATGTGGGGGCACAAAGTGTCGATGTATTCAATTTAGTGTTTTAAAATTCCTATGTGACTCATATTGTGCAATCTCATTGGAGGGTATACGGAAAGGGTGAAGGGATTAAAAAAAGCTAGCTCTCTGCTCCGGGGTCCCCCGGCGCGTGCAATCACAGCCCCCCTCAAGGGTACTATTCTGCAGGCACGTCCGCTCGCTATTGGTCAGTGGCTGGTCAGATGGTACGGTTTCCCTCCGTCCCGCACTGGCACATAGCCACCCAGAACACCCCCCACCCCCCAACTAAAGCCCAATCTCCGATAAACTACTAATAGCTAAACCACTTGGACTATAAAACACAACAAATCATAAACCAAGCAAAAGCGCCGTACCCTCCCAATGAGTTCCTATTTTGTAAACTCAACTTTCCCAGTGACTCTGCCCGGAGGACAGGAGTCGTTCTTGGGACAGATACCGTTATATTCCTCCGGATACACAGACCCTTTACGACACTATACCGGTGCTGCTTATGGAGGTTCCAGTGTTCAAGAGAAGGCGTACCCATCCTCTTTTTACCAGCAAGCGAACGGTGCCTACGGCAGGGCAACCGCCGCCGGTCCCTGCGATTATGCGACAGCAAGCTTCTACAGGGAAAAGGACCCAGCCTGCGCCCTCGCCAGCATAGAGGAACACTCGTTCGTTCTCAGTCAGGATCATCGCAAGCAAGACTGCACGGGGTCGACGGGGAAAAGCATCTACCCTGAGGCCGACGAACAGAAGCCGTCAGCGCCGGTTTATCCTTGGATGCAACGGATGAACTCTTGTAACGGTGAGTTCATGTTGTCTTTTTCACCCTTCATTTTTCTCATCGCTAATAAAGACGGAGCTAGAGCGTGCTATAAGTGACTTACAGCTTCACTGTACAATGCCGGAAGCCCATACAGTGCAAATACGCTCGTCTCCACCACAATGTCATACTGAAAGCAAAGCCACTCCTGTAAAGTTCTGTGAAATCTCTCATATGTACTGTACTTGCTTTTGAGGGAGGACTTTTAGAAATATGTTCGCTGCAAGGCTCATATCATTTTAATCACTGGAGAAGTTTGTCTAATTATAAACAGAGTGTTGCATTACCGTATGTCCTATTACAAAATGACCATTGTTGTTTTGACACATCTGTTGCTGTTTGTGCCTTCTTGTGATACGAACAATGGCGAGTACATGGCAATATAAAACACGTAATATATCCTATGATTAGACTACGCAATAGTTCACGAAACAGAGAAACTCTAAGGGACAATAGAAGCTGAATACTCTGTGCATTTTTTATAACTTGATTTTATTCGCTGCCCATTACTAACCCTTGTCCGTTAACAGTAGTTTCATGTTTGAAAATAAAAAGATCAGCAGTATGGACATCTTTGTACGCATATATGTTTCAGTCATGTTCAAACACAACTTTGACAAGTGCTGAAACTATTACTGGACACATTGCATCTATGTTCAGATATAAAGTTAGATATGAAGCATATAAATAGACCGGTATTTTTTTTTTTATATCTGTAACGAAAATAAGGAGAATAACATTTCCTCTGCATTTTTCCTCTCAATATGCCTGCACATGCGTTTAAATTAGGACCATATAACTGAAAATTGCCATAATAATCATATTTAAATATGGTAAAAATACAAAATAGCAAAAATGTGTGATATTGTAGACTGTATTGTAGGTGCATAAATTTCACACTGTCTTGAGTGTTTCTTGTCATTGTGTCACCTCCGAGTTGTTTTCTCAGGACACATTTATCATTGTAATAATATCACAAATCACGCTTTCGGTGTTAATGGTTGACTTTTTTCTTTTATCTCATGGACAGGGACCTTCGGTAACGCTGGCCGAAGGGGTCGTCAGACGTACACTCGCTACCAGACGTTAGAATTGGAGAAAGAGTTCCACTTTAACAGGTATCTGACCCGAAGACGCCGCATCGAGATTGCGCACGCACTGTGCCTGACAGAACGTCAGATAAAGATTTGGTTCCAAAACCGGCGAATGAAATGGAAAAAAGAGAACAAAGTGATCAACGGTTCACAAACCAGTGGCGAAGAGGAGGAGGAGAAGAGGACAGAATGAAATTTTAAACGATAAAATCCCCCCCACAAAAAAGAAAACTATTGCATAGAGGGCACCAGACACCACTCTGTAATAACACAAATGAAGACTTTACGGCGCAGCTTATATAAACCTGTACGGCACACGATCCTGTTAAACGGGGTCACTAGAGAACTAGAAAAAAGGCTCACTACTTTGTATATTCTTAAACAGTTACCGGCATTTTACAATAGACGTTTTAAAGAACATGGGTGTTAGTGCGCTCTTACCTGACCTTTAGTTGCTCATATACTGGAAATCCCATATGTGAACGAAGCGTCATTGAAAGTATATGAGGTCAATTCCTGTATATTATGAGCGGTGTGTAAGAAACGAAAGAGTCATCAAATGCCCACATTTCTGTCCGTTAAACTGTTCCTAGCCTTTGGCTATCCGAAACTTGATGGTGAGTACGGGGGTGAAGTAATCATTAAGGCGAAGACATGAGAGACGATGACACGAGGGAACACAACAGTCTGTATATCTAACTATCTATCTATCTATCTATTCTATCTATCTATCTATCTATCTAAATAAATGTTTAGAGCGAGATATAAGAGAGAGAGATAGAGAGAGAGAGAGAGAGAGAGAGATAGAGAGAGGAACGTACATTGTTTGTTTTCACTAAACAACAAATCAATCCGCTGTCATATTTTACATATATGACGCCGATCGGATGAAAAGAAGATCCTGTTGCGGTGAAACACCTGTATGCTATGCTTTCCCTGTATTATTATTATTATAATTGTAATTATTTTGTCAAGAAAACTAGTTTAAACATATTCACCGTAGGTGATATAATGAGGATTAAGCCTTTACCGCAACTTTAGTCTGTATGGCATCGCAATATACATGCACCCTTCTGCGTAACTGGATAATATGTACATTTATGAAACATTTATGAATGTGCATATGATATTTTAGTACAAATAATGGTCACACGTTTTCCTGATTTCATTAGACAGGTACAAAGCCCAAAAAAGTTTGAGTTAGGGATTTGGTTTCGCTTTTTGTACTACTAAGAGGCCGAACGTTGCCCACTTGGTTCCAAAATACTTCCTACAAAGTGAGAGGTGAAAAGGTTCAGCAGGTTTTAATAGATAACCAAAAGAGAAAGCTGACCTGTCGGCGCTGGTCACTCACCCTGAGAGACTATACAGCCTGGAGGGCTAAGCGACAATAAACCAAAAGGACTATATGGAGGTTCCTAATTGCCTCTTCAAAAACAACAACAACAACAAACAATCCCACAATCAGACTCATAATTTAATAGAAGAACAAACAATATGCATGATGCTTTTCTACAGACCGCCACGTCACATTAAATTAATATTTAGATATTCAAACCCGTATACCTGCATCTGGGCAGATGTTCCCCGAGTACAATGGATGACTTCATCTTCTTTTCCCCCCCGGAAAATAAAAAAAAAAACAGGCTAGAATAATGATGTTACTTATTGTTAAATTGTGCATTTTCTGGCAACAAACTGTTGTTAAAATGTCAGTGTAAATGTTGATCTGAAGTATTTCAATGGTCCTTTGCCGGCTTTAACGTAATCAAAAGTGCATGGAAGTTCAGTAAAGATTTACATCATGCACATACATGAAGCAGCAATTGGCGTTTTGTCAACAAACCATATATCATCTTGGAACATAAATCACGATCTCGCATTCCTTATATTCACTACATAGAATTTGCTTTGTGAGGAGCTCATCTTTGGAACACGTCTAGTAAAAGTATATATATATGTAGTCAATGTCATCATCAGTGCTACATTTTTTTTATCATTATTGTAACTTGACATAAGGTACAATTTTAAATTACTAGAGTAGCAGTAGGGTTTCACACAATTACCACCGTTATAATTTCAAGAACTAAGTCTTAATATATTCTTAACATGTTTAAAATAGAATAGTTTTATTTCTTGCGGGGGGGTTATAATCCTGATAAGTTTACAGTTAACTGTATATCTCTAGATATATATATATATGAATATATATCTATATGCATATCAAGTACTCCCCTAGATTTCTGGCAATGGGTCGTGCGCGCAAGGGTCAATAAATCCACTAAACATTATTAATATCACAACAAACTACAAATAAAATCATTTTCATTCCCATTTAAAAGAGAAATAAGTAGCGTTAAGCGCTGAAAATATCTATCCAGTGTGCAATAAATTTCATCCCCAGTAGGTGACGCTGTCCGCTTACATGCAGCAAATCCCCGAAGAGGGAGGAACACGTTGACTCGAGTCTAACGACTCCCCGTCTCGTCATCATTTGTAACCATAGAGCATGAATTACCTCTTGAAGTCATCAGTGAGAATTTACGACTGGTCAACAAAAGCACGTGATTCTCAAACGCACCCCCACCCCCATATTTGGCCGCATACATAGCAAAAACGAAGTACAGTGCATTGCTATAATTCATTAATACATCATAAATCGTGAAGCACAGCGTTATAACGACCAAGATCTACAAATCAAGCCCTCTAAAACAACCTAAATGAGCTCTTACTTTGTAAACTCGTTCTCAGGGCGCTACCCAAATGGCCCTGACTATCAGTTACTAAATTATGGAACTAGCAGCAGCGCTATGAACGCCTCGTACAGGGACTCCGGCACCATGCATTCAGGCTCTTACGGCTACAACTACAATGGAATGGACCTAAGCGTCAATCGTTCAACCAGCACTGGCCACTTTGGGGCGGTCGGGGACAACTCCCGGGTCTTCCAGTCGCCAGCCCCGGAGACGCGATTCCGGCAGCAGTCAAGCTGCTCGCTCGCGTCTCCGGAGCCACTGCCTTGTTCCAACAGCGAAAGCCTTGGACCCAAATGCTCTTCGCCCCTTTCCGACCAAAGCACCACCACTGCGGGTAATAATCTAACCAACAACACACATTTCACAGAAATTGACGAGGCCAGCGCTTCTTCTGAGACCGAGGAGGCGTCGCACAGAGCGAACAACTCTGCACCCCGGACACAACAGAAGCAAGAGACCACGGCAACCTCCACTACCTCGGCGACGTCCGATGGCCAAGCTCCCCAAATATTCCCTTGGATGAGGAAACTACATATTAGCCATGGTACACACGTATTATGTTTACGTCTCTTTGTTTGCTAGCGAATGCGTATTGTGTTCAGTTCTGGTTTTAATTCAAGTGTGGCGCCAGTAACAGCCTTTATTTTAGATTTCTGTGAAAGTGCCATAAATCTATCAAGTGTGGAGCCTCGCAAACTGTAGAAGAGAGAATGGGAGCGGGGTGGAAGAGAGGGCAGGAAGGTTTACAAGTTCTTGTTTCTGTGAAAAGTTCAGCTTTATGGTGTGTGGGAATGTGATTAGTTTAGTGTTGGAGAACCGGTTATAAAACAGAGAGAAAAACCACGGGATAGCGTCCTCTAGGGTCCCCCGTGTCCGGTTTATCTGCTGAAGAGCAGCGAACACCCGTTGGGGGGGGTGGGGTTGGGGTCACACACATTTACGAATGTTTGGTGCTGTATGACATCTATAAAATATTGAGGTTTTAAGGAGTAAAACGAAACAAAAAACAAACGACATGAGCCTAGAGTGAGGCGCTGTGCAGTGTACCATTTGGCGATTTCCCTGTACGCATTCAGTTGTAAATCGCGTCACTCATGTGTATCTATAGCAAAAAAGTTGTTGGAAACTGTTGTTGAAATGGTGTGCAGGTCAATTCTCGCTAATCTTTATTCCCCTTTGCGTTTTGTCCACATCATTCAGATATGACTGGACCAGACGGCAAAAGGGCCCGAACTGCATATACCCGCTATCAGACGCTAGAGCTGGAAAAAGAGTTCCATTTCAATAGATACCTCACCCGAAGGAGGAGGATAGAGATAGCCCACGCTCTATGCCTCTCAGAGCGTCAAATTAAGATATGGTTCCAAAACCGGCGGATGAAATGGAAAAAGGACAATAAACTGAAGAGCATGAGTCTGGCTACCGCAGGTAGCGCTTTCCAGCCATAGTTGTATCACAAGTCCTACTGTGGTTTGCAAAAGAAAATCACCAGGAAAACGAGACGGAAAATAGGTCTCAAAACATTACTTACAGAGTACTGTACATCGCGGCACCTTTCGGCATGTTATGGATGTTTTAGGCATTTTAAAATTCTACTGTGGTACTGCTATAATGAAACGACAATTAGTGTTCATATGTTGCTCTTTTAATACTATGGTGACTATAAATTTGGCAAGTAAATAAACTGAAGGGCAAAGAAGCTATCAATATACCGCCTGTTGTACTTGTTATGAATATTGTTTATGTGTCAAGTGCTATGTTAATGCTTTCTTGAGAGTTAGCATGTGAGCTCTTAAATGTTATAACTTATTTACCTATACACGTGTACACCTTTTGAGTTTACGACTTAGAAACGCATCTGCCCTTGTTTGAAGTAAAGCTCTAGTTTAGTGACTGCAGTAAATTTAGCAGACGCCTCTGTATATTACATGGTCCTCTGTTTAATCATTGTCTAAATAATCACATTCAATTTGTCATGTCAAACTCTTCTATTATTTTTGAGAAAAAAATGAAAATTTGTAAATAGCCCTCACTAGATTCTTGTACCCGTCCATACGTGTGTATAGTTGTATTCCAAATATGTAATTGTATATTACTGGATCATGTTTATGTTAAAAAAAGGATGTACATATTGAAATGTACATATTTTTATTGTGATCAGTTGGCTATTTGTAGTAGGCAGAATGAACGGCAAACGTGTGGGGAAAAAAATAAGCAATGTCATGTCGAACTGCCTGTTAGCATTTTGCCAAAAAGCTTTTTGTATTTGTTTGTAGTTTAACTTGGAGTAAAAAAATAAAGTTCCTCATATTCAAACCTAATACATTTCTTGACAATTCTTCATTTTACACAGAATCGAGACAACTAATTCTTGTCAATGGTTGACAGTTTTCGATTGCACACTCATAATATTCTCTGAAACTCAAAATGCAGTACGGTCCTTTAAATTACTGAGAAACGTTTTGCTACGCCATGTGCAGATCCTTGTCCTACACTGACAGTTCACACTCAACTTGGACACTAATAGCAAAATGCTAAAATGTCCTTACTATTAAGCGAAAACAGACATTGGGAGAAATATTCACCAAAACCTGGCGTGTATAGAATTTAGACGTTTATAGTCCAGCTAATTCTAAACAACACACATTTTCCAGAATGTTTATATAATTTACAAACGCTCTACTACGTATACCCCTGCATTTCTGCGTCCTAGTAAACAAGCACTGAACCTTTAAACTTACCATGCGTGCCAAACTCTTCTCTACCTCTAAGTTTTGAGAGCCGAGCAGAAATCCCCGCAGTGTACCAACGACCACTTGCCTTTTGTAATTTTGCTTTTCCCTTTGCCCAAACTATACAAAAAGTAGCTATGACATTTACATGTCAAACGGATGAGCGTTTTATCTTGAAGTTAGATCGTAAAAATCGCCCAGGCCACAGACAGATACCCCTTACTGGCTCTCAAAAGTCACGTGGGGTCCATAAAGTTAGTTTTATGGTTTTGGGGAGTTGACAATGTACTATATATTTCACATTCTAGAATGCAAGTGACGGTTTAACTGCTTCGAGGGGATTCTAAAGGGTCAGTTGTGAGAGGAAGAGCGTACCAGTAGGCCACTACAGTGCCAGTGTCTAGTCGGTGCAATGTCTCTCCGGTTCTACTCATTTGGAGGCGGAAATATGGATAGTGGACCGTGCAGAGTCAAAGTAAGTTCAATTTAAGGCTGCACTGGCCGGTGATTTGATCTAGGAAGATGTGGGAAGGAAAGGAGGGGTATGTTTCAAGTAGAAGTGTCAATCATTTTGTTTCTCTGAGTGCAAGAAGAGGTCGTTATATTAGCGGTGTCAGCTGTGTCATATGCTAACGCGTTATCACAAGGGTTCACCAGTACATTACTAATAGAATTAATAAATTATCTTTGGTCATCTTATTTTTATTTGTTTATTTGTTTATTTATTTAAAAAAGCCGTCTTTAAAAAGTTTTTCCCAATGAAACTTGGGTCTAATTAATCGTGTAAATATCTACCTATATCTATAACTATCTATATATCTATATTTATCTATCTATATATGTGTTTGTGCTTAAGTGTGTGTTTGGATTTAAGTTTTATTTATATTAAAAAGCTGTTTGTTTTTTTCTCGAAAGTCTTGACTTTTTTATTTTTACAATCGTTAGTTATATTGCGATTATACATTATTGCGAATAATGTTTGTGAAATATGTGAAAACCATCTCCCTGGATCTCTCTCTTTTTCACACACCCACCCCACACACACACACACACAGCCACCACCCACACACACACCAGACAACAATATGACAACATGCCTCCCTAAGGTTCTACAAGCAAAGCTTTGTTCCTTCCCCGCCCCTGTATTTTTCAGGGAGGAAGCGCGTAATGAACACAAAGTTGTTGTACTTTCTTAAATGGGCAACTGGAGCAAAGTATTTGATTAGACTATGATCTAACTATGTGTTTATCACAGACAAATAGCTATGATAATATAGAAAATCCTACAGTAAAATTATACTTTCTGAATAAATATGTTTAATTGTTCTGTCAGAGCACTTTTGTCGCCTCAGGTCAGTTCGAGTTCAACCCAATACAGTTTGAATCTGTATATCATTATATTTCACTCAAGGCAGCGGGAATGACCGCTCGCTATTTTTTAAAATCTGTACCAACAGAGAAACTAAGACTTGACTGCTGCTATTTATTGAATGTACTGTAAATCCCACCAAACTTTACCGTGACTACAGTTAGTGCGTGTAACTTTACTAGGCTCGAATAACGCAAAACGCTGTAGTTAACACTATGATTTTAAAACTCAAAACCGTCACCTAATATTATTTCATAATCTTTAATCATTTAATTATTCAATGGATATTAATACGAGTAATATTTAGCTATTTGAACTATCCTCTAAATTGCATATTATTTCATTACAGACAGTACTAAAATAAGAAATAAATAAAAGGATGTCTGTATTTGTAATACAATATGTTGGACATTGATTTTCGGGACCGGCTTTTGGTTATTTGCCAGACCTTAACCTTTATTAGAAAACACGTTGTAAATTAATCGAAAATCAAATACGTATGCTTATTTTTTCTTATCAAATACTTATTTGGTTCTTTCCTGCTCATCTGCATTTAACATCAACATTACCTCCAAAATAATAAATGTTAAGCTTTCAGGGTGTTTTACAGCCTACTTTCAATGAGTGTTACAGATTTTATAGCCCTCCATTTGGCATTTCTGTATGTGAGAAGGAGGGAGAAGGAGGGAGAGAGAGAGCGCACAAGAGAGAGTAAAGGAGAGTTTGTGTGTGTGTATGCATGTGTGGGTATGACCGAGCAACAGAGTTAGGAAGTTTCAGGCCGTAAACAGGAAGGCGAAATTGTGGTCGCGAGCATGAGTCGAGGGCTACCGTTTCATTTTTCATCAGCTTCCTTTTTAATGATATGAGTGGGGAGGGCTCTGGCCTCCATGAAAAACAAATGCGAGCATTCCTTTAGAAAGTCCCTTAAAAAGACAAGCTTCCACACAACCACAATCGAGGTCAACCACTATCATAAAGTCCATACTTATAGCATACAATGCAAATACAAAACAATGCAAAATGAGGAATAGCAAATTCCCTTGCGTTTGTGCTGTGCTGTGAGTCACTGAGGCGACAGGGCGTTAATTCTAGGTGTGTTTGCGCGTCAGAGCAATATTTTCAGGGTGTGTGTTACGTTTTGACACAAACTCAGGGGATCAAAGACTACAGTCTATGAATGAAGTTTAGCCCAAAGACATATACGACTATTTGGTATTACTGTACATTTTATTGATGTAACGAGGTTCAGAGAAATTATTTAACAGGACATTTCAATATAAAGTTTCCAGCATTCTCTGTCCATTGAGCATCTGGCACTAAAAATCAATTTCTATGATTTCCATGAAGCCTCTACCATGTAGACGCAGCAATTTCGGACGTTTAAATAGCAATTTTAAGACTAATGCGTTTTGCATATTGATAGGGGCAATCTCCGAGCATATCTCATCCATAATGCATAGGGACGGGATCATCCAGGGGTCAGCAGACGGGCGCTGCTGCGAAGGCGCAAGCGCGAAACAATACGAGTCCATAAAGCAAAAGTATGCGATGTTTGTCCTAAAAATTGAGTATTTTGATTAAGGATGTTTTATTTCATTGTTTTATTTTTTAACATTTGTATTGATCCTTCAATTCAATTTGAAGCCAACACAAAAAACAAGAAATCCCACATTTATGTTTTCTGCATGTTTTGTTGGCCTTCTTGCCACTTTCTACACATAGGAAATGTATAGAACAGGAAGAATAAGGGTGAACAGGACTGGCAGATGATACAAGCAGAATTTGAACTGCGTCGCCCGCTCGCCATATCTGCGTTAACCACAAAGCCACAGATTGATTATATCGGATTATTCCGTTTAAGACGTATAGCCTTTTAAAAATGATCCGAATTCGATAAAAACAAAAATCCTGATTAGATACTACAAATTCTGCAAATATTCAGGGTGTTCAAGTGTGGAGAATATATAAAGTATAATAAAAAGTACTTATTTACGTGAACAATTCTAAAAGCGAAACATAAGACTAAAAATGACACTGTTTATGTTGTTCAAATATTTTGCATATACATAAATCATAATTAGGCTATAATAATTTAGCAAACATTAAATTACATAACGAACAACACATTTATAAATATTGATATTTGTAATAGCTAATAATCTAAACATTTAATTGGGAAAATAATTCGAATTAAACTTTAAATCATTACTAAAATTTATGATGATACATTTCTGAAATTTAAATGTAAAGCAATATTTATGGCAAATAAGTCAAAATATACATTATATATATCAATTTAATTGATTAGATCGAATAGGCCTATATATTTATTCACATTTCTTATTTGCAAGTTATTCTATGAACCGTTTTTTTAAATAAATAAAATGACATATTTTCTGCTCCTGAAGTTATGCTCGAGTTTGATTTTTCTCAGATGTAACTCTCCTCCGTCACCAGCAGAGCCCGCTTTAGACCAAGATCGTGATGTCTGAGGCTGCCGGTTTCTGTTTGTCGCCCTGTTCTAAGGACTAAAGCTTTTGGAAACATCTAGAAATACGCGATTTAAATTATCAACATAGAATACTGTCCTAAATTCGATCCGATAGATTTCGTAGCTTTTTTTCGTGATCTGAAAAGTGCTAATAACAGTAGGCCTACTTATAGGAGACAGACAGAACTTTGCCAATAGAAGCTTACATCGTGAGCCAGCCTAGTTCAATGCTTTTGTCGTTTATCAGGCAGCATAAAGCTGTGGTTTAGGCACAAGATTGGCTCGTTCTCCCTTCTCTCTCTGTCTACGTTTAATCCAAAGGAGCGGGAGAAGGTGAACGTAGTCTCGTTAGAAGTGGCGCGAGATTTGGTGGGGTCAAATAGTTCAGGGGTCAAAAGTTTAGGTAGTGCGTGACTCGGTAGTTGGCTGTCGACTCACTGCGCTTGACCAATCGCTGGATGTCAATGGCAAAGTGGGAGAAGGAGAAAGAGGGGGAGTGAGGAGTTTCAGACAGTCTCTTTTGAAAAGATTAGAAAAATGATAGAAGACCGACTTTGTGACAAAGCACGTTCCCGCGAAAGGGTGTGTTGGGGAGAAAAAAAAGACATTCGATTCTTGAGGTTTAGGGGATCAACAAAAAGGCCTGATGTTGCACTGCGAAACTTTTTAAAATGTAGCTCAATCTGAGATTAATTATATTTATTGCGTTCATGCGTTTTGTAAAGGCAGCTTGTTTATTAATAAAAGTAAGGCCAGTCAAAGCCCTATAACAGATCTTTTGATTTATTCCTGCAGGCCTAATTTACGTGACACTTGAAAAAAAAAAGTAAAATCATTACCTGTCAAAAATACAACATTGTTGCTGTTATGTTTTGACTTTGTGTTAAAAAATATATTATTGAAAACACATTACTTAATTGTTTATTCTATAGGTTATTACTTTCTAATCTTGTAAATCCAAAGCCATTTATGTGAATTGTGTAAATGTCTATGTCTAACATAATAATTTTAACTCTACAAATAAAGCTTGCATATAGGGTTTCTGACGACCTTCTACTTTATCATGCCATAATAGTCATGTGAACATACGAAATAAGAAACTTATATCTATAAATTTTATAAGAGAAATAACAAGTTTATCAACATAGAATACTGTCCTAAATTCGATCCGATAGATTTCGTAGCTTTTTTTTCGTGAAATGCGCGCGCATTTTCTTTTGCTGATTGTGAAAGAAATAAAATTAGTTCCGCGACGCAATACCTCTATTTTGATATGAGGCCTACTGTATTCCACATTTTTGTTTGTTGATCACATTCGCCACATTCGAAACGGAAGACCACCTGCGGTATTTTGTTTACATGTTTAAAATGTAGACAAGTTGTGAATAAACAAAGGAAATTTACTTAAGAAGCACATTTCCCTTTCTTATCATATCATCTCCCACCAATCGTCATGAATACCTCAAAAAAGAAAATACATATAATGCCTATATATATATATTATAATATATAATATATATTATATATCATATAGATATAGATAGAAAGACTACACTCCATACACACATACACCATACATAATATATTCGATAGATTGGGGTGTGGGGGGGGTGTGCTACTATTCACAGGTGAAAAGATTGAACATTGGGATTACATCTTTGGCGTTCGGGGTGTGTATAATTTAAATATTTGGATTTGAAGGCGGGGTGGACATAATGGGAGCGTTTGAAAAGCGCAGAACGGGGCAAGTGATAGTTGGGCAGGATTAAGTTCGTGGCCCGACAGGGGGGGGGGGGGGGACAAGGGGGGGGTAGAGCCAGTAGGGGAGGCTGGAACACGGGGATCCCAGAACACGTACGAAGGGTGGGAATAATAGATTAAGAAACGCGTCCCTGTGGATGGGCAGGCTAGAGTCACGGGGAATTAAGGCAGCCATCGTAACATGGCCGTTGCTGGGCATTGTTGTACCCTCCCTATTATAGTATAATAATATTATCGATATATATATATATATATATATATATTATACTATATATATATATATATATACCACAACCACAAAACGTTTTTTTTTTAATATCCCATTCATAACTGTTATCGCCCCTAACATTTTCAAAACGCTTTAAATAGATATTTAAATATAGCCTATTCAAACAAGTTTAAATTTGTTTTCACACCCAAAAAATTATTTTATCTAAGTGGCTTTTTAGTTAACGAATTAACGAACCTTTTGTTTTGTAAATTGTATAGTTCTCTCTTCTAAATGCACATTTAGAAGTGTGTGTTATATGCAGTCGTTTTTATAGTCTGGACTTTTAGATACACGCTGAATATCTCCTTTAGTGTTCTGAATACAAATAGGGAAATAAAGAATTGCTCTATGGTTGAACTGATTTGTGGGTTATAAAGCTTTTTTGAATGACCCCCTTTCTCGAGCCATTTTTATTCAAAGTAATGACCTGGGCACAATTCAATATGAGCGAGCAAACTATGCATGCATTACTATAGAACTTTAGAGTGGGAGAGACCCAGAGAAGGGGTGAACCGGAGGTCAGCGCGTCTAACAAATATTAAAATGTACTGGGACTCGTGACACGCCTTGCTGTTTAACAAAGACTGCCAAAGTGCGAGATTAATATGAAAACTTGAGAGTCCACAACAAAATGCCTTATATCGCCCAATGGTATTGTAGAGCTCACAGCGGCTCGAGGCTAACGTGCATTATATTTTTAGTTGTTTTAGGACAGAGAAGGCTGCGTTGTGTGGGGAAAGCCCCTTGTTGTTGCCAGCAAGATAAATCCTCAAAACGGAAAATACGGCGCGATGACTCCTGCTGTCGAAGTTGGTGGCTCGGTGCTTTTTCCTTATTATTGCTTTTTCTGAGCTCTTAAATCGGTTGAAGATTTTCTTGGATGTTTTAATGTCCGCCTGTCTGCTATCGTCGCGTGATGTTAAAGAGGAACTCGAGGGGACCCACGGAAATGAGAGGGAGCTGAGCACACAAAGGTATCACGGTGAGGTCACGGGCTAACCGTTGCTTTTGAAAGGATGGGGGGGGGGGGGGGTCTTCAGACGGGCTCGCAGGAACGGTTGAAACGAAAAGAAGGGCTTCGGAGCGGCGACAATCCCTTGCAAAGACCATGTACAGCAAAGGAGAGAAGATATGGGCGAGAGACTGCCAAAATGAGAGGTGCAACGGTCAGTCAAAAAAGTAAGTAAAGAAAAAGGCGCTTCATTTGCATATCGTCGCGCTCTCTTCTGCAGGTGTTTGCTTGGGCAGACCACGTGCTCGCGCACACTGTGGCGAGAGTACGGGTCCCCCCTCCTATCATAACGGAGTTATGACTTTGAATTCGAGCCCCACGGAGTTGCACTGTTGCGAGTGTGGGCTTTATATCGTGAATATTTACCTTGGCTATAGTCTCTGAGCCGCGGCTTTGAATGCCTGTCGGTGTACATATTAACCCCATAATGAGGCAGATGGCTCGAGGTCCCCATGGCTTTTAGAAGGAGATGGCTCACGGGGGTGAAGGCGAGGTCGGGGACTTCAGGGGGTGAAAGGGTTAGAGTGGACACCAAGGCTGAACTTTCTCCTTTGCTGTTACAATAGATTTGCATCGGTAAAATGTGAAATAAGATGTAGAGGTAAAATGCGTAGTAAAAGCTAAGTCATCTTAAAAAAAAATAAAAAAAAAAAAAAAAAAAAAAAAAAAAAAAAAAAACAAAATTATTAAGCTCTGCATGTTTTCAGCTCGGACATGGATGCAAACGTGCTTCAGTGCAAGAAGGTCGGAACAATTTTTACCAAGCAGAAATCAAAATTAATTGAGAGAGAAGAAGTGAGTCAGGCAAATTGAAAAAAAGAGAGCTGAAAATGGCAGAGGCCCATTTGAAAAATTGCCAGAGCTTTGACTGCCAAACGCTAGGGGTGCTACAGATTTCTTTGATATGATACAATTTTTTTATGCACATTTAAACTGCTCCGTGAATGGAAAAAGATTTTCTTCGTTTGAAATTTTTTTTTTCGATACTATTCGTTAGTATTTTGATACATTTAATAATACACTTTTTCGTGTATACTTTGGAGTCATTTTAATCTTAGTAATGTTCATGCCTTTGCCGCAGCAGACAAAGCTGATCCAAAAACCCTCCAATTTTAGATTCAAACATCATAAGAATGAATAATGATATATATATCGATTTATTTTCTATATATATATAGAGTAGATATATAATATATTATATCTTATTATCCATATCATACCAATATTGTGACATTTACGAAATCGTTTATTTTAATGTCTATTTGAAAACTAACATATTTATTTAAGATTGTCCTGTTTTGCACTTGTTTTAGTGCGTGAAAGGACATATATAATATTAAAATGATAATATTACGATACATTGTGTTATGGTGCTTGTTTGAAATATTTTGGTATGACGCACAACGACAATTTCGTTGGATACAATATTAATTTTACGATGTTTGTACTATAGTAACTTTTTTTCTGGTAGAGTTTTCTTTTCGTTAAGGTACGAAATGTGGCAAACGGAGCGTTATGTAGTTACAAACAATTTTGTGTTTATCCCTCATTTTTGTGTAGATTTACTAACGTAACATAGCCTACTGCTTGCTGCTGTAATAAATCGGATACGGTCGATGATTTTAAATAGCAAGTAAACTCCAAAAATTAATGCGTTTTCGTTTTTTTTCCCACTTAGCCTACTCCATTATTCTTCCTTCTACTGTAGAATTAAAGGAAATCTTACCTTTTCTGTACATCTAAAAACCAGCCTTGAAATATCGGTGCATCCTCAAAACAAAGATAATCTCCTTAGAATTAATTATTTCTTTATTTCAGAGCGTTCTCCATGAAATGATTGACCGAGTGTTTGGTGAGAGAAACGCTTGTTTAAAGAGTCATAAAATGTTTGCTCGGTGTCAAGGGGTTAAAGAACTAGTGGTATTGTCCTATGTGCATATTTTATTGTTTTATACCTCTCACCTCATTATTTATTCGCCGTTTGACTGGTGTTTGCCGGCAACAAACAGAGCTGACCTGCCATAAAACACACGTCTGATTCCAGTGGCTGTTTCAGCTTTCTTTGACCTTTGTTGAGATCTGTCCCGGTCGCATTTACTTGCTGGCCTGTACGCGCTTTCTGTGCTAGATTCTAAGGAACTATTTTAAAATTCATGTCTGTCGTGAATAGATGTTATTATGTAAGTCTTAGCTTGTAATTGTGTGTTTTATTAATTTCCAACATCAGTCTATGTTTTTTACATGAAATAGCACACCAGACGACAAAGGTGTGTTCTTCGACCGTTCAGTATATATATTGAAGAGACAAAGATATTGATCTTCGAGGGCATGAAAATGTTGTTTCTGGGCCATATAGTGGAAAAAATTTCCATTTTCCTCTCTTATGTTATGCGTTTAGTTTCTATGTCGGGGAGAAATGTACAAGAAAAACTCCAGTGTTTACCACAAACCATTAGCAAAGTTTATAAAGGAAGCACCGATCCGTTAAGTGGCGAGACAGATTGCTGATATCCTTGGAGGCAGACTGTTCCAGGTGCAACACTTGACACTGGGAAGGTACTGTCAAGGTGAGCAGGCTTTCTCAATACCTGTCAAGAAGATACCTGTCATCTATATATACCCTGTAGATCCGGATTTGTGTGAATAGATAGTCGCAAATTCGTGTCTAAGGGAGTATGTAGTTGATGTATAGGCTACATTTCAACTTCAGCGGGCAAAGAATGACCCTCATAAACGTTTCGGTTTTTGTTTATTAATGACTGTTTGTTAATGGAATATTGTTGCAGTAACGAAAGTTATTTTTTCCCCTAACTACTACATTTTTTTCTGTAAATTGTGGTGGAGAATGAGGGCGTTCACGATGTCACACATATTATGAGACTTTTTAAAGAAGGAAATTAGAAAAAAGAAGAATTCGAAATGGACAATAATAATAATAATATAATAATAATTTGTATAGTTTTGCACTGATTCAGTTCATTTAAAACATTACTATTAGTAAACAGCGAGAAATATTTGCTGCTTTGTTAATATGAATAAACATAATATTACTATCATGTTGTAGATTTGGCATACAGGAAAACGCGCTGTTGGGTGGAGACTGCAGACTCCGTTTAAATCGGTCTCCTTTTGATTTAGGAGCTTTGTAACCTGAATTTGATTGAATTTTCTATCTATCTAACAGCCCAGATTCATCTCTGACACGCTGCTCACGCCACGACCATTCTCTCACCGTTATTAGCGAGTGCATTTAAGAACTTGGCCAAGGCGAGCTTCTTGCATCACTTTCCCCTGGTACCGCTTTTCATGAACACTGGCCAAAATTAAGCAGTGTTTCTATTCGCCAAATCTGAACAGTTCTTTATAGAGGTGTAGTCATGTTCTCAACGTGCAGATGAACTGAGAGGGACTGGGGGCGTGACTTTCTGTGGGGCTGGTAGAATCCAGCATGCCTTTTCGCCGTGTCTGCATTGGCTTGTTATTGTTTTGATTTACTCACTATCTCATCAAGTGCATACCAACGTTTGAGAAAGAATGGAATTTTAGACTATTCCGAAATGTGAGTTGATGAGCGCGGTCTAAACTGACTAATCCCATTTCCTTATCCGGGAATCGCGAAGATCCACGCCATTGGCTGACGATGTCACATGGACCCTTAACTTTGTTCACTTGACAGAAAGTAGGAGGGTTCTACCAAACAGGAAAACGAGTAAAGGGATACATATAAATTTTAGTATATTTTGTGTGCAATTCAAAGAAATTAATGGCCATGAGTTCCTATTTGATCAACTCCAACTATGTGGACCCCAAGTTTCCACCATGCGAGGAATATTCCCAGAGCGACTACCTACCCAGTCACTCTCCGGACTACTACAGCGCCCAGAGGCAAGACCCCTCGTTCCAGCATGAGTCGATCTACCACCAGCGGTCGGGCTGCGCCGACCCACCCTACTCATCGTGCCATGGTTCGGGGCAGCCTGCCGCGGTCATCTCTCCGCGAGGTCACATTCTACCCACAACCGCACTCTCGACCCCTCTCCCTGAACCAAGCCATCACTGCGACTCGGTAACTCCGAGCCCTCCGCCTGCCTGCGGTCAGACTCCCACTAGCCAAAACACTTCACCGGTCACTTCAAGAAAGGATCCCGTGGTATACCCCTGGATGAAAAAAGTCCACGTAAACATCGGTAAGTGCAGCTAAACTTCTCTTACTAGTGTTTCCGTGCGCAGACAGCTCAGACACTTTAGAAAGCATAACGTCCGGCGTTAAATCTATTGCTCCCCTTATGAAGTTGCCCTTGGTCGAGATTTACGATCGTCTGTTTGCAGGGCAATATAATTACACCCTCCATAAATTTTCATTGCACTCCTTCTTTAAGCTCTTTCGGGGTCTATGCAACTTTCTCGTTCTAATTTCTTCCCGAGAAGAGGTTTATGAGATCTCATGTAATCCATAAGTTAAGTTTTATGTTTTAGTAATTTGATTTTAAATGACTGGACGGATTGAGGTGTACTTTAAATTGTCACTTAAGTATTGTTAATTAAAAAAAAGTTTTATGGGAGCTAAAATATTAATAGTTATGAGGACGATAATAAAACATTAATAGTAATACAAACAGTCGGTCTCTTTTACAAACTATTATTCCGCGATAATTAGTGCTTGTATTCATACAACTGTCTTGGGGTGCGCTCAAAAGGGGGCGAACTCCGTGTTTGCAAAATCACGGCTTAACATTAGTCGCCCATAGCCAACTATAGATTATGCTGTTCCCTCGTAGTGAATTGCTGAATATGTGTTTTTTTATGAATTCTTACGCAAAAATGTAATAGTCCTATTGTTTTATCTTGTGCTGCTATTCCTGACTTATTTTGAGCAATACAATCTTGAAATTAGTGTCACTGTCCCGACACTATGCAAATTGCTTATCTTAAATAGACAATGGCCACTTTTTTTGTTTTGTTTACCATTTTTGCATAACCGAAGCTTTAAACAGTCACATTGTATACTTGCAAATACGAGATTTTTTTCACATTTAAATAAATAAAGTACCTACATTATATTAGTATAGTGTTTGTGCATCTGACTGTTGATGAACTGGAGTGTACATATCATATGTATGTGTGAGTGTGTGTTTGGGGGCTGTGTGTGTGCGTGTGTTATACTTTTTTGTAACGTGTCGCTCTCTGTATCCCAACAGTGAACCCGAACTATTCAGGGGGTGAACCCAAGCGCTCACGCACAGCCTACACGAGACAGCAAGTCCTGGAATTGGAGAAAGAGTTCCATTACAACCGCTATCTGACTCGCAGACGAAGGGTGGAGATTGCCCATACACTATGCCTATCCGAACGACAGATTAAGATTTGGTTTCAGAACCGGCGCATGAAGTGGAAGAAGGACCATAAGCTTCCCAACACCAAAATACGCAGCAGCTCTGCCAACACTAATCCAAGCAGCGGCCCGACACTGGGCAGCAATCAGAACCGAGCAAGCGGACCTCTGCCAAGTCTATAGCCCCTGTTGCCCAAAACATGTACAATTATAAAATCTAATTTTCTGGAGTGTAGAACGTGGATTTTACCTGCGTTGTGTCTCCCTACTCTCCCCTGCACTCTAATTACAGGGATAAAATACGAGGAAGATGTGGGGGAAAGGAGCAAAGGAAATGTTCATCTTTTTAACACTAAAAATGGGTGAAGACTCGAACTCAAATGCTAGATGGGTTGCTTTCCCAGTCTGGTTCCCATTTTATCCCTCACGCCTCTCCTGCTCACTCGCCCCTTTCATAAGCACAGAAGGCGGCAGATAGTTTTCAGATTTGGTGAAGATGGATCCGTGTTTCATCTTTAATCACGCCAAACTCGGCCTCATTTGTCATGTTTACTCTGTGGTACAAAGGATGAACCGTAGGCCTGCCCATTACCTCGACGTCTAGCGTTGTGCTTAATAAATGAGTCGCTCTGTTTTGTCAAGAAGCCTTTTCTGACTCCCTTTATTCCCCTGGTTTAAAATAACTAGCCGAGTGTTTTTCAACTGATATGAAGTTTTGTATTTTGTAGCAATTAGGTTATTTTGCATTTGCTATTTGCATTTCGAATGCAATGCCAATGGGACTGAGGGTTTATTGTGCGTGTGGTCCATTTGTCGCTCATTAAAAATACAGGTACTTGTTTCACTCGCCTGTTTAGCGCATTTCAGTTTAAGAACAGCAAATTACTAATTAGTCGTTCATATTAAATATAATATAAAAGTTCAATGAAGCTGGACGGCTAGATATGCATAACCAAAACCGGTACAACGCAAAGCATTTTAAAGAGAGCACTGCTAAGTACTATTTGAATTACCTCAATTGTTTTTTGTTTGTTTTTTGACAGTGAAGTGATAAGTTTAAGTTCTTTGGATTTAATGGAAAATATCTGCAATAGCTAATCTCAGCATTTGTAAGTTGAAATTAAATTTAAGTTAAGTGTGGCCAGGGTTGTATAGAGAAAGGTGCGTATATTGCATGAGTAAATACACTTTATTTTCGTTTATTCTACTTCCACCCTCGTTTTGTTTTATGGTACATAGACATGTGCACATACATTTCGCTTTCTTTCTTTCTTTCTTTCTTTCTTTCTTCTCTCCATTGTATAATTTTATATTATATTATTAGTAGTATTATTATTATACATTCCAAAGATCAGTTGTCTCGCTGATGAAGGTACATTTCTCCTCTTACATGTTTGTATTTTGTCTTCTTTCTGCTTGTACCTTTCATTGTTTACATTTGTTACTGTAAATAGCTCTAGAAATTTAATAAATGGCGGAAAAGTATAATCTTTCTTCATGTGTCATGTCTTATTTTAAATACATATTTCTTGTATAGGTGGATACCATCGTCCTCTGTTTAACTAAAAACACAATTTAATTGAATTTGGCTTGCCACTGCGCATTTTCGTTAGCCTTGTAGCACTCGCCTGTCTTGAAGATCACTGCCTATCTCTCTAGTGATTTATATCGCTGCATTGCGAGTAATCCTGGTACATTACGCTTTGTAATCTTATTCTAAATCACAAAACCCTTCCTTTCTGTCTCGTCTCTCCTTAATTTAACGGTGCACAACCCCTCTGCTCAACGATGCCGTGAATGCGCCTAAAAATATGGATCCATGTTAGAAAAAAGCAGAAGTTAAATAGTTTCTCGGCTCGTGGGCTTTTAATGCTTTAATGAGTGTAATTCTTGCACAACAGTTTCGCGACTCTTTGCCAGCGCAAGCTGTGTGTTTTTTTATATTACAAAGGAGCGGGTCGGTGCCATAGCTCAAACCCTGACAACCAAATAGATAATCAAGAAGACAAATGGCTTCTTTTGGAAGGCGCAGCCCTTGTATTAATTTTCATTTTCTTTTCTCAGAGCAGGTATTGAAAATATAGAGCCGGAGAAAATAACATTCCGTTTGCTGGCGTTGAACTTTACACAAAAGTATGGCCTTAAATTGGTCTTCTAGCATTCCGTGGCACCGAGAAGATTTTCTATTACTTGCATGTTGATATCAGAGGCCTTTTCGCCACACAGCCCGCTAAAGCCATTTGTCTGTTTTCTCCCTTTTATTTATGAAATGCTGTCTGGACATAACGTCAAACACTTCAAAAAGCAAAAAATGTGAGGCAGCAGTGAGGAAAGTTTCATTGCCGGACGACAGCGCGCACTCTAGGTGAACTATTGTTAGATTGATATCACACAAATGTTAGCTAATACGGTTTCGTAGCAGACTTAACATATGTATGACGATTGTTTATTACAGTGTACTATAGATCGATTCGTCTAGATTGCACCTGACTACAGCGGCCATATGATTTACCAGATACTTTTGGTGTGGCCCCTCTTTGTCTGAGACGTATGACCATATCTTTGTCTTACACACACATGTAAATGCTGACGTTTATACCATGTCCTTGTCAATTCCAGTTACCCCCTTGATGAATTTCTTGATAGGGATGTAGATGTGTGTACGCTGTTTGTTCGCACTAGCAATTTAGACCTTGGAATCCTATTGTTTTCACACATATTTTATTTTCTTAAAAAAAAGCCACACTGGTTTGAATAGAAGTGAACAGATTTCTTTTGAGGGCCTCAAAAGTTCACCACCATTATTTGCAGACAGAAGCCTAAAGAAAAATGTGAGAATTATACAGAAAAATCATTAATCACCGCTTCTCTTTAAACAAGTCTTCTCTCCTATTGTCATTCGGCAGCACAACTGCTCGGACCGTCTGCTAGGAGGGGAGTGAAATCTTGAAGGGCACTTGAAGACATCCCCCCTCCCTCCTCTACCATCTTCTATTCACTAAGTCATGCCGCAAGAAAACTTTTTTGGCGAGGGATGTCCCATGAAGAATCTCTTGAAAATGTTAGCGCGAGTGAGAATCTTCGCAGGACAAGAGATGGCAGCGTTTAAGGTACAGTACTTTTGTTTTATTTCCCGCACTTTTAGTGTTTTGAGTTTTATTGCTTTATGGCCTTCTCGCAGTAGGGTAGCAGAGGCACATTTGTCGTGTTGTGCCACGGATGGGTTTTATGGTTGCTTTGACAGAAAGGGTAGCTTTTGGGAACCGGTTGTCGTGTGTTTAAGATAACTTCTAGGTGTGTGCCATCACAACTAAAGTGGTAGCATGTTTTCCTTTTCGTCTTGGAGTAACACATCTGTAGCATTGTTAGATGGTGTATTTGTGGGTGTTGATGCTGAAGTAGTATGGAGGGCCAAAAAAAAAAAAGTGTGCACGCGAGCGTCTTTTTGTCTCTTCATGTGCGTGTGAACGCGCATGTGTATCTTCTATCAACACTGAATATGCATGAGTTGCAATGTGCCACATACACATCTGAGCAATATCTAGATATGCCATATGTAAGTCTCCTAGCTGCCAATTTGACATGCTGCCCTAATGACTGTTGTTAATGGCACTTTATTTATTTTACATATAATATTGTTTGTGTGCGCGTGTGTATGTGTTTCTCCACCCTAAAAGGCCTTTTTATTCCATCAGAGAGCTTGGGTGGCACACAGGTGCAAAGCGGCCGGTTTCGAGAATAAATTATTCGATGCTCTGTTGGTCAGACAGGGATGAACAGCACCGAAGAGAATGTCTCGAGAGCAACTATTTGCCTAAAACAAACGACTTGTAGCAAATTGCTTCAATTGCATGTTGTGTGCTTAGATGAGCACCAATGCACTGATACGGGCTCACCGCCATTTAACCCCTGCAAATCAATCTTTTGTGCGTACTGGAGAAAAGGCCAGTGGTTCTGGTTTACGGCTTTCGCCTCCCTCTGCGGACCTGTGTAGCATGAAGCGTGGCAAAAAAGACAAAAATATAGAAACTGATATTGAGGGAAGTTGAAGGATGACAGAAAAAAATCGATTCTTGCAGCAGGCAGGCAGAATGGCAGCAATGGGTTCAACTAGAGGACACGTTTTTCTGACCGATTAGGTCTGTTGCGAAGGCTCAGACTGACCCCTCTGAAACCCTTGACCCGGCGCGGACAGGACAGCGCTACGTTTTACATGGTCAACAAAGCCCTAGGGCGAGTTTGTCATAACAGCGCGGCCGGGGCACTGTAACCGGAGGGCACCGTGCTATCTCTTCCCACACACAGTCTAGTAAACTATCGGGGCCCTTAAAACAACAGCAGCCGTGGCCTTGCAAAGACCCATCCTTAAACATCTCTCCCGTCTTTTGGTTTGAGCAGCTTGTGAAAGGCCCGAATAGTCACCATGCGTGTCAAGACCTGCAGAATACACACCGCGAGATTACTTTACGATTTCCTTTATATGTATTTCAGTAGCTGTAACACTGTGAGGGAGGCCAAGAGGGCCTTCCGCTCCAGAAATATGACGGCAATTTTGTGTGACAACGTCTCGTATTGTATCATGTAAGCCCCCTCCTTTTTGCTTTCCTTGTTCTGGTCTCCACTCCCTCCTTGAAGGTTTGTTGGAAAGCTCGCCGCTTGGCCTTGTAACGCTGATGTGATGGTGTGGTGCCTGTTTTAGCTCACGCCGCTAATTGCGAAACAAATAGCCCTCGCGCATTGCTGAATTATTATTGTGAAAAGCCACGGAGCGGAGGTCAGCACCGCATAGTCACAGAGATATATGGCCCGCGCGCGCCAGCTTTGTGGGCCTGGGCTGAGAGCCTGTGTGTGTGTGTGTGTGTGTGTGTGTGCGTGCGCATCTGTGTGTTTTAAAGAGACACATATTAAGTAAGGCAAATCACCATTGTTAACATTGCCAGCAAAACGCAACCCCTCCCCTTTCTGCTGCATTACTAATCTACTATTTCATCAATATTACTGTACTATTACCGATATCTACACATGGTCTACTACAACTATTTAGTAAATATGTTTAATCTCTTGTTTTGAAAAATGCAGATTAGGCGTGCATTTATTTCTTTAACTCTCCGTATCTCTCCAACCGGGCTCCAATTCATTCGATATTAATATTTAACTAACTGAATGGCTGCTGCGATAC
Source organism: Sinocyclocheilus anophthalmus (assembly GCA_018155175.1). NCBI lineage: Eukaryota > Metazoa > Chordata > Actinopteri > Cypriniformes > Cyprinidae > Sinocyclocheilus > Sinocyclocheilus anophthalmus. The sequence goes on from JADLZN010001692.1 coordinate 117,405, forward strand.
GAATTCCATTATTTCCTGGGATAGCGAAGAGTAATGAGTGAGATCACTAAAGAGGAATTTTCAGGTGCTTTATTTGTTACTCTTGACTTGACTCTTGAAAACCTGACTTCTAATTTAATTTGCAACTAATAGCTCGCGTATGCTGCAGCTATACCGCATATTATAGTCATGATGATTAGATTCGCTGATAGCACGTGAAAATAAAACATTTATTTTGAATAAAAAATTAGTATGAAAAATAATATAATAATAAATAATAATTTAAGACGTACATTCAGACACTGTGGGTTAATATAAATCCCTTTCCCTGATTGCAGTTTTATAACAAACGAACATGACATGGAAAATCACGTTTACTCAAGCAGCTGTCCGGCGAGCTTGCCTATCAAAGAATATATTATCTATATATATATATATAAGCACTACGCGTTGCATGAGCTTGGTACAGATGTTATGAATGTCCCGCCGTAGTGAAGTAGAGGGGTATTCTCAGTGTATGTTAGAGTCACGAAGCACTCTCCGCTCTCCTGTATAAGACCTACGCACAAGTTCGACCAATTATGTGGTGTGTTCTGGCCTTCTGCTTCAAGCGACGTTAGGGCATGGAAGGTCGCGAATAATCATGGACAAGTTATTTTCTCTTATGATCGCGATCTCGTCTGTGCTCTATGTAGATTCCCACCACTCACACCCATGACACCCCGACGCTACATGATAAATGAGTAACGATTTGCAGATGTACATAAGCACCCTGGCTGTCGTGGCTCTGTCAGTTGTTCTCCAGCATGATTTATGAAGCTAGTCACTGACGTTCTCGAAGCAGCGCGACGTATTAGTGATAATCTAGCACACGACAGTTATATGCATACGTAATTTGCAAATGTCAGTTAATACATTGCATCTGAGGAGATCAGCAGCGAACCTAAACAGCTGGCACGCAGATTATTCTTCGTAGGGTACAGTCGGCCTAGATTGTCCGTTTTTGACGCACCGAGTAGTAGTTATAGTTTCAAAGATGGTTATACTTTAGTATATTGTCTATTTCACCTGTGAGAGACTGGTTACCCTGCGATAGTATATTGAGCTGACCGCTAATCATTGAAATCAGTGCAAAGCGTTGTGAGTACTTTACCTCACATCTTGCATATCTGGATCTAAAATAGTCTTCACGACATGCCCATATGCTATCTACTTATACACGGCCGCCGTGTACCTTTCTGCTCTGTGATTCGACAGGTTTGGGATCTATGCAGGTAATTTTTCTTATTTCATATGACCGGGTGTCACAATTATGAGCGCAATAATCCAGCGCTGGCATTGTACTGCTTGTCAAACATCGTGTGAATTCAAGTGATTATCTAATGTATCTCAAAATAGCACACATGAATGAAATAACAATATCAGTTCGTAGGTTGTATAAGATGTGAGGGATACATACAAATATTGAACCCTGACATATAGTATATATGGCATGATTAATGCATAAGAGTCTGAGTATAGTTGTAATGACCGCCACATAGTGCTAGCGAGATTATCAGACATTTGGCCATGCGAGAATGTGCTTGGTACAACAGTGTGTATATTTAAGGGTACTAATATGATATGGCATACCATCCCCGCAGACACATATCGTTATGTTGTATTTTAAGAGTTTGTTCTTAATAGCATCACACTGATATAACCTTCAACATATAGCCCTGGTTCCACTATGTTATTTATTGTATTACACCGCCACAAGCTTTTCTTGTCTTGCCAAATTTTTTGGGGGGAGAAAATGCATGGACTGACTTGCACTTTTGAGAAGAAAATTGCAGAGGTTCAATTGCACATGAAGCTTATCTTTATTGCATTTACCTTCTTTGGCAAATAGTCTAATTGCATTTGATAAAAACTGCTGCGAAGCTGGCTACACTTTAATCGCGCGTTTTATTCGTTCCTTCGAGCTGTTGATGAAATTCGCTACTGAAAAGACGGTGCAGATTCGTTGCTAGAATTCTTGGAAGCACAACAGCAAGTCAGCCTATTGTTTGACCTTCAAAGTCTCTGTACTGCTCCTTTTCTTTTGACTCAGCCCCAGGGCTATTGTTTCCGTTTTGCCTCAGCGCTGTGCAGAAGGGCATCCCATTGTTGCTTAGGGCTCGCGGCAGGGTCTCCCAAAGAGATAACCCCACCCCCCCCCCCAACCTTATCTGTCGCATGTTACCTGTATTTGCACAGTCTAAGTACTCCACAACATATTATTAATAATAATAATAATTGTAATATAAAAAATAACAGATTGATAAGTGGATAAATTTGAGCTAAATCAAACAAATCTACTAACTTGTTACAAAGGTGCTCTCTGCATTGGAAATGTTCGAGCCGTTAAATTGACTTAATTTCGATAAAATGTCATAAACGCGTGGTTGTAGTGTTAAATAAGCTGGCAAAGAATCAGTGATGAAAATTGGGTATGTGATATCAGTTGTAATGCCAACAGCCATTCATCAGAGTGCTTGTTATCGTAAGAATTTCTTCACAGAGAGAGAGAGTTCCCCCCTTTTTTAGTTATAATATTTAATGTATATTAGAAGTAGGTTAAAGAGAAATCAAAAGACATCAATAGAACATAAGGACATATTTGACTTTAAATGACGCAAAGTAAAAAAAAAAAAAAAAAAAAAAAATACTATCATAATATATAGACACATATATAATATATATATATATAAAAATGCTGATTACAAATGTAGGAACAACTGAATACGGAAATAATATGAAAAAAAATAAAGAAAAAATGTCTGTAGTAAAAATACATAGGCGTTATAAAAGACAGAAAACTTGTACCACTTGCATGCAAAGCAACCCTTTGTAATTAGCCTGTTTACCATATAGGTTACCATTTACCACATATAGCCCACATTCGTGCCGTAACAAACTTTTTTCTTTACCTTTGTCCTGAACAGTATGAAGAATTTCATTTTACGAATAAAAAGGACAGAACAGAATGTAGTGTAGCTGTGGAGTGTTGGGTCATAGTAGTCCCGCGAGCGTGCAAGCCGTGGTGCCCCCATCCCCCTCCTGGTCACGTGATTCATTAAATAATTAATGCAGTGGTTGCAGAATAGATATGTATTCGTCAGGAATATCGCAGACATGGTCTCCTAGTGTCTGACGTGAAATTCAACTGTCCTTTTAAAAACAAGCCCTATAGCGGAGCGAAAAAAAGCACAGGCAGAGACCCTCACACAGAGGCTGCAATAAAACAAATTTGGACGGGGGAGCGTCTCACCGTGTGAAGCTTGTGAGTATACGAGGGAACGGGGAACGCCACTTCAACCGCCGCCACCGTTCCAGGCTTACCCGACTCCTTATTTGCTGTTTTGTGGTGTTGTGGTAAATATCGTCCAGAAATACTCATCCTCGCCATCCCTTGTCATCATGCATGCATGTCTCACAAACCCATTCCATCGTTTGAATTCAGCTGCCAACAGGAGTGATGCGACATGTCATAGCATTACACCGTGCTCCATTCATATCACTGCATATATATTTTGAAAAGCAACGTGTTACTCTTCTTTTCTTCACCGTCCCACATAAACCATCTTTCTCCCTTCCTTTGCATGTCCCCCTCTCTCTCTCCCTCTCTGTACCGTCTTTTCAGCCAGCTACTTCGCTTGATTTATAGTGATATGTGTGTCAGCAGCAGCGGGGCTGCCATTGTGTATTTGTGAGGGAGTTGTGTTGTTTATGGCCGTCTGCGCGATAAATCATTTCTCTTTGAAAATGATGGGCGAGCGACGATATGCGGGAACGAGGAAGAGATTCCCCGGATTACCGTTTAGGCTCGCCGACTTTCTGATTTGAAAACGGCCCGCGAACCCTTCGCTTTCGCCCTCTCCCTTCATCTTTAAGCCCCCAAGTTGATTATCGCGAACGATTTACGACAATGGATCAGCGACTAATATGAAGGCTAAGTAGCTGCAGGTCTTGAGTTACTGAATATGCAATTACCAATTAAGGGAAGATTTGTTTAAATTTGGCAAAACGGGAACGCCTCGACGCCTTGTAAATCTCATAAAAGTGTCCGCGCCCGCCAGGAAACTTAGCCAGGGGTCTCATACCTGGACTGCAGCTGTTTTTCTTCATGGTGTAAAAACCTAATTGGAGTACTTACTGAGCAGAAAGGGTTAGCTACTGGTTTAGTTTATTCTTAACTAGAACACTGTCAGAGCTTGAATTGCCTTTAAGCTAAAAGAGGGTCACGGACTACCCTCTCAGACACAAAGATAGTCTTTTATTTCTTTCTGAAATTCCTTTTTTTTGTTTTTTTTACAAACTTAAAAGTAGGCTTTTCTGGTTTGCTTGAGTACAGAAGACTTTGATAGCTTTTTCATGGTTACAAACCTTTTTTTCCCTACAAATGATTTCAGTACTGTTAAAACTGAAAGAATAGCACAGAAATATGCCTCATTGGCTGGCATGCTATTTGAACTGTATTCCCCCCCTTATCTGCTCACGAGGAGGAGGCTTGTCAAGTGAGCAACTTTACCTGTAGTAAATCTTGTTTATGACGTGTTAATGTTATTTCGTAGAGATGGCAATAATTGTGCAATGCACATGCGCCGCTGAAGAAGACGACCACAAACAAAGAGGTTAATCGATCTTTATTGTTTTATTCACACAGACATAACACGATTTGTTCGTTAGTGTTTAATACATGGGGATTAAGGTAAATAAAATAATAATAGTTATTGTTACTGTTAATCAACAATAAATGAGCAGCAGAATAATAATAATAATAATAATAATGAGTCCGGGGACCCTTTGTTTTATAGCATTGCCATTGTTTTATTCAAACCTTTGTGTAGCAAAATTAGAATAACTCCTTGGCTCCTATCAAATATTAATGGGCATACCGGCATGGCGAACACGTTCAAAATGTATAATTCCAGCAGCGCTCCTTGTTGCCGGGCGCTGTGTCAAAAACAATATTCGAGCTCATTTTGGAGGATGCGCAGGGGGCGAAAAGATGGGACATTTTTTCGTGCAGGGACTCGCCAGGCGGATCTCATATCTGATTTCACGAGTTTAGTGACAGCCGAGGTTGAATAAATGATTCAAAATGCCAGTCAGTTTAGATAGACTTTAAGAGTCCCTATATCTATGCAGAAAAAATAGTTGTGTTCATGTGTAGTCTTATAGTTAGGTTAATCACAAAAGTCAGTGATATAGATTAAATAACATTTATGCAATCAAATATGCATCCTTTATATTTAATTAATAATCATTAACGACCACATTAATAATTGTTACGTTTTAAATCTTAGTATGACAGCCGTACAAATTACGAGCAATGTAAGTATCAGCATTAAAATCCTGGAGTAAAACCATTTAAATGTCCATAAAGTAAATTCAAATAAATGTATATCAATTTATTTTGCGTTTTGATAATTATATGTAATGAATAGGCCTGTGTATATGACGGGAGATGTTAATGCTTGTTGGCCTTTTTTCTTGTTTAGCAAACAGTATTCCGATAGTTCATCACTAGCAAGTTTCCTTAGTATTTGGATTGGATGTTGGCCATATTGTCCTCTTATTGCATCCAAATGTACACTAACAAGATGGAGCAATGTATAAACTAAGCTGCTGTTTAGCAATTTAATTTTCAAACCTTCTAACATTTCGACTAATTTAAAGCAAACTTTACCACACTTGATAGAGCAAGACATAAGCGTAAGACAAGCCATTTTTAATAATAATAATAATAATAAATTAATTAATAATAACAACAACAACAACAATAATAAAGAGATTTCGGCATGGCTAACTTAGCTGATGCACACCATTTTCTGTGGAATGTTAAGTATAAGTCGTAAATAAAAATACATAAAATAAATGTCGTATGTTTGTACCACTAAACGATCATAGTTGGATGTTCAACGATGATAGTTGTGTTTTCGCAATCACTAAACGATCACAGTGACTATCAAAACTATCACTAAGCATGGTGGCTAAATGCAATCATGTTTTTGGTCCCATACGGAATCTTTAAGCCCTTTTGTCTCTCATTGAATTCGTCATTTTATTAGGCCAGCAGTAGCAGTTGTATGTAGCTACGATTTATTTTATGTTAGCTTAGGTGAGTTTTCCAGGTGTTTCCCCTGTCTCCTAATGCACGAATAATCACCCATTTGGAAATAAATCAATATCAAACCTCTCTCTAATTCATAACGGTCTACACAGAGCAGCGATTGAAAGCACATGAAAAATGAGCAGAGAAACGCTATCCAGAGGCTACATGCTGGATTTTCATCCATTTGAGGAGCATGGGGGAGCGCGATAAGAGAATTCAGCCGGAAATGTTCGAGCCAGCGTCTGCCTTTTTATGCAGTGGCTAAGAATAGCATGGATACTATCATCACACTTTTAAATAGTTATAATTGAACTTCCGTCTCTGTCTGCTCTGTGTGTGTGAGCGCACGCGCCTGTTGTTTTCTGCTATCTCTGCGTGGGTAGAGTACAACCTAGCACACAAAAGCCTCGAAGAACGAAAGCCAAGTGCAGTGACTTGAAGGTTTGCAATGTGTGCAGGCAATAGGTATTAGGGCAAAGCTAGCAAAACAAAACCGTCTGAAGCTACCACATGAAAGATTGCGCTAGCTTATTTTTGTAAACTCAAGAGAAAAAGTATCACGCTGTTCCTATTTACTGGAATTTGGCATCATTCCCTTAAAATGAAAAAGGAGACAAGAAACGTGTTGGATGTCGACAGGGAAGGGAACAATTATCGGAATGAGGTTGACCGTGTTCGCCCTTGCCGAAGCCTGCAGGTTGCAATAACCATATGGCCCATGTGTTGGCCCCGTAGCCGTGCAGTCCCCTATTGGACAAACGAACCCCGTTGGCTTCTCCACCCTGTGTGTCCTGTCAGTCCACTGGTTCACTAGTTCACCGTGTCAATCCACCCTGTTCCGCGCAAGCAGCGAGAGGCGAACAGACAGCTTGAGGATAGAGGTGGAATCTTTCGCCTGCTGGTGAGTGGTGCTCCAGAGCAGTCACACGCCAAGACTCAGAGCCTGGGGTTCGGCTGTAGGAAAAACGAGCTACCGGAGTATTGGGGTTGTGGACGCCTAAGTGGAGTGCGCGCGCATTAGCAGTTCCCAACGCGCCTATGAACGCTTTGATCCACAAAGTAGCCTCTTTTTGTTTTATGCAAACGTTTAAAAATCGGCAAGGAAGCTATAAAACGTTACCTTCTCGCATCGAGCAACCATTTATATACATCTATAAAACAATCCTTGCATGGCAGTCAATCTGTTCCGTCGTTTTGCGTAAATATTCCAAAAACAAAGACCCATCTTCAGCCGAGAGATCGGGAGGAATGCTGGATGTCAGGTAAGATTTGCAAGCTTCGAATGATGCCGCATGCCTGGACTCTTCCTTGTGTCCCGAGCTCTTCTGCCGACAAGTCATTAATTATCCGTTGTGTGACCTAGAGTCATCCCTGGGTGTGCCCGACTTCGAAAACTTTTTTCTTTGTTTTCTAACAACCGAAGACACTTGCCTTCAAATTGGTAACCGATGAGGGCTAAAAGTTGTCTCATTCCTCACATACCTCACTGCTTTTCTTTTATTAGCCTATTTTATTTTATTCTGTATATTTTTTTTAAACTTTTTTTTTTTTAAATCGACATTATACCTCATAAGTTTCCTCATCAGTCAGCCTAATTTCTCAAATGTAAATTGATTGGAGAAGTGTGGAGATTCGCGCAGAGGCCTGAAAGTGTAAAAAGAAGACAGATTTATGACCTAAACAGAGGACTGCTTATTCTACTAACAGCTTCTAATTTCGACCTTTGCTTTGCTCTCCACCGAACGCGCCACATGTATCCCAAAATGGCCTTATGTCCATTTTGTCTTGTTATTTTTTTTTTTCAATTTTGCTGCTTGTAAAACGATTGGTGTCCCTAAAACCTACAGCAGGCGCTGGTTGTCAAAGGTAATAGAGGATGCAAGGTTATAATTCAAATGTGGCTCAAGGGGAGACGGCAATATTGAAACATAATGTATCCTCTGTGTTCCAGCTCCTTGGCGTTTTAAACGTGATTTTTAAGGAAAGTAAAAAAAAAGAAAAGAAAAAAATATATATATATTGTATATATATATAAACAAATAAAAAAAATCTTAGCTCGAATTAAATAGCACCATTTTCCTATGACAAATCGTGTGGTGACTTTGATAAATCTAGAGGCGATGAAATGTTATAGGTAAGTGATATCTTTAGTATAGACTAATATATATATATATATAATGTGACATTCTAATTAATTTACAAAAGAAGTATACGACTTTAAAAAATCTCTCGCGTAAAATGTAGCACTTTAGTCTATTATATAGTTTGTCCTTTTCAATTAATTAAGACGAGAGAAATTTGGTTTTGCATATTACCTAGAACGAAGACATAATATAATTAAATGTCAACAAACTTGGACTATAAATCACTTACCGGTTCTGACACAAATGTTTGACATCAAACAAGTAAAAACTACATTGTCACTTGCTGACATATGCACCAAAAGGTGCTAAAAGCTCAGAAAACAGTCATCTGAGTCAATCTGCGCGCTTTGACACATTTTGAAAAATCTCTTCTCTAAGTAGTACTTTTGGTTTTGTTGTTGTCTTGATGTGAAAAATTGTGACCAACGGTTTCCGTGAACTAGCGTACAGGTCTGAATAAAACCACAAAAGTCTAAGTGGATATAATTTGATTGATTTTATCATAAATCACTGACAGTACAGAGAGAGGACCAGTTAGAGAGAGCCATTTAAAGAACAGTGCGATTGTCAACTAGGTCATAAAGCTTTTTTTATGTATATATTTTCCAGTCTAAGAATGGTTTATTGCTGTCATAATTATCACAGTCTGTAATTTTCATGGGCACCAGTGCTGCAATGGTGTGTGGAGTTATGTAGCTTTGCTAAAGCGCGTATTTACATGGCGACCACAAAATAAATCATTCAATGACTGATTTAACTTATCTTTTACTCTTAAAGTTAAAATTAGATCCAACTGCAACTGTTTCACTTCTAACAGGGTGCAATTTTATTTTCTCTGCTCATTTGTCAGATTTGTAAAGTTGGCAGTTTTGGGGACCCTGGGGGCATGGGCCTGGGTTGACCCAAAGACCCTGTCTCTTCCTCAGTCAGTGTCTTCATTCAAAAAAAAAGTTAAACATTATCCACCCTATGCACAGATGGTCCTTAAAAATTAACTTTGTGGTCGAAAACCTTTTGGATGAATATCACTTTTGATATAAGACCATCTGAATGAGTTCTATTAGAGCAAGGAGGGTTACAGGGCGTTGCGCACTAATGCATAATCTTCGGGATTTTAGTTTCGTTTAGTTAGCCTTACCATTAAATCCACTTGGACGATATTTTAATCACGGTTAAGCTTTAGAGCGGGTCAATTAAGCAATATATCACTAAGTAATACAAACATAACATTTACACAAAGAAAACCACCTGACCCCACTCTTAAACAATAAAGAAAGATTAATTCGCATATGAGAAAAAGTTATTCTTGGTGCGCGTCTTTGTTGTGACCATTGCGCACAGGTCAGTAAGACGAACCAGAAATCTTTAGTTGATGCTATATGCGTGGGTGTCAGAAACCAAGCCCCCTGCCCATTCACACAGCAAGAGAGGGAAAGGACTCCTTTAATCGTTCAAAGATTGGCCACAGAAGGCCTAACGTATCCAGCGGCCTCACACTGAAGTTTGTGGTGTTGAAAGTTGGATGTCATCCGCCAGAATGCAAGAGAAAAGAAGACATAGCTAGCCGCTCCCAGCTTAAAACAGCCTCCTCTCTCAGCATTCGGGTATGCTAAGCGTTCGAGCTCATTACTTTTCAAAGCACTGGAATCCAACGAACGGACTTGATGAAAGCTCACCATTTCTGTGATGGGCAGGCGATTTCAGTGTTTTTGCTGGGTGTCACTGAGGCAGAAGTCATTAATTGCGGATTCCAAATGAAAATGCATGTTTCCTATTTCTGGATTTATTAGACTAGAGACTTTAAAAAGGATTCAGGGCATTATTTTGGATTTGGAAAGAGGGCCAAGTCACTACTAAGTCGCCAGTTCACAACCGCCTGGTAAATTACACAACAAATGGAATGAGGTCGGATTTGCGCTGATTTCCAGAAGGTGCCATACGTGCTTTTTAAGAGCATGTGGACGTACAGAACGGGAAATTAATGCATAAATATAAGACATTACAAGGGGATTCCAAAGTACCTCTGATTGATCATTAATCTGGTGAGTTATCGCACCTCCGCGGAAAGGTCAAGCTGCAAACCCAGTGCCAATCTGTCAAAGCCAAGCCGCGCGCCTCTTTTAGTTTCGCGTGTTTTCTCTCTCTTCCGTGTTCTTACTTACGTGTTGCATGAATATTTTTGAAACAAAGACATATATTACACATGGCTATGACCATACAGTGGGTGATGCAATATCCGAGGGTGAAGGATAATAGAGGTGAAAATGTAACTGGTTTATAAGTGAGTAGACATGAGTGCAAATAAGTTCACAGTGTTATATGCAGCTATGCAGTATAAGACTAGCTTTACTGTATTTAAACGGTCATACAAACCCAACACAATCTCCCATTGCCCTGCATCCACTTAATATGCATTTATATAAATGATGCAGGAGCCCTTTGTTGCAAAGCCTGCAGTAATGAGCGCACGTGAATCCGGTTGTTGTTTCCTTCCGACCCTTCTATAGCCTGAACAATAAATATACACTACTGGAACGCTTTCCGTGTAATAGAGGAGAAGCTGGTTCTGGTTCTGCTAAGCCGTTGCTCTGTGGTTGCTTTCTCTTCCATTTTCCTCACTAAAAATTGGCTCATCAGCTCTTCTGGCTGGGAGCTGCCTCCTCCCTTTGTTCGGAGAGCAGCAGCGTTCCTGCTTGCTGGGGCACGAGCACCCTTCACTTATAGGTAACTTTAGGTTAGTCCAGCAAGGCTGCGGGTCGCTTGGCGTGTTACCGGGGAGGAATCGACCAAAAATACCCGGAAAGCGGTAGAAACGGGCCCGGGTGCTGGGAATGGAATCGAGCCAACGGCGTGCGTAAGTGCGGGGATGCAATAAATAACTTTATAGCGCTGTAGGCCGCAGAGTCGGGGAGGTCGGGGGAATCCTCGTTTTGATTTATGTGTTTGGGGTAGCTGTCACGAGCCGGCGAACGAAACCATCCAACGTTTTTATTCCACTTTTAATAAGCGCTGCTATGCAGACCAGCAAGGCCATTTCATTCAATTTCTGTTCAGGCCATCGCCTACTGTATATATCCATTTTCGGTCCTCCAGGGCACCCGTTTGGATTAAGGATTGTGTTTATCAAGTTTATGGCCGGATTTTATACCAGAATGGTGGGGCTCGCGCTTCATGATTTTCTCAGTGGTCGCCGAACGTTGTTGCATGCTATATTTAATAATTTTCAATCTGTTTCGTAATTTGTCTGATTTATATGATGATTATATTTAAACGTTTAATGTTGCTGTTGTTGTTATTATTATTATTATTGTTATTATATGTTTATCTGTTTTTAACTGTTATCTATTTTTGGGATGTTATTTAACTATAAATAACTAAATATTGCTTAACATAAAAGTAGGCCATTTTTTTCACAAGGCCAAGAGAGTTTGTTATGTTATTAAACTCTGAGGAAAAATGCGATTTAACTACAGATTTTCAGTATCACGTTTTCATTCCTTTATTAATCTATATTTTCAGTGTTTGAGCGCATGTATGGTTTAGGTTTTCAAATTACCCTTCTGTCAGTAAATCCGTTAACAAGGCCAAAGGTTGTTTTAAATGATTAGAAATATCATACTTAATTCAATACATGTTGAAAATCAATAGAAGTAAGGGACTTTGGGATACAGCGTAAACATTTTCGTTGGCCTGGAATTTCTCTCTGTATTCCCGAACATAATTTAAGGTTAACATGTCGGTCAACAGTGGCCAACCATCAAATTGTCTTCGAGGTCAATTTCTCTACATGAGGTCTGGTGTTCTCGATTGGATTTTTGGCGACCCCGTTTTGATAGCATCTCTCCTTTTTTCTGTTCCTCTATTTACAGTTCCTTCTCGTTATCAAGAAGTTGTATCCTTGCATAAAATCTAGAAGTGATAAAGGACAATATCTCGGTAAGTGATTCAATCTTTTTGCGTTTGACAGTGATTTATACCCTTTGGTTGTGTTTGAGAAAGAGTTTTTTTTTTCTTAAACATTGGTATTATTATGAAATCTGAATTTAGATTTTTACTGATTTAAATAATAAAACAAATGTTTTATTAAAATGTTTTAATTTCAAAGACATTTTCATACAATGCAAGATCAGAATTTTAGCTGCAATAGCATGTAATGCAGTACCATACAAATGCATGTTTGATTGCATATATTGATCCCAATTTGATGTCTATTATACCATTCCATACTGGATGAACAAATTTCATAAAAAAATAAAATAAAATTCAGGCCCCTATGTTATATGCTATATTTATAGATGCGTATCTCGTGTGTGCTGCATCCACGTTGTCTTTGAAATGTATACAAAGAATGTTGCCATTAGGAAAAAAACGGTTCATGTTTGTTTGAGACAGCCTGTGAAATCTGCATTGCAGTGATATAGACTTATAGAGACGTGGATGGTGATTGCGTGCTTTTTCATTTTTGGGGCTGCTCATGCATGACATTTATTTGCAGAGTCTTTGAAAAAATCGTTTGACACCTTAAATAATTGCTTAGCAAACGGTGACTCGCAACTCACAGTCCCACGCTAGAATAACATTCACAACATGATTTTACCATGTAAATAAACATCCAAACAACAACATTAACAGCTGCTCATGAATTGTTTTGCCAAAAGGCTACTGGAGATATTTGCTGTCTTGTTGTATGCCATATATTAATTTCAGGGGCACAACAATCTGAAAATATATATTTTTCATTAATGCCATTATATTTTAAGACCAATGTCCTATTGACGTAACACAATTTCCTCTTTAAATTGTTCCTACAGTACTAATTGTAATTGACTTAAGGCAATGGTTTGCAAAAACTTATTTTCCCCTTTTTATCACTGTTCTTAAAAATTGAATTTTGTAGAAATAACGTATCACAAACTAAAATACTCCATACAGCTGCATAATCTATACAATTTTAATACTTCTTCAATGTCTTTTTTCAACACAGACATACATTAGACATAAAACGAACTCAATTTTAATTTAAAAAAGGAGTATCCAGGGATTGGCGTGAGGTGGATAGAATGTCCGAAAGTGTAGTTTTGTTTCTGATTCCTCGAGATGTACATCCATGGAAATAAAGCACCGAGGCTGTGGTTGTCTTTTTTGTATTCCAATGAAAAAGAACGATAAATGTAACATCCATCACCGCGCAGCTCAATATGCTGTCCTTTTTGAAAATGAACAATATGATTCGCAGTCCATGAAAACCAGCATGACATAATCCGAACTGTAAAATTCGACAAACTCTCTGAACAATAACAGTTTGTTAATGTTTATATCACAGCTGAAAGATGGCAAAATGGAAGAGTAGAATTTGTGTTTTCTGCATTTCGTTGCCTCAGCCCACGTGTTAGTTAATTAGTGCCCTTTTAAGTGGCTCCCCATTGGATCCTTTTAGCAAAGGTTGCAAAATAAGGAACAATACCGTTTAGTAAAAAAGTTGCAGACCCCCACACCTACATTTTGCCTTGTGCTTCATCCCCACCGTTGGTGATGATCCCTATTCAAGCACACTAGCAGAAAATGCTCTTTTTAAAAAGTTGCCTGTTTACGCTGCCGGGTATGGGGGAAAGGCAAAATTTACGTTAGCCAGAATAAAAAAATAAAACACAAAAAACACCCCCGGGGAAAAAAAAAAAAAAACACGGGGGGGTAGGGCTGAATATAAAAATAGAGAGAGAGAGAGAGGGAGACGTGGTGTTTGGCTTAAGGAGAGAGAAGTAGCAATATCTTCTGAACACCTTGGTGCTTCCCCCCCTTTTTTCCATTTTGCTCTCGCGCCGGCTTTCTTCCTCGTTTCCTTTTCGCGTTTTTCCATTCTGTCCTCCATGCCTAAATGATATGATGATAATGTCGTCCTTTTTCTAGCCTACCGTAAAAACAGAAGGAACTGTCTCGTCTATTTTTAACGTGCACGCGCCATCTATGATACTCGCAGGACTTGTGTGACCAGGACTCGACAGAGCTTGCTATATAACAAAAATAGAAAAAAAAAAACTTGCTTTTTTCTTTTTGGTAATTGTGTTTTCGCCACCCTCCTCAGGTCTCAAGTCCGCCTGTTGTCTGTTCTCTTGTTCTTAGACCCCCACCTCATTGGCTTTTATGTTTTGCGCCTAACTTATTATACTAGTTGGGTGTGTTGGCAGGGATGTGATGAAATATTAACAATACAGATAGAATGTTGTTTCTGCCTCAAGCTAGAAGCAAGCCGGCGCTGAGAACGTACTTCCTGGTAATTTAATATACACTGGTAGAGTAAGAGAGGGAGAGAGAAATGAGTCCTCTCCGCTATAGTTGCCTATTAAACAATGTTACTAGAGCATAATAGTTAAACCACACAAGTGAAAGAGACTCGGGGAAAAAAAAAAGAAAATAAAAAAAAAAGCACTCTTGCTTCCGTTATAGACCTTTATCTTGTCCCGAGCGCCTGCAATTAGCATAAGTTTTCACTGGTGACGCTGTTTGATGGGGATTAACGCTTGCGCCTCTCACATCCAGCCTGCTCCGTTATTTACAATAGCTGGAAAGGCCTGGTGTTGACTACATACAATAACCTAGCAAAGACGAGCAAATAATACCAGCAGACCCCGGGCCCCGACATGAGACAGGGAGATGTTACGGCGAATCGGGAGCCCACCTCGGATTATGATGTTCAATTTTGCGCCGTGAGGAATAGGCAAGGGGAGATTGAAGGCGAAATCTGAGGCCATTGTTATCTGCGAGCAGGGCGTACCAGTCGACAGGGCGGCCAGGAGAAGTGCTGCCTGTCCATTTGCAGCCCCCCTCGCATACCTCAGATCTTTCATGCTAGACCGTCTCCCCCTTTCGCGAGCCGAGGGGAATCGTTTAACCTGCCGGCCCGCACTGGCTCCCGCCTTCGACCGTGGCTGCGTTTGCCCTTGGGACCGTGCCACCGTGACGCACGGGTCGGAGAGTTGTGGGGCCCGGAGCTGTGTATGTACCTGAGGGAGTTCATGACCAGGCTAGACCTGCTCCGGACGCAGAGCGTCGCCCCCCTGTACTGCCGCCACAACGCATACCGAATGTGGAAAATATGATGCCTGCCCCCGCGTCTCTCGTCAGAGGCTAAGGTAAGCTGGTCTGAAATAGGCTATCAGTTTGTGAATGGCGGTATGTGTGTCCTAGTGATTTATGACCGTATGACTCCAAACGCGGTTCAAGAAGAGTTCACAATGCTTTAAGCTTCCATTGAAGCTGGAGCTTTCTTTCCGCTACCTCTGAATAAATGCACCCCAGATTGTATTATCTACTCTAATTTTGGCTTTGTTACATAAAGGAAATAATTTCTGTGGGATGTTTCTTTTCATATTTGGCTTTGGTAGAAAAGCGTGCGAATCATTTTTCAAGACTGAGTTGGTGTTTTAAAGCGGGCAAATAAAATGCGGTGGTTAAACGTCAGTATGAAATATTCAAATGATTTAACGATTTCAGCCAATGGTTCGATTGGCACCAAGGTGTGTTTTCATTTGATATTGAATTTGCACGTTCAAGGCCTATTCTTTCCGAATGCAAAGACTGTGGGTGTCTCTAATCGAAATATTTACCTACTATATTTTTGGGGTTATATGTAAGCGATTCTTCAGAAATTTACATATATATCAGGTAACTTATTTTCGAATAGCAAATAGGCGCCCAAGCAATGCTATGTTGTTTTTGTTGACGTTTGGGTTGGTCCTGCTCCTACTACGTCCGCTCTCGACTCCGTAATTGTGTTAGGGTTGGATCTACAGAAAAGTTGGTTATTGTGTTACCGTAACAAGAGGGCCAAGACATTACGTGTTCCATTTAATGGAACTGCGATATGATTTCATATCTATTATGCCTGTTTTTATATCCCCCTCTTCCTCTCCCCTTCTTCTCCCCTGAACAATTCCTTAGAGTAAATGATTAGGATTCCGGCCGTCCTCTTCGAAGATAAATGACCGACATTTGTGACGTGTTGAGACGAGTCGATGTCCAAAAGCTGTAGCTCACATTTAAGCTTTATACAACAGAAACACAAACCTCTCCTCAATATTTACAGATTTATTTCTAAATAATAGAATATTAATAGTAGGATTAGAAATATATAATGCAGTGAAGTACATTTTATTATCAGAAAGAATTATATCTTCGAAAAAGAAATTCACCGATTATTCCAGTGCATTTTAACAAAGGATTTTTTTCTTTATGAGTTAAGCTTCTACAATAATGTATTTATGATCCCTGAAGCTTAATGTTGGTTCAAAATGTTATGTCAGCTTTCAATCGCTTTTCCTTTTGTTTTTAAACAAACAAAAGAAAAAAAAAATACATATAGGCTACTGTTTGTAGAACAATATAATATCAGGATGATAATTCAGATAGTATTCAAAACAATATGCTACTGTGGAACACTTATTATTATTATATTAATTATTATTATTATTGGATAGATAGATAGATAGATAGAAGATTACACTTAGATATAAACCAGTATTATTCATTACTTGATCAAATGAATCATTTTTCTTTCGTTTTCTTTCTATCTTTATTGTATTTGTATTTGATTTTCGCAACGAAAGCAAATAATTAAATTAATAAACAATCACAAGACGCTAAACAGGGTTAATGTAAAACAGGCCTTCGTTAATTTTTTTTTCATGTATGTGTACGTATCCAACGAAATATAAGACAGCATTAAAATACTAATTTAGTCTTCCAGTCATTTTAGTACATTTATGTACCATTTATGGTAATATACATATAATTAATTTTAAATTTCCAGCTCAGGCATATAATTTGTAGCTATGGAGGAAGGACACGAAATAATTACAATAATTGTATTGCCCACTGTGAAGTGAACTTGCAAGTATATGATAAAACAAAAGCCACAGTGGTCCTCCTAAAACATCTTACGCAATATCTTGGCTTCCCCTTAGTATGTTTAATAACATTTACTACCCAGGCGAGTGAGTGAGAATAAATGCTAGGTGCCTGTAAGTGTTTGAGTGATCGTTTTCGCCCGGTCCTCTCAGCAACACCAGAGCCAAGCTGCGACGTCTTGAGCTTTTTAAAGGGCTGGATTTGTCTATTTCTGTCCAGCGATCATTATGAATAACACCGTCCGAAGCTTCCGGTGAAGCTTTGCCTGTGCGTTCTTAAAGGCCAGCAGCAAAGTTTAAGAAACACAATGCCGGTTTGTCAGGTTTAAATGTTGCCCAAATACGTTTGTTTGTAACTGGAGAAAGCCTTCCAAAGATGGCCTTTGTGTCGGAGGCAGGAGCTCTCATATGTCCGCAGAGCTCGCCTGTATTGTCCATATTTATTGTCCATATTTACCGCTTTGTTGTCTTTTATTGTATTTGTTCAGTCCTGTTTTAATTGCAAAAATAAAATATATATGAAATGTTTTTAAACAATATCAGAAGCTCAGAATGGAGCCCTAGTTTCAGCCTAAAACACATCTTGGCCAGTGATTTCTAACATCTTAATTTTTATAATAGAAGAGTATTTTATAAATTTTTTCCTATACACTTGCATATCAGTAAGAACAATGACCACAACACAAAACATTTATTTAAGGGACAGAAGCAAGATAAATCTGCAATAATAAGTACAATTTAAATAACATGCAATAGAAACAAAAATTTGATTAAACAATTCAGATGAAATGTAGTCCTCCAGTTTTAACCCTTATGTGTGGCTTGTTATGCTGTGCAAAAGAGAGAAAGTGAGGGGGGGTGGTAAAAAAAAAGAGAGAAAGCATCTGCAGGCTGCGTTGTGGGAACATGCTATTCATGTCATGGCGTCTTTCAGTGCAGTAAGATGGATTTACCTCGCGCCTCTCTTATTATGTGCCTCTTATAACCTTTCAGGTCAGCTTCCAAGAGGCCATTGGAAAGAGACCGTCACGTGACATCTAGTGCCAATGTTCTTCCAGAAGGTCGTCAGGACCCTGGTAGCCGGTAACTCGATTTTTGGAAATGCAGAAAACGACTTACTACGACAACTCAACACTTTTCGGAGGATACTCGTACCAGGGGGCAAACGGTTTTGGCTATGATGCCCCAGCACCAGCCTTCCAGAACTCGGCACATCTTGAGGGTGACTACCAAAGGTCTGCATGCTCCCTACAGTCGCTTGGCACCAGCGCACCCCCACAGCCTCAGCATGCCAAGACGAAAGAGCTTAATGGCAGCTGCATGCGGCCCAGTCTGCCTCCTGAACACCACCCACCCCCCCAGGTTTCCCCTCCTCAGAACGCTGTAAACATTGCTGCCTCAAATGCCACCCAGCAGCCAGGTGGTAGTGGTGGTGGTGGGGCTGGCAGCGGGGGCACAGCCAAATCGTCATCCAAGTCATCCTCTCTGGCCCCAAACCCAGCTCTCACGAAGCAAATCTTTCCGTGGATGAAGGAGTCACGTCAGAACACCAAGCAAAAAAACACCTCCCCTAGTGCAAGCTCAGCTAACGGTGTGTTTGCCAAACCCCCTCTTCTCTTCTGTTCTATTCTCTCCTCTTCTCTCACCCTTCTTGACCGAGACAGATGTTGGCCAACATTTGTTAGCTTGAAATGGGATACAATGGGGGTGGGACTAAATCAGACCATGCCCATTTAAAATGTTTTCGATATTTTTTAGTGGCTGGATGTTTAACGAGGGGACAGGTCGGTCTATTTCAATTTATTGTACAACTAAAATGAGTCTCAGAATTGTGATGATTATATGATTATACACTCTGACTATAAAACCATCAGACAAAAAAAAATCAGTACACAAAGATTATTGTTCAGATTTTAGATAGCAGCAATGCCACATCACTTGTCATACATAATTATTGTGTCCAGATAACAGAAGATTTATCCCACAAGCCTCTGAATCTGCATGTAGAGGTTTCTATCGTCTTAATCCTCCCTGTAAACCATTCAAAAGACAAACCATGTAGCAAACACACCGTTGCCTAGTACACAGTATGAATCTGGCCCTGGGCTTTAGTTATAATGTGATTTACATACACAAGGTCAATGTTAGGGCATGCGTCTCTTAATAAATGCCAAAGTTATGAAGTGTTGACAACCAATATCAGGGGGATAAGTTTTTCATGGCCGGCTTTATTAGTGGGAACGATGCATTCAATTTCCGTGTGGAGTAATTATGTTTTATTTCATTCTCACCCCAGCGGAGAGCAGCGGTGGTGAGAAAAGCCCTCCGGGTTCTGCAGCTTCCAAGAGAGCACGCACCGCTTACACCAGCGCTCAGCTGGTGGAGCTCGAGAAGGAGTTTCACTTCAACCGATACCTGTGCCGGCCGAGGCGCGTGGAGATGGCCAATCTGCTCAATCTCAGCGAGCGGCAGATCAAGATTTGGTTCCAGAACAGGAGGATGAAGTACAAGAAGGATCAAAAGTTGAAAGGCATCGGCTCGTCCTCAGGAGGGCCCTCCCCCACAGGAAGCCCACCTCTCCCAATGCAGTCCTCAGCTGGTTTTATGAACTCTATGCACTCAATGGGCAGTTATGATGCTCCCTCCCCACCATCTTTTAACAAGCCCCATCAAAATGCATACGCCATGTCAACAGCCTATCAGAACCCAATGAAAGGTTGCCCACCCCAACAGAAGTATGGAAACACTGCACCGGATTATGACCCACACGGGCTACAGGGTAACAGTGGCACCTATGGGACACCAAACATGCAGGGTAGCCCCGTATATGTGGGAGGTAGCTATGTTGATGCCATGCCTGCCACTGGGCCTTCTATGTATGGCCTCAATCACCTACCACACCACCAGTCAGCAAGCATGGACTACAACGGTGCCACACAGATGTCGGCGAGCCAGCACCATGGACCGTGTGACCCACATCCGTCATATACGGATCTGTCTGCACACCATCCTTCTCAGGGTAGAATCCAAGAAGCACCCAAGTTGACTCATCTGTAGCAGGTTTGGACAAAAAATAAAAATAAAAAAAACAGAAAAAATGAAAGGAAGACAAAAGGAAACAGACTAACCCATGGGGCGATGCAATGGGGTTGAAAAAGATGATCCAGTGGTTTCTTGCCATGACTAGAACAGCGGTTTGTGTCAATGTTGTTCTTCCATTAATACGTAAACACACCTGAACTTAGTATCCATAGGTCTGAATACCCCTTTAAATGATACACTTCATGAAAAGTGGCTAGTTTATGCCAAGGAATAGACTGTCTAGCTGTACGACCTCATTATATCATCCTAAATATTTGTGTATTTCTTCAGCATTATTGCTGCATTCCTCACACTTTGGAGGGCGGTACGGTATAGCTTACATTTAAATTACTGGTGCAAGAAAACCACTGGATTGTTTTCGTCCACCACCCTTATTTCACATACCTCCTTTTTTAAACGTCTCAAAAAAACAGTCGATTTTTTTATTAACTTGTTCCCAAAACAGCAGTAGACTGGCACCTTGTCTTTAACAAGACACCGTGATCAAGATATTCATCTCTTTTAAGTCCGTTTTACACTATGCTACCTATCACTATTAATGATAAGTAAATAACATTTTATGGCTTTGACACAGGGTAAAAAAGAAGAGTTGAGAATACTAGTAAATTAAAGTTCATTCCCTCGTTCTCAACTCGCTGCCCCCTCCCTCTCCCTCATACTCCTTCCCCAGTTCTTTATCTTTCTCAATCTTTGGGTTCGCCTACATTAGTCCAAACTAATATGAAAGGCCCACATTTTCTCATATCTTGACTTAACGTGGAAACAGGGTATATTTGAACAAAAATGCATGTCCGGGAAACCAAGCCAGGGCGCAGACGTCTTTGTTTACGCCTAATGCGCTCTCCTCTGGGCATCATTGTTGCACTTAGAGTTTACATTTAATGGGTGAGGAAGAAAAGTAAATCTTATTTTGAATCGGAAGACCTTCAATCAGCGTCTTTCGCTAAGTGTGTTCAAGTGAACATTCATAAATATATATTTATTTGTTATAGCCAGTTTAAATACTTTCTTTTTTTTGTATTATTTATCCCCATGTATTTATATCGATAAAAATGTACTTTTTTAGTATCTACCTGTTATAAAAAAGACGCTGTGTTCTTGTCATTGTAACAAATTAATTTTTAGTTCTTGTATTTTAGAGATATGTAGGTTCATGTTACCCTTGTATAAATAATGTCTTGACTTGTACAGGGGGCGCAAGAACGGAATCAAACCGTTCCCGCATAGTCGAGATTTAGACGAAATATAGCGAAACATTTTGAGAACTTCATTTGTCCTTTGTAACTACTTTTATTTCCTTGTTAAGAGTTGGTTGTTGAACAATTCTTTAATAAAATGTTATGTTATTCATTTCCACTCTAGAAGTTCATGAGTTTACCAAACAGACTCACACGAATTTACAGGCAAAGGCTGAAAGGGGTGGGGGTGGGGGATCTTCGAGGCCTGTGAAAGAGCCCTGGAGCGGCGCCTGCAATGGTCACGTGAAGGGAGTCCAATAAAATCGTCGAACACTCATAACTGGTTATGGAATTAAAACAAATGATTACAAATAATCCCAAGTTTAAAGAAGAAAAGTACAGATAATAGATGACTAAACATATTTTTGCTTGTTGGATCTCGATCGATTATTGTAGCAAAAAAAAACAACAACAAAAAAACCTTGCTGTCTGTGCTCATTTATTTAGCGACAGATTTGATTTTAGCATGCCCAGGCTTTAGACAAATGTAGACAATGAAATTTGGAACCTCGTGAATACAAAATAAAGAAATTAAATAGGCCTATTACAACAGTGATAATTTCCATGGCATGCACAAAAAACCAACGCGGCGCTTAGCGGTTTGCAATTACCTGATTTCTCAACATGTGATTGATTAAACGTTTTATACTATTACAGACATTTATACTACCTTAATGTGTCTAAATATCTCATAAAAACACATCAAAGCTGTTATCAGAATAAAAAAAATTTCATAAGAAGCAAGTTCTTGCATTTTAAATAAATACAGAAAATACAGTCACATTTGTACGGACGAATCAAACAGTCAAATATTCTAACTTTTTCATGCATTTTAGATGATAGATAGATAGATAGATAGATAGATAGATAGATAGATAGATAGATAGATAGATAGACAGATAGATAGATAGTCACAGCATAATACAAATCGTACACTCTAAAAAATGCTGGGTTGTTTTAACCCAATGTTGGGTCAAATATGGACTAACCCAACTGTTGGGTTAAAAGCTAATTTAAAAATGTAACCAAAATTTAACCCAACAGTTGGGTTAGTCCATATTTGACCCAACATTGGGTTAAAACAACCCAGCATTTTTTAGAGTGTAAGAAATCCCTTTAAGCATTTAAAATGGTTGTTCAATTCGTCCCAGAATGTAATCATTATTTTCCAGCGGGAAAAAAAAAACAGTTGAAAAAAAGGATCACTTGACAATTGATTATGCTAGTACTGTCCGAAATAGAAACATAAAACACACAAACAAAAATAAAAAGAGAGATTATCATGGTCCCAGTCCCTCGCAGTAAATTCCGTTCTGTAGTGAAGGAAGGCCTTTTAGATTGACCCCTTTCCGAAGTGCCCACGGCCTACAGCTTGCTTTGCATTTCCTTTAAAATTCCCAAACACCCACACAGGGTTATAGCTTATCTGTTTCCACTGTTCTTTTAGAGGAGAAAAACGACGAAACGAAGCTATCCGAATTATTGTGAAGTCAGTTTCAGATTACAGCTGGCTGCAACACAATTTAGTTTTAATCTCTACTCCTATCGATGCGACTGACCAATAGAATTTAATCCAATGCAGAAAAAATAATACTGGAAAAAAATCCACAAATCTACGAGGGAATAATGGGGGTTTTCTTTGTTGTGATCTTCGAGGAAAAAGGCGAATTCTTGAGGGTAGCTGCTGTCAAGCGCTTTGCCGGCGAAAAGATTGATCACCCTTGCTGCCTCTCTACTCTTGCTCTAAAAATATCTACCCCCTTTTCCCATTCGTTTTAAACTTTGACGCAACCAATATTGCTTAGTTTTTAATCAACTAAGATTATATTGCTGCTTTCTTCGTCCAATGTGCAATAGAATTTCAAGTAAACATACGCAATTTCCATTCGTAAAGCGCGACCTCACGATGAACTTTTGGTTGTCACAGTCAGCAAATGTTTCACACACGCACACCGCTAACAACTATTTTTCTTGCGGTATTATACGTCCCATCTACACCTTCATTTTAAGAAATAAGCAAAATATTTATAAAAACATTTGACAATTATCTAACTTGCAAACTTACGCTCTTTAATGTCCCAGTTTTCAGCAATTCTTCAGAGGCTGTGTTTATAACAAAAAAAAATCTAATTAAAGGTAAACCTCAAAATAATTTATTTTTATTGTAATGGCTGGGAATGTCCTATTCGGTAAATGTGGCAGATAATCTCACCATCACTCTTGTACATCCTTATTTATGTGCTTGATAAATGAAATATTTCTAGACTTACATCTCTTGTCTGTTAGTCTTGTCAAAAGTTTTAAGATTAATGACCCTTGATTGTAAATACGCAAGAAGCCATATTGTGGATGTCCTTATCAGGCAAGGCCTGTGAATTACATCACCGGTAGTTCTGCATTTGGATTGTTATTGTCTAACATAAGAGGCCTGCACTTCATCCCTCATGACAAAACAGGAATGTCCGAACACATGGCAGCCGAGAGCCTTTTTTATTATTATTTCGTCCATATTACAATAAGAACTGGATTATAATATCCTGTTGTATTTTTTGTTTTTTTTAGCAATTCAGACGAATATTGCTTTCTTTTGCCACCAGGCCCCGAATTTCGATTGGCTGAGATGAGTCATGTGACCAGGAATTGGCTGCAATTTCGCCCATAGTCTTCAGTTTAGTAGACCCAGGTCCCCATACGCTAGTAATATCACCAATATACACAATTATTAAAGCCCGCAAATGCCGTCATAGCAGGAACGCAAAATAAATCCTAGCTTTTTGGATGTTATTTTTTGCGTATGTTGGTGTCGCTGGACGCCCTTTTTGCCTAGGCGAAGCGATGAATTTTGAATTTGAGAGGGAGATTGGGTTCATCAACAGCCAGCCTTCCCTTGCAGAGTGCCTGACGTCTTTCCCCGCTGTCCTGGAGTCATTTCAAACTTCATCAATCAAGGACTCGACAGCAATTCCACCT
The DNA here is from genome assembly GCA_018155175.1 of Sinocyclocheilus anophthalmus. Lineage (NCBI taxonomy): Eukaryota > Metazoa > Chordata > Actinopteri > Cypriniformes > Cyprinidae > Sinocyclocheilus > Sinocyclocheilus anophthalmus. The sequence goes on from JADLZN010001692.1 coordinate 141,880, forward strand.
CCTTTCGAGCACACCATCCCTAGTCTGAGTCCCTGCACAGGCAACCAGGCGCGACCGAGGAGCCAAAAGCGAACTGCCTCCAATGGCCTCCAGCTCCGGACACAAACAGCACCGCCGACGCAGCACCAGCAAGGCCCGGTCCCGCTGTCGGGTGGCGCGCCCCTGGCCCACGAGTTCCCATGGATGAAAGAGAAAAAATCTTCCAAGAAGTGCCCCAAGCTCGGAGCCACTGCTGCTGCTGCTGCTGCTGCTGTAGCAGCCTCCCCATCTCAGGCATCCTCCGGATACACAACCGCGGGACTGGAGTCCCCGACAGGTACGTTTATCAAAGCAGTGAACGCATTTGTTGTGCATTTTGGACATTTCCCCTGAATGATTCGTGACTCGAATAGAAGTCAAACTAGCTAAATCTCTAAAGAATTTAATTGTCTGTTATTATAACCTAATTATTACAGTGTGATTTCACATGCTTCGAATTTTTACGCAATTAAAAAAAAAGCCCTTTCGAAATTGTTCTTTTTCCTATTTGTATGTGATGGACGGCATAACCTGCTTTGGATAGGCTTGTATTCGAGCTCTCTGTATTTAGGGATAATATTTAGGAATAATTGTGTAATTTCATCAGATGTCTACATTTCAAGCACCATTAAGCATGCATAAGTGTTGTGCAATCATATATAGGCTATATATATATTTAAAATCCCGTTCCAGTAATGTCTTTAAAAAAATTAAAAAGCACCCCTCCCCCATTTCTTATCACATATACAAAACTATGCACATTCTGAAAGATTACGTTGCCATCCTGCAGATAGTCGATCTTGATCTATAATAACGATTTCATCGCAATTGATGTCAGCTGAGACTCGATATTTATTCATAACCTTGTTTCATGGCTTGGGGAGCCATTTTGGATATGAGTATATATTGTGAAAGCTGTGGAACGCTACAAAATATGGGGTTTGCTGAAATAACGCTTGTACACCACAAGACATGCCTGACCATTGCAGTCACTGCTACATGACAAGCCCAAACCACAGGGCTGTTCGACACTGGGATTTTATTGTCATCTGGACAATTTCTCATATGAAGTTCGATGACTTCGCCTTTTGTACTTATTTCTGTTTTGATTCTTGCAGAGGCTCAAGGTGGACTGGATAATGGCAGCGGTTCACGGAGGCTGAGGACCGCATACACCAACACGCAGCTACTTGAATTGGAGAAGGAGTTTCACTTTAACAAATACCTCTGTCGGCCCCGGCGCGTTGAAATAGCAGCACTTTTGGATCTAACCGAGCGCCAAGTCAAAGTGTGGTTTCAAAATCGACGCATGAAGCACAAAAGACAAACTACGCACCACCGGGACGGGCAAGAAGGCGAGCCCAGCGGTTTCGAGCACCTGGAGGGAACCGACGCTGCTTCGCCGTATTCGAGCCAATCACTGGAAGTATCTGGTTCTGGCTCTGGTTCGGCAGCAACCTCCGAGAGTGAGACGTGCCCGACAACTGCCTCCTACACGAACAGTGCGGACAAAAGCCAGCCCACGCCTGAAGAGGGCCAGGCGAACCAGTCGGAGCCTGCATCTGTTCCTGACACAGAGGTTCACTCCCCCCCGTATCCAACGCCTACAGCAGATAACCCCACCACAATGGCTGAGGGCCGAGCAGTTGGGCCGGAGCATTCGTACACAGAGCCGCAGGATACCACCTCTCTACCCGATTTGAATTTCTTTTCGACGGACTCCTGCCTGCATATTTCGGACGCTTTATCGCCGAGTTTGCAGAGCTCACTGGACAGTCCAGTTGACTTCTCTGAGGAAGATTTTGACTTGTTTACGAGCACCCTTTGTACTATAGATTTGCAGCATTTACAGTTCTGAACAATTATGACATCAAAATGCATACAAGAACAATCGAACTCCATCTTATTGCAATGTCATGAATGCTTCTCGACCGCAACATTCCTATAATGAGACATTAAAAAAAGTGAAAAGAGATCTACCTAAACAGTTTTTTTTAACAAAAGCAAAAAGGCGTGAAACAATGCCTAAAAGGAAATAAATTGTTCATTATTTTGAAAATACGATGATGTAATCTTTTTGAATACACATCGGGATGGCCCCTGTCGAGGTTTCAGGTATTTTATTGCCTTTTGATTCTCGGATTTTAGTTTGTGTCGACTAACAGATGAATGGTTGCGGACTTTTTCAGTGAAACTCAATCACTGGAATCTCAGGAATTGTGCCAGACACAAGGGTAGTTGAACTGCTTTTAGCAGATCTCCCAAGGCGGGCGTTGTCCCTATTGAATAATTTTAGAACTAGTTTATTTATTGAGATTCTTTAATAGTAAATTTCAAATTTATTTATTGTACGTTATTTTCATAGTTGAAATAATAAAAAAACCACAACATGGTGGTCGCGAGCATAGCGTTGATTTTGATTCTGTAAGCTATTGTAATATTCATAAGGACTATTTACTATTTCTAATTAATAGGCTATATTCAAGAGACATTACATTTTAAAATTGTTCTCTCACTTTTACTTGATGGGACTGTGAGAGAACTAGCTTACACCACTTGATCACGCAGGCTTGAGTTTAATGACTTTGATGGAACGTATTAAGAGTATAACGTAAGATTATTTTATAATAGCTACGACCCATTATGTATATATTATTAATTATTATTATTGTTACTATTAATTATTGATTTGTTAGCATTATTTGTGATGAATGATATTCGGATTTATTAATACTTGGTACGAGAAAGAGATGAGAGCTGCATAAGCTACAGGGGGAAAAAAAAAAAAAAAGAAAATACGAAAAATAAAACCCAAGTAACTTAGTAAAACTCTAAATATATTTTTAAAACACAAGCAACAAATCCGACGAACCTTTCTAAACAATGCAGCACGAACAGTGATTATCATTAATTTTTGTAATGAAAATTTAAAACAATATATTCTTAACAAAATCGGCTGTGTTTGATAACATTAGACGTAAAAGGCAGCAGCACGGATATTATTAATTTTAGATGGACGTTTAAACGAGCAAAAATAAACTAAAAATAAATTCACGGGATAAGATGACTGGGCTTTGGGGCTCCCATGGCGGCACTCGCCCTGATGCAAAATGGCGCTCAATGAAGAAACACAATGAAGGATATGAACAATAAAGCGGCAGCCATTATGGATAGTTTAGGCTGCAGCTGCTAGCGGGATGCTCCGAGCTGGCTCGTTGTCAGTTGAAAACGTCAATTTAGACAAACACAGGCCAGATTTGTATCAGTTAAAACAACGATTCTTTAATTATTATTTTTTAATATCTTGTAATAGCCTAAATATTGGACACCTTATGTAACAACTGGATCTTAGCCCTTATGGAGGAGAATCATCTTACAATAACACAGTGGTTAATACTACTACTACTACTAGGCCTACAACTAATAATAATAATAATATCATTAGTTATTATCACATCCCTACTTTAAATTAATATCAGACTGTGAGAGTAATACCATAAAACACAGCATATGGTACAAAAAGGCCTTGATAAACCTTACTGCCTATTTTATTATTCCTATTTGTCCTAGAATGTACATAATGTTTCCATCACCCAGGTCAGACTTCTGTTATCTCTCTGTTATGATTTTGAAGCAGCAAGTAAAACAACATTTAAATGCAATTTAAATATTTGAATAGGTCTTTTTTGCTTGGTTTACATGAGCAGTACCAGTAAATGACCCCTGTGTGCGTTGAACAGGTGCTCTGCTCATATTACTGGAAAGGTGGATCTGGTCACAGCACTATGGCAGCTAGGAGTTTAATGCTATATGTGTACAATAGCCACACACTGAATTAATACACTCACCTGCATTCATCAGAATTAAGGACAATTGAATTATATCCAATCTCAAGCAAAAGCTTAAGTTTGCTGTTGTGTCAAGAGTAGAAGTGCGACATACAGCTGGATAAATAAAACGACAGATGTCTCTTGTGCAGATGAGTAAAAAAGGAGTGTGATTTTGGATGGCTGGCTGGCATCTATCCCTAAATTCCAGTGTCCATTTCAAGTCATCAAGTTTGATTTCCAGTATTTAGATTTCCTTGTTTATGTCCTGGTTTGGGATTTCTTAATTTCCTGATGCAAGCACTCTCTCATTTCAGACATCTGCCCTACTTATGTTTAATTCACCTGAGACAGGTGAGAGAGATTTACATATAAACATATTTCCAGACAAGATAAACAACTACTACTATGCCCCGCGCCCGAGGCCACAAACAAGATTTGGTAATCTTCAAAACTCTAGTGTTGATCAACCCCCCCCCCCCCCCCCCCACCCCCTCCCCATTAGCCTGAACACATTTGAGAGTGTGCTGGGTCAAATTTTATCTCAAGTCCTTAGGCTTTGCTTTGGTGCCTGCCAGCGCTCATATTTATCGGTACGCTCTTTTTTTTCTGTTTATAATATTTTGCAGAGCACAGCACTTTGGATAGCAAATCCTAAAATGGAGAGGTGTGGTGGCATTGGGATTTTCTCACATGAGAAAATGGGCCAATGTTTACAATCGTGCATCCTGGGTAATGCTATGCCTGAAGCAGTGGTGGGATTAGCCAAGATTAAAGTGGAAATGTCTCCTGCCCTAATTCAGTCAAACCACCATGAAGGCTCAGTTTAATCACTGAAGTGGCTAGGAAACCAAAGTACTTTGTCATTGAACAACAACAATAACAATGGTAACAGCAAAACATTATCTTTGCTTTTAGAATGGCCTTATAAGACTTTACAGTTAGCAATGTAAACACATCGTATTGGATTATGAGCTCTGTAAACAGCTCCCTTTGTAATAACTCTTGTATTCATTTGTTTAGCAAAGACTCTTTGTTCATAAAAGCCTGTGACTTCACAGCTACTGGTCATATGCTTATCAAATGAAGCAGTATAGCATATGTGGATCAAAACGGTAACTGCCAATTTAAAAAGAACCCCAAAGATGTTAATGCAACAATACCACTAAGATGCACCACTTTGTGCTCTGAAAACAGAGTGATTGCAATTCCAACTGAAGCCTCTCCTGTGACATTTCATAACGTGAAACATTTCATAGCTTGTGCAGTTCAATTTGCAGAACTTGTTCGGCATGCAGCCTTAGCACATTTTACTGAAAAACAAGACACATCAGTTTCATATAAAGTCTCTATTTTTCAAACATTAAGTCATGTATTGCGTAATAGATCGGTTTATTTACACTGAAATAGATAACAAAAAAATAAGATATTTTCACATATATGGACATTTCAAATGCATATAGATCTGATAATCATTATATAACGTTTGATAATGACATCATAAAGAGGTATTATAAAGTTTTGGTCTCTCTATGAAATCTTTTCTATGTAAAGAATGCTGACAAATAGTAAAAGGAAACTGCATGTACAAACTAGAAATCCTGAAAACAAAGCCTTTGTGGCAAGTTTGTGAATGTACACACAAACCTAATTATAGCATAAGCCATTTAGCTATCTGCTAATTACTGCAACTCTCTAAAGGAAACAAAATAGGTGGGAAGCTGACAATGACAGGTATATAAAGTGATGGCTAAAGAGCAAGTCAGCAATACAATAATATCAATTTTAATCCAAAAGCTCAATGGTTTACATGATCATCATATGATCACATCATCGCTCACTATATTCACAGAAATAAAGAACACACTGTTTTGACAGCGCTGAGAACCTTGAAGGGATAGTTTCACTCATAAATAATTGTTATAATTACTCACACTCAATTCTGTTCCAAACCCATGTATGAATTTAATTTCTTCTGATAAACACACACAAAATTGATATTTTGCGATGAAAGCGTTTTAATCAAAAGGTGATGGTAGCCATTGACTTCAATAGTATTTTTTCCCCCATACTATTGAAGTCAATTGTGATCGCACAACCAGTTTTTGTAAACACCACATTTTTACAATAATTCTTTTGTGCTCAGCGGAAAAACTAATTTACAGGTGATTTGGAACAATTTTAGCAATGATCACAGAACATTCATTGTTTGGTGAACCATCCCTTTAAGTGAAACTGGTGATTAAACCAATAGACTTTCATGGCAATTTGTCACCATTTTATATTTGGGTAAATTAGTGGCTAACTCATATGAATTTGTATTTCATTCACATATTTTTGTACGATCTGCTTACCCTCTGCCACTGACACTTAGGTTTAAGGGTGGGATTAGAGGTGGATCTTCATGCTTACTCTCTCTAAAAATCTTATGTTTTCATATGAATCCAATTTTAAGAATTCATACAAAATCACTACCTAGTAAATAGTTTTCTCACGAGATCGGAAGCAAAAAAATTATAACTTCAGGCCGAGCTAGAATAGCCTGTGATAGACATCACTTGCAGCATTCATTCTTTTCACCGTTTAAACAATGAAAATAAAGTAATCCTTTGGTATGTTAACTTTAGCAGTATGCCAAGAAAGCTCACTGAAAGCATGGTAAACGTTTCAAAATGTTTTCTAAAGACAGCGACAGCTGGTGATGCACAAAGAATGGGACAGCCTGTATATTGGCTCAAGACCTTGCATGCACCAACTTAAAAAAAAAACCCTGTTAAATATAAAACTGCTTTTGACTCTGATATGCTTGCAAGGTTTTAATCTGGGAGAACTTTGTTAGTTTGTGTTGATTCAAGTCATTGATGTTAGTTCACCTGAATTGTCAATGACCAGAACTCTTAATTTGATTAAAAAGACTAAAATGATAAGTTACCTTGGAACCTAAAAGTAAAAAAAACCTAAACCTTACTCCTTGTGTGTAAAAATGACAAAAGAATTTGGAGAGCAGCATGACATGACTCTGCTGGAGTTTATGACATGCTGATTCCCTCCTTCAACAGCAGAATCAGAAACAGGTGAAAGTATATGAGCTTTTGTATGCTTGAAGCAGACCCTTCACAGCTGTCCATATCTTCTCAGAGGGTGAGGGGGCATTCACTAACACTTGTACAGTATCTAACAGCAACACATTTTACCCTTAACCCTGACAACAAGAGAATGTGCTGACAATACCTTGGAGCAATCATGCTCTGTTCTGCTGCTATAGCAGACAAGATGACAACTTTAAGTCACCCAAAAACGTAATGTATCCAGTGACATTCAATTGCAGGCTCGCAAGCCAAAGCAGGTGTCTTTGCACTGATTTACAGTAATAGCTACTTTTGTCCATTGATTTTTTTTTACATTGTAATTAGGATTTTAGGTTTAACTGTATATGAATGTATTAATTAAAGGGTAAATCTTTGGTTCTGCAGCTGGTCACCGTTGTTAATGGCCCTGCAGTATGACAAATGATTATGAAAATATAAATAATATCCATGTAAAATCCATGTGGTCTGTCTATTAATATAGCTCACAAAATCTGCATTTTATTTGTATACATAAGGGGAAATATGATTTTATTTTCCAGGAACAGCATTTTTTTAAACAGAAATATTTTGCACTGTCATATAATTGTCTATTACGGTCCGTTACTGTCACGTTTGATCAATTTAATATACACTTTAACTTGCTAAATTAAAGTATTAATTTATTTTAAATAGTAGTGTATCATTGTTTCCACAAAAATATTAGCAGCTTAACTGTTTCAACCTTGATAATGATAAGAAATGCTCTTAGGCACAAATCATCATAGTATAATGTTTCTGAAGGTATCCTGTTACCACTGGACTGGAGTATTGATGCTAAAATTTCTCCATTGCATCACACGGAATACAATATTCTTAAATATATCTCAAATAGAAAATAATCATTATTAAATGATAAATAATACTTCATAATAAATTACCGTTTTACATATTAGTTGTTCAAATAAATGTAGCTCCTGGAAGCTAAGATCCCCTGCGAACGTCGACCTCATCACTAGGACGCCTTCGGGAAGCCACAGAACGCATACAACGTCCCTGGCGCATCTTAACCTTGTTGCAGCCGTGAATTAACCCATGCTAGTGTGCCCGAGGATTAACTTCTGGCCCTCTGACGAGCTGGTGTCTCCCAAGGTAGTTTTTCCTCCATTTCTGTCACCGATTGCTAATTTGGTTCTTTGTCACAGTTGCCTTATGGCTTCTCTTATCTGCGACTGCTCATTTCGTGGCAATATTGTCGGTTTGATTGCACAGACACTATTGGAAGAGCGCTGAACTGGATGATGACATCACTAAATCAATGATGAACTGACTTTAACTGAAAAATTGACTTTGTTATTGTCCTCTTGCATTATTTGCAACTATTGTGTATCATTGTAACGCTGCTTTGAAACAATCTGTATTGTATAAAGTTCTATATACATAAATGTGGCTTGACTCATATATAGTAAATCTCTGCAAAGACCTTTTTTTTTTTTTACAATTGAGCTTCGGGCTTTTTCTTCGGTTTTCTATCGAGTGATCGAAAAAGATGCACCGCATTAATCAATTTTCAGTCTCTTCTAAAAAGATGAAGATGGAATTCCACTCATAGAGCACCTATCACGATCTTTCATGTCTTTCTTTCTGTGCAGACGCCACACAATACAGTCCAAGAGGTAATGAACAACATAACGAATGTCATGTGACCACAATCCTGAAAGCTTTGATAGAAGCAGAGTGCATTTAGCCCACAGAGTAGACATTAAACTCACATTTTCATATTTAGCTGCCTACACATGTAAAATTCATATTTTGTTTCGCCTCGAGCACACTCAAATGTCCCAATCACCAAATAAAATAGTAGACTTGCAGGCGTTTATATTTACCTATACAACTACCAGTGGATTTTATAATCTGTATGATGCAATGATAAGCTATTCCAAATCCTGCAGAAAAAGACGATAAGGGCTCTGCGGAATTTCTTTTTTTGTAATACACATTCAATTAATTCAGGTGCAACAGCTGCTAGTAAGGCAGCAGTACCCTCAGTTAGTCCACAGCCATAAGCTGAACAGGGTGCGTATTTATACAAATCTCCAAGTAGTGGTGGTTACCAGTTGCTCATATATTTTCTGTATAATCTGTAAGTTTTCAAGGTTGTCATGTTAGTGGTCAAAATAGACACTTCATCTTATAACAGCATCAGTAGTGACTATGTTGATGAAAAGGCATACATTTACCTAATGATGGGACATCTAAATACTTAAATAATACAGGGTTCACAACTTTTTACTAGCACAAATACGTAGCCATTTTTTAATTTCTTGGGTTAACCACTGTGCCATACAACCACACCCCCCCCCCGCCACCCCCCCCCACCTTGTAATGCATTCTGCTACTTTATACAGATACAAAAACATTTTTTAAAAGATACGATAAAAAACAACAGGCCTTTTTGATTTTCATGCAAATAGTTTCTGAAGATTTTACATAAATTGTTTTTTAAACTTTTCAAAAATTTCTTGAATAACGTACAGATATACAGTGTGACCGTACTGAACACCACTGGATGTGTGTGTTGGTTGTGTGTGTGTGCCAAGCCAATGCGATATAAAACCGTTCATTTTAAAGGTGCATATATACGAAAACTTTCACCATATTACATCCCTTTCGTCTTTGGATGTGTACCATCTCTTGGTGCATAAAGAATTTCTGTAATGTTGCAAAGATTAAAGTCTCAAATCCGAAGAGATATTGTTTATAAAAGTTAAGAGTCACCCACGCCTACCTAACACGGCTAGCTCTAACACGCCCCACATGTCTACGTCACAATGCTGGAAGATTTGCATAACGCCGCCCAAGATGTTCATGTAAAAGAAAGAGATAACGTTTATATAATCCTTACTGTTGAGAACCTGCACAAAGGCGCCAGTTGTGGGACACTGTGTGTTTTTGCTTGTGAAAGCGACAACCTAATACGTTAGTTGGTCCTTCCAAAAGACGTAGTATCCGCTTCAGTCACTGAAGCACTAGCGCTGATACCGTAAGGTGGAGTCCTGAGAATACATCAAACTACTTCCGTGCTGTAGGATCGGCTCGGATCGGCTTATCACACTCGTGGACGAGCGGAGTCCATCAGCGCCGGGGTCCATCACATGTGGTGCTTGCCGCAAGCCCAGCTTGCACGTTCCTTCAGTCGCATCCTAGCCCGGCTGGTGTCCATCACATCATATACCCCCGTCACGCGACTACACTTCTAACGACCCCCGCCGTGTGTACGCTGCGTGTGAACTTTCGTTATTCTAAAAATCAGCGAAATACCTTTTATTTACGGTCCTATAACCAAGAACACAACTAGAATACATGGTTAATTGTTTTTTATTACAACACTGATAGTTCCACGAACATTTCACCAAATTTCCAATTTTTGCAGGGCACATTTATGGAGCATCTAAGTACTTCTCCTGATCCTGGGAGTAGACTACAAATGCCGGCTGTTTCTGACTCACAGCTGTAATAGTTTTTTTATATTTAAGAATCTGCCACTGGGGGAAAGTCAAAGCGAGTGTTTGATCTGGTGTAGAGTAGTGCTTATTGTTTGTCATTTCTTCGATCACAAATTCAGACATGGTTTTAGGTTTACGCGGCACGATGCAACGCAACAATTAAAAAGACAGTATAAGTCATTATAACCCGTAATGATTTCCCCATGGATGCAACGAATGCCTCGTTTATAATGTTTTTTTTTAATGTTTTTGTCTCGTCGCTCAGACAATTTACACATCTCTCTCTCTCTCTCAAAATGGCCATATTTGAGAAAAAAATTTAGGAGTTTGCATAACTGAATATAGCTGTCAATCATTTAACATTTCTATCGTAAAACGTATTGTTAAAAGTTGACTAATATTAAATGATTTGCAGCTCTCTTTAACGTTAAACTGACGATTCGCGCTCTGCTTCTGTGAACAGTAAACCCCGCCTACTTTGATTTGATTGGGCATCTGAAGCGCCTAGTATGTGCAGCGGTCGCGCGCGCATCCGTAGACTAGCGCAAGTTATTTCTCACACTTTAATAGTATTTATAGCTATTTATAGCTATAAGTTATTACCTCAAAATGTACGTCAGTATGCAGTTTCCCCTATTGCTCGCATGCCAGCGATTATCCCTCTGCGTGCCACTGTTGGCACGCGTGCTGTAGGTTACCGACCCCTGGCGTAAACAGTCAAACTCAAGATTTAGGTTCTGTGAACTACAAAATAAGTTGACCCAGTATGGTCCATCTACATACATACTTGGCCCTTATTTCTCAGCTGTCAAGAAACCATGCCTGTGATGCAAAATTTTAAGCAAAACTTGCAATGCATGTAAAACAAAATATCAAATACAGATTATGGGACAGTGCATATTACATCTATCCATTAAAGATCAGCATGCTAATAAGACTACCATGACTTTTCATACCATCATTTTGGCTGTATGAAATGTAGATATAAAAAGTATGTGAAGGGCCTAAAAATGAAATTTTGTAAAATAAAAAATGTAAATGTTTGAAAACCAATATTTTTACCTTCTCAGGAATCTTAATTTTTTTAAGCTCGATGTAAAAAAAAAAAAAACAATCCTCATACTGATAAGGAGAACAGAGCTCTTTAATGTAATAATGCATGTTAAATGCTACTCTAAATGTCTGTGACCCCATGAAATGGCATGAAACTTTAAACCAGTGACTTTATGAAAATGTGTGTGTACATATCTAGCAAAAGTACTTAAGATTTAGTCACACATGGGCAACCTCCACTTTGCTACTCAACCACCTGGAATGACAACACCTGCCCATAAAGTTTACATCTGATTTGCATATAGTTGACAAAGAGATAGTGCCCTATGACAGATATGACAGCGAGAGGTTAATTTTACATAGGTACATGGAGAGAAATACTGAATAGTATGTGTGTAATGATGTGTTGTGAAATACATGAATAAAAATAGACAAATAATGTGGATACTGCACCGCAAAAAAATTACTTTTTAATTGCAGATTTTGACTTGTTTTCCAGTTAAAATGTCTAAAAGTTAGATCATTTTAGTTGCTTGAGAAGCAACACTGCATAAGATATTAAGCCTTGTTTCATAGATGATTTCATGAAACTATAACATTTAGAAAGTGTATACTCTATTTCAAGTCATGTAATCCCTTTTTTTTTTTTTTTTTTGTTAATTCAAATTTTTTTTTTTACAGGAAAACAAGTCAAAAACAACGATTAGCAACTTGCTTTTTCTGCGGTATTGTTTACAACAGAAAGCTAACATTGAAGACAAGTTTCTGGACTTATCTTAAGGTGGTGAAGAGTTTTGAGAGGTTTGAGATGGATGGAGTGATATTTCGAGGTGGCTAGAACAACAGAATGATTGAACGATAGATGAATGATAGATAGAAATAGTCAGATGATAGATAGATAGATAGATAGATAGATAGATGATAGATAGATAGTGAAAGTATGAAAAAAGGTCTTTCAGAAGAATCAAGCATTATATGACGTGGCTGAAGCATTCATTTGATACAACCTGACAAGGTCACCCCTTACACATCCGATTGTGACAGTCTAAACAATGTCAACCTACAGACCTTTCATGGCCTCATGTTGTCTCAGTTTGACAAAGAATAACAGCCTGATTGCACACAAACTCCCATTTTTCTTTTTAGATATGCATGTGAAGTACAGTATCTGATTCATGTCAGCAGATCTTTTGCATAGTTTGTCTAAGGGGACATTAAGATGAATAATTGTGCCCGCATCTGCTAAATATTTGATTTATTGAATGCTAGGGTAATATGTTTGCACTGGCAAATTAAGTGTGCACACATATTTACACTGCATTTCTAAAAAGTAGAAAAGAGATTCAGACAAGACAGCTCGAGAGATGTATATAGACAAAACAATAGAACGATAGATAGATAGACAGACAGACAGACAGACAGACGATAGATAGTCAGATAGATAGATAGATAGATAGATAGATAGATGATAGATAGATAGATAGATAGATAGATAGATAGATGACAGACAGACAGACAGACAGACAGATAGATAGATAGATAGATAGATAGATAGATAGATAGATAGATAGATAGACAGACAGACAGATCGATAGATAGATAGATAATAGTAGATTACAGACCATACAACAGACAGACAGATAGATAGATAATAGATAGATAGACAATAGATAGAACAGACAGACAGACAACAGACAGACAGACATATAGATAGATGACAGACAGACAGACAGACGGATAGACGGATAGATGGATAGATGGATAGATGGATAGATAGATGACAGACAGACAGACAGACAGACAGATAGATAGATAGATAGATAGATAGATAGATAGATAGATAGATAGATAGAACGACAGAATGATAGATAGAATGACAGAATGATAGATAGACAGATAGAGTTGAGTAAAATGACAAAAACCAAACAGATGCCATTGTTTCTACTGCTCCATCAGCCATTTGGTTGTTTGCATCAGTGGATTAAGATAAATGATCTAGATCACTTTGGAAGTTAAATTCAGACAAGATACATGTCCTATGTTTGTTTATTACAATGACTTGGATAATTTAAGCAGATGGCTCATTTAACCTCTGTGCAGCATATGAAAATAAGGGCATGACTGACTTTGGGTAGGTGTCACCTCACAAAGGATGGATGCAGGAGGAAAATCATTTAATTTGTATAGTGATTTTCTTAATACCCCACTTTACATGTACAATGGAAATGCCTTAATCTCCACCTACATGCATAAATTATTCTGCAAAGCCAGAGTGTTTCAATAGTCTTACCGCACATCAGCTACTCAAGTGACGACAAAGTGGAAGGGTCGTGGGTGAAGGACATGAGCCAGCTTTCAGAACTGAGAATATTAAAAGGCCTGGGTTGAGGGACTGTAAGAGGAAATTAATAATAACAAGATTTCATCTGTGGTGTTAAGGTTAACATATGCAGCTTAGTGTACAAACTCTCAATGTTGAGCATGTGGTGTGGAATGAAGAAAGAAAACTACATTTGAATGGGTTCAAGGGCCATTCATTATGCAAGTTAATGACTTGGACATGCAAACAATCAAAGGTAGTTATGATGGTAGCCCCATTACTCTCATCTGCATGGTTTGTTTTGCCTAGCAAAACAGGAAAGGAACTGCCAAATTATTTCAGTTTTAAGGTTTTATATATACCTTAACCAATAAAATAAACCATTACCATAGCAATGATCCCATAAATCATTCACAACTGTTAAATAATTGAGTATCATCACATACTTGTGTCTAAGTTTCATTGGTTGAAGTGTAGAAGTAATTTTAGTCTCACAATCTTGAGTGTTCAGAAACATTAAGCACGTGGCATGCAATGACGCGATTTAAACCTAGCTCAAAAACAAATCTAAAATGAAATAGTTTTATCCAAAGTTGTCCCCAATATCAGTTTTTTTTCCGTAAAAACTTTTTCGTATCCAGACCTGAATTGTTGCTTGCATTTCGAGCTACTGAGACGATCGCAAGACATCGGACTCGCGACTATCTACATTAAATTAACGTATTAATAACAATAATTAAATTAAAAGGTAAGAATCATTTCAGGTTTAAAATCCTAAATAGTTATTTTACTCAAATCTGTTTATTGCTGTTACCATTACTTACTTACGCAGGAACAAAGCGAGCCGCGATGGTGCGCGACGGCTTTTTTATTTATTTATTTATTTTCGTCGGAAGAACGTTTAATCTTATGCAAATAATAGTTGATATGTAATAGTTGAGATATATGAATTACTTAAACATCAAGTTCATCAATAAAGAAATGTCAGTTATTTCTTAATAATGTATCAATTATTATTAATAATAAAAACTATTATTATTCTTATTCTATTATTACATTTACATATTATTTTTTAATTTCTAAATGTTATCTTCGGCTGTGATAAATTGGAGTCTCCTTTATATATTATATATATATCTAATATATATATAGATATATATATCAGAATAATATATAATATCTTGTACGCTCTGAAGGAACACTTTTCTGCTCGCCACCAGCCATTTCAAAATCTGCGCATCATTATTGCTCTAATATCCCTCACACACGCCTATTGTAATTTTAATAAATGTTTTGCGCGGTCATTTGAAGAACCGTTGAAAAGAACGACAGATTCAGAACATTTTAGAGTTGGCAAATTCTTAAATTCTTTCATCAAAAGGCACTAGCAAGGGTCGTTGAATCTTACTTGACATTGATGATTCGTTTGTGGTCATTAGAAACATGATCGGTTCCAAATTATTAAAAAGATCTGGGAGGGTGTGTTCGCGCAGTGATGACGCTGGTGCTCGCCTGTATAAAACATTGCAACCAATCTCAACTGATGGATTCGTTTAAAACAACCACAAGACCAGACGCATTCAGGACTCTTGAGTGTAGGGCAGAGCTACAACAGTACTAACAAAACTGCTCAAGGTAATTTGGAATCTTTGGCTGCGCAACTAGACAATCACTCGGCACGTGAACCGACAGATAACAAATCACTGTGGGGCGTTATATTGTTACCCTTTCTTGTACCACCATGTACTAATGAGCAAATATATTCGAACTTCTTCAGCCCCCTATATTGAGCGTGGGCTTTATATGAAGAGGAAGACTTGCTCAGCATTGTCATCTTAATTAATTATTAGCTTCTCTCTTCTGCTGTCCACCAACGCCTGTCAAGCAATACATGGTGCAGATGAACTCATTAGTTTGACTTACAATCCTAAAGTTTGGGAAGTTATGTTTAGAACGCGTGCTTTATAACCTACTGTTTTAAAACGAAAGTTACAAACTGTAAAGACTATCTTCCACACTTTGATCTGCAGTTGGATTCAACAAGGGGGAAAAAACAATGGAAAAAGAGAACAATTCCAGACAGCAATGCCGCAACACACGTTTCTACAGGCTGTGAGAGAAAAAGGCACTCGCTGGCGTTCTTTTCCTACTCGTTTGGACTAAACAGAAGGCTCGCTGTCGACCTAATTTGGTTTTGGTAACAGATCAGTTCAATGATTCAATTAGACGGGTCCAAAGCCAACCCGGACGGATCTGTGAACCTTGCGTCACTTCCAATTCGAGTGTTAAAGAGATTTCCTTCCTAAACACACATAATGAACTCTGCGTTCGGCTAGTCTTATAGGTAACACTGAACATTACTCTTATTAAAGAGGACAATAACCTAGGCCTACCTCAGCCCATTAGGCTACAGTATACGAAGAAAACGCATTATTCACTAAACTCGCGCGATTAAAACTAGAAACTAAATGCGGCTGGTAAGTGAAGAGATGAGAGGAGATGAAGAACAAAATCTCAATGCAAAGTCTGAAACGTTCTTTATTTCTCTCATTCGGAGTGCCTTTTTCGCAGGGTTTGACATATTCTAGCTGTTATCAGATTGATGGGCTAGTTTGATTGAAGTGGCTTTGTCATGCAAATGTCAAGCGCGTGATGGATGGTCGCCGTGCGCTGACAAACTTCTGGAGGTCCCCTCACCATTGGCGCCGTGACGTCTCACGTGACCAGCAGCTGAGGTAAAGATGTGTTATAGGGAAGCATGAGCAAATACTCCAGAGGTAAGCATTTCCCCCTTCCGCATGACATACTGTTGCGAGCTTGCAGGACAGGAGGCTATCCCGATCTCTCAGGCTGACCCTCCGCCATTAATTGCGCATGGACAATTCCAGAATGAACTCTTTTTTGGAGTACACAATTTGTAACCGTGGGCCGAACGCCTACTCGCCCAAGGCTGGATACCACCACTTGGATCAGGCGTTCTCGGGCCCCTTCCATACCGTACACGCAAGTGACAGCTATAACGCTGATGGACGACTTTACGTAGGAGGGAGCAACCAGCCAGCAGCAGCAGCACAACATCAGCACCAGAGCGGCGTCTACGCGCATCACCAGCACCAAACTCATCAGAGTGGCATTGGCCTTACCTACGGTGGCACGGGGACTACGAATTATGGGACCCAGGCCTGCGCCAACCCGGACTATGCTCAACACCAGTATTCCATTAACCCTGAACAAGAAGGGATGTATTATCACTCATCGGGGTTTTCAAACTCAAATGTCGGTCCTCACTATGGCTCCATGCCTGGTGCATACTGCGGGGCGCAGGGAGCCGTTCCAGCCTCACCTTATCAGCATCATGGATGCGAAGGCAAGGACCACCAGCGAGGCTACTCACAAGGCACCTACGCCGACTTATCGGCCTCCCAAGGGAGGGAGAGGGACACGGATCAGTCGCCACCTGGGAAGACATTCGACTGGATGAAAGTCAAAAGGAATCCTCCTAAAACAGGTGGACTGAATTGCCTCTGTGACGAAAATATCTAGGAGCTGCACACTCAAATCAAGAGCAATTATGCCTTACACCTATCCTTACAGCAAATAAGCTTGCAGATCACCCAAAAAAATAACATTATACACAAATTAGAAACTATTTACCTAAAATATCTAAAGACAGATAAGTTGAAAATAGGCCTGTTCACTTCAGTTTCAACCCGTCTCCCTCTGCGTTAATGCATCGAACAGACATGCTTTCGTTCGCCCTTGGAAATACACCAGCACTGTTATCCTTAGCTTGTCCCCGGTTCTCGCCTCGCAACATTCGTTTTTGTTGGCCTCCATTGTGTTCTTAAGCTTTCGTCTCCTGTCCCAGCAGTGTTTGCCTCACAACGATTTAGTGCACCAACTTTTACGCACGGAGGCCACCATTTAGACATACCGTACAAATTGTGTGGTCATAAAGCCACCTTTGGGGAGTATTGCATTGCATGTATTCCATAGACCCCGTTATGAGTTCTTTCAAAAGTGATAACATATACAAACGGGGTAATTATGGTAAGGTTAACAAAAGTTTGCAATACCGTATAACTTGTTGAATTTCATGCGTGATAGTTCAATTTAAATGGTCACATCTAATAAAGTTTAAGAACAGAATCACACTTGATTGTTGTTGGTGTGTTTACAAAATAAGCCGTTGAATTATGACTATGGTCTTTTATTTCTGTGTGTAATTGTTTGACAAACAGCCATTTAACTATTCTTTATTTTTTTCCTTGCAGCTAAAGTGGCCGATTACGGATTGGGACCACAAAACACAATCCGGACGAATTTCACAACGAAACAACTCACGGAGCTCGAGAAAGAGTTTCACTTCAGCAAATATCTCACGCGAGCGCGGCGAGTCGAAATTGCTGCCACGCTCGAGCTGAATGAGACACAGGTTAAGATATGGTTTCAGAACCGCCGAATGAAACAGAAGAAGCGAGAGAAGGAGGGACTCGCGTCTGCTTCGTCCACCTTGTCTAAAGACCTCGAGGATCACTCTGATCACTCAACTTCAACATCTCCAGGAGCTTCTCCAAGCCCGGATTCCTAACCGATTATCATAGTTTCGGGTGCATTAAACAACAGATTCGAAATATATAGTAAAGTCTATTAATTTAAGCATTCCACAATGTGCCCGAAAGACCTTCTCGTCTTTTTATGATGGACGATTCGTTTAAGGAAACCGAACTTCAGGCGAAAAAGTGAAGAGCAAAGAGACTTTTTAGCACAACAATGAACAGAGTTACACCGTCTGCGCGAACAAAATTTCCAATACTCCCTGGAAACGTTTGTGTGTGTTATACAGGGTATTTCTACTATTATAAATATAATGCACTTTCACAATGTTTACAAGTCTCTAAACGAACCTAACTGACTTTACAGGGAGCTTAAGGTGTTGTCAAAATATGTATTGGTGTTTTTTGTTGCGTTTATGAAAATTTATTTTTAATTTGATGTACACATTTCATATATTTGAGTTTTCAGGATTGTAGCTATAGGGGCTTTCGGACTCCTTGCACTATACGTTTACAGGGTAGGCCTTTACTGAACACCAGCACAATTTACTGGACTATATGAACGATTCCTTCTCAGTGTGCACTGTGATATTCAATTATTCAATTTACAGCGAAAAATAATTAATACTGTGCTGCTAGCCAGGCATAATTTACTATAAAAATGTGAATTTTGGTAAAGTTCTATTCCGTTTGTAGAAAAAAAGCAATGCAGGCTGTTTAATATGTACTTTTCTTAATTAAAACATTTAAATAATTTGATCTTTTAGCCTAGTATTTTTTTATGCGCAGACGAGCTGAGTTTTATTAGTTGCTGTCTGTATGATTCCGTAACCTAAATGTCTCAATCAAATGCTTCTGTCAAGTTCTTTATCTACCTCAAATAAAAACAATATTTTACTCAACCAGTCTCTGCAACAAGATTACATATGTATTCGTGTGTATATGTAATATAAGAAAAATGTTAGTATGGAGTAAATGATGACAAAGCTTTAATAGTTCTTCTCTTCACTTAGAAGGTGAGAAAGCGACCTTATAATTGTGTTATAGGATGCTCGGAGAACGGAACGGAATGTTGTTGAGCAATCAGGGTGGTTAAAGATGACCTTTTTACCTCGGTGTGCTTCTATCTAAACATCCAAACAGACTCTCTTCTCTGAATGGTTTAGGGGTGGCACAAATAGCACTGATCCTGAAGACAAGCTTCCAAGAAACGGAACAGAATTGTGGGCGGTGCATTTGAGTTATTGAGTGTTGTTATGAATGGGCTTCTTATTTACTCGCTAAACACATTAAACACTTTCAAAACCATAAATCCTTAGAATAGTCCGCTACATGCATTGCATTATCATTCTCAAGTGCTCAACAAGAAATAAAGCATTCATAAAGGTGAACAAATATCGACTTTGACAGTTTACATTAGCACTCCAATTCTGACGGCTGTTAAAATATTATTGCAATTGACATATCAAATCATTAAAGACACTCTTAAAAATCCGTAATTAAAATTGTGCCATGACAGACATGTTTGGTCTTTGCAGCAGGGTTAACATTAGGTCTACTTCAGAGGAAAACAATGCTGGACTGCAGTGGCATTCAGGCACCCCAGCTCCCTGGGTGGTTCTGTTACTCAAACGCATCTCTCTCACCAGGCCAGTGCTTTTGTGGCAAGAAAGACAACACATATTGTAACAAGCAGTTCCTTTAAGCAAAGGCAAAAACTTATTAGGCAGTGGAATGGTTTTCCGCAACAACGATAAAGAAATGTTCAAAAACATTTATACATTTAATTATGATTGAATATACGAATTACGACTTCAATGTCATTATACCAATTTAGGATTCACAATGTCCCTAATAATACGAAAGTACCTTTTAGAAACTTTTTAAGAGATTTTTTTTTATTCCATAAAAATATAATGTTGCATTTTAAGAGATAATAACTAGCCTCAAAATATGTACACAATCTAAACAAATACAAACGATTTGGCCCACGATACAACTGGAAATGAAGACGATACAGCAATTGCTCTATGATTCTCTCTCGACCATCTGCTGGTGCAGATTTCAGTCACGCTGTTCGGGGCGTTTGTCCTGTACCCCCCTGAACGGGCTTTTGATCCAAGCGCTGCCCCCGCGGTCAACATCCGTAGTCTGCATTGAAACGTAAAGTAATGCTTACAGTAAGGGGGTTTACATGGAGGTCACCCTTAACTTTAACTGAACTCTTTGCCAAAAAACTGGACGAGTCTCAGACTTTTCTTCAATTTCCCATAGCAAAAACAATACATATGTAATGGCTTTGAAAGGCAAAATGCATATAGGCCTATATGCAAAATGAACAATTCGATTATTATTAAATTTGTTATCCCTCATATTAGTAGGCTTTTTAAATATATTGTGATTTGTGTTTACCTACACTGTAAAAAATAAATAGTTGAGAAAATGTAATAAATAAATAAATAAGGCAACTTGACGAAAACTTTTGAGTTGTCTCAACAATAGTTTTATAGGTCTTTTCAGCAAAGACACTTTTTTTAGCCACACTAAATTTATTTGTCATTGCAATGGCTGAGCTTGGTCTCCTTTTATTTTGGTTTATATATTATATATATATACTTTTTTTTTGCAGCAACTGAAACAACAATTATTGTTGTTGCAGTAAGAATTTTGTTGTGTTCCTGGATGAAAAATAAGGGTCCCACTTTATATTAAGTGGCCCTAATACCTGTGTACTTACATAGTAACTATAATATAATGGTAGTAGACTTAACCACAGTGTAAGTACACATTGTACATAGTATCTAGAAAGCTGTTAATATTTCTTGTAAACTACACACAATGTAAAAACCCTCCGACTGATTTGGAAAGTACCAAGTGTAACAACAATATGTGAACTCATTTTGTAACAACAATATGTATACGAGTAATTGGAACAATTTGATCCAAGGGGTGGAGATTGGTAGGTTTAGGGATATGTAAAGTGGGAGGCGTTGGATCTCAAGTTGGTGGAGTTGGTGCACCATTGTAAAACCAGTGTACTTACATGGTAACTCCTCAGGAACTGTCCACTTAATATAAAGTGTAACATTTGGGACACCAACCAAAATGTATACGTAAAGCCTAACTTAATTGCCGCTGCTGTGTAACATCAGAGCAATTACAAGGCAAATCTAATATAAAGTGTAACACTTTCTTTTCACCAAAAAGTGCTGTTAGTCCTGTTACTCATTTGTACTTTCATTACCAAAAAGTGTTGTTACCAATGTCCTGTTACACACTTGTACTTACACATACCATTCAGTGGGTTGTTACATATGTGTAGTACCAGAAATATTACAACTGTAGATACTATGTACCAATGTGTACTTACACTGTGGTTACATACTATGTACACATCTAGTTACTATGTAAGTACAGAGGTATTAGAGCCACTTAATATAAAGTGGGACCAAAAAATGGATTTAAATGGTTGAACATATACTCTATGACTCAAAACTTGATACACAAACCATGGTGGCAATCAACAAATGTTAAAAAGTTGAACTCTTTACATCACAGCACAACAAATAACGAACAATAATGACAAAACAACAACAAAAAGTTTAAATGAAGTCAGCAAACAGCAAAACAACAATCCTATAACAGTAACTGCATCATTTATTCATGCTGCAATGCATGCTGGGAACTCACATAGCCTTAACATTTCAGCAATATGAAATTATTTGTTCAGACAACTTTCACTAGTTGGGACAACATTTGGGGTAATTTTGTTGGTCTGACAAGGGTTTTATGTAGTTTCAAGAAAATATAATTTTTTTGTATTTGAGACTCAAAAGGTGTTGTAAACTGGAAAATATGCAGTTGCATTTTTTTTTATACAGTGTATACGTATTGCCAATTATTTTACATCACAGTATCTACAGGACTTGTTCAGGTTTGTCACAAAGATTGGACATACACTGAGGGGTTTTCCCCCTTGGAAGTGTAATTTCGAGTCATTGCTCATTATAAAAAGGTCACCTTAAAAGAAAATCTCATTGAATAATGAGCGTCACATAAGTACACGCGCGCACACATCTGTTTTCCGTCTGTGCTCTACTGATAGACTTTCGTTCAAATTAGACATCAGATTTGAGGAACTCTCAGTTTTCATTTGTGCCAACCTCAAAAACACATGCGGAGCAAAGCAGGTGAGCGAGAGAGGGCAAACTCCGGTGAAAGAACTGGGGGGATGAACTCTGAGCTAGAGGGTGCTGACAAGTGGTGAAGAGAACTAGTGGAGGGGTTTTTTCGAACTTTTGAGGAAACGAACTTTTTTCCCCCTTGTGACCTCACCTCTTCCGCAAAGTTTACGCGGGCTTGACAGTTCCATTTCATCCACGATCCTCTGACGGACTACCCCAATATTTGCTCAGGCGGACAGGTTTGCCCTGTGTGCTGCCTCAAACATCCCCTGACTGCTTCTCCCCTGGCCTTGGTTCAAGCAGAGTTCAGGCCAAATTAATACTCGAAATAGGCAGGTCACCCTGTCAGGAGGGCTTCCATCTCGCCGGGGTCACACGCAGGTCTCGCCCTTCAGGCTTGCGAACCTGAGATAGAACCGTTTCTCGGGTTCACTTGGTCTCTCTTGAATTTTTTAGCTGTTCACCCGTATCTTCCACTCTCCCCGGTCAGCACCTTTGATTCCCCCATCATTCCACCACACTGTAAACGCACTTTTTTTTTTTTTTTTTTTTTTTGCAAAAATTGCATATTTTATAAATACAACCATTTTAACCATTTTTTAAATTTAATTAATTAAAAGCTTGCGATTTAGAAACAAGTAGCTTGCATATTATTCGTGAATTACAGAAAAAAAACATTAAGACGTTTTAAAAATGTAAAAATGTAACTTCTGAATGGCTTAACATTTATTGATATTTAAGATTTTAATTATTGATAAACATTTAATCATGGTTATGAAATAGTACCTCGAGGAAAAGTGTGTAATATGGCAGGTAAATAAACGAAAAAGCAATATATTATCAAGACAGACTTACACAATTCACTTCGACAAACTCTTGAAATGTCAGGATATTTTAGTTACATACATATTTGGACAAACATATTTCGAGTAAACTAAAGAAGAATTACAGTAGCTGACCAATTTTCTATTTTGACCTGACAATGTGAGCTCATGTGCTTTGTGTTTCTCACATTAATTAGGAGGGCACCTGCGCAGATTTTTTTCTTTACATTTAAAAAAACAAATTTATTACTACTTTAGCTACTGTAACTTATTAATGCTACTGACTTTTGCATTCCCATCTGTTTTACTTTCAATTGCATTAAAATTGCATTTTTATTAGTGATTTACTTACATAAGTCCTCTAAATAGCGGGAGATTAACCTGTTGAAAAAGCTCATATGTTAAAGCTTACATGCAGTGTTATAGTTGAACAATACCCAATATTTCTAAATAAAATTGTTAGCTAATTTATTTTTAACAATTATATTATTATTATTAGTCTCCAACAATAATCACAACATATGCTTAACACAGTCTCGTTGTTGTTGTTATTGAATTAATAAGGTGGTTGATATTGGATGTAATGGCTATTGACGTTTAGAATATGGCTGCGTAAAGATATTGCATCCCATTATTGAACTCTGCACTAAGTTTCATGACCGTTTGCCCTGTAGTTAAAAATGGTGTAAGACCAACTAAAAAAAAAAAATGTTTTTCTTCACAATCCATCAAAAGTGAAAAGGAGCGCAACCCACTCAGCAGGCCGTCAAGGTTCATGCAACTGAATGTGTTAAAAAAGCAGGTGAACTTACCATGACCCGGAGCTGACCAGACGCAAAGGAGAACATCCTGAAATGAGAAGAGAACTATTGGAACGAATATTGACGAAAGTTTAATCTGGATCTGTAAATCTGGATTTACAAACGCATTAAAGCGAAAATTATCAGTCACGTGGAATTATTAATACATACGGAAAATATTCTACGATTTAAAAATTCGTGAGTTTGCTTGCATTAAAACAAAATGTTAAAACATTATCTGCTTATTGTTTTAAAATATAACAACAACAACAACAATAATAATACAAGTCGAATCGGGTTTTTAATCAAACGAATAAATAAAATCAAGATAATTTTGGCCATTTCAAAACTGGTGAGAATAAGAGGGAGAACATCTATTCTGTTTATTCTCACATTCTTGGCTGAATTCAGAGCAAAAGGTTATCTAAAAGAAAAATTCCTGTCTCACGCTTGAGGAAGGCCAGAGAAAAGGCCAGCAGGCCACCAAACAGAAGCCGGGGAATCTTCTAATATATCACAGGTTACACAACGCTTAACGCATTTACCAACTCTTACAAAGACGCTTATTTATCTATATATATATAAATACAACCATGTTAACCACGTTAATATTGCGTGCAAAACTATAAATTAATATCATACAATGCTGTTGTGACGCAACTAAGTCTTTATTTAGATTCCAATGTCAAGCGCGCGCAAGCCAACAATAAATTACATTAAAAACAGATTTATGCTTGTTTAGCTCATTCGGGATTTAATTTAATTGCCTAGCATCTAAACCATCAGATGTTTGTTAATACAAGTATCTGAGGCCGTTTTAGGAATGCGCGTAATTTATGTTATTTTACATGATGATTTTTCTATTCTGTCACACTTTTGCTTGTGGTATCTGATTTTAGTTAGATTTAAAAAGTCACCCTACATCCCGTCTCTTTTTACACACGCAAAGTGTTGAATGAGATCTGCACAATAGCTCTGTTTACCTCGCACAAACACAACATGTTGTCACAAGGTATTTATATCTCGAATGGAGATTAGAAACTAAGAGTATCTCTCTCTCTTTCACATACTCTTTCTGAATAGAAACAAATCTGTACAATGCATATATGAATGCATATATTATACATAATCAAGCAGCAGTATATATATTTTTTTCATTAGGTGTTATATACAGTAGTCAACATTTGAAGTGGATCAAAAAAGTTCATCAAAGCTGTCCTAAGACAAGAACGCATTTTGGTTTAGGTTTTAGCACAATTTATAGTTATGATCCACATATCAAACACTAGACTGACTGACATGTGTTTGTAGGCATTCATGATGACCCCTTATCCTTCTACTCTCTTCATCATCTTATTCTCTTCTCCAAAAATAACTCACACATTTCTCTTAGTCATTTGTTCCCTCTGCCTGTAAGTATCATCACTGCAAACTCTTCTTTAACAGTATGTTTTAATTGGTAACTAAACGCTGGATGAGTCAGGAACTGATACCTGTTCAGCCAGTGTGAAGATGGACACATGCTTAGTTTCATATAACAAAAAAAAGTTTCTAAAAGAGAGCCTCCTTAGCTGTGCCACTTAAAACAATGTCTTGCTTGTAAAAGAAGTGCCATTCAGAGTAATTGATCCAATGCTTGTGGTTATGTTGGTCTTTCGGTCTCAACGGGTTATGTATGTGTTTTTGTCATGCCAGGATTCTTGAGCGATCAAGACCCAGTGAGGCCTTCCTTTCATTTGAGACATGTGCGACTCCTCAGAGCTGTCAGAAACCAGAGCAGGGGTTCAAGAGGCAGCAGAGACTGCAGATTATTTTTGTGTGTGTCTGCACAGGTGTGTGTGTATTCAGAGATCAGAGGTTCGGATGGGATAGTGTGGACAGGGCGGACACGTGGAACATTTAAACCAAACCAGAGACTGATGACCAAAGATTGTGTGTGTGTGTGTGTGTGTGGGGGGGACTTCTTATTTTCAGATGCTCTGACATTCAGTATGTAGGAGTGTATTTTTGTATATGAGACAGCGATGACGTGAAGGCAGGATGGAAACCCAATCTCAAACAAGAACTGTCTTCGGGCCACATGCACGCTCATGTGCTCTCCTCAAAGTTGAGTAGTACATCATTACCCGTCCATCACAACAGTTCATAGCAAGGGCACATCAACAGCCTTTGACCTTCAACCACATTTACACTCACATGTCTTGTGCTGAACTAGTAGAGCTAGTGCTGGAGCACCTAAACTCACAACTATCCAAATGCACCATGTGTTTAGCACAGCCAATCCAAAACCAGCTTGCTGTTGAGAAGTAATCAGAGACTCAAAGTTACATTGGCACCTCACTGTCAGCTCAAAAAGGCACTGCATGTGACGCCTAAGGTCAAAAGTGTTTCCCCCCTCCCTCCATCCTTATTTCATCCCCCCTCCCCGAAAGATTGTTCCCAAAGAGGTCCTGGAAGTGTTAAAGACTTGATCCATATAACAGCTGTAGCTTCTCTTATTTAATATGATGTTTGTGTTTCTTCAGTCTCTTTCCCTTCCATATCAAATGGCATACAAAGCAATTGCTTCGATTTAATTTGATACAACCTTTCTCCTTTCTTCCTTTTTTATGGGCAACTTGTATACTTTGATTGATTTCTCTCCCTTGCAGTCTATCTTGCTCTATATTGACAAATTGCAAATACCCAGATACTTTGAATGAACAGTAAAGTATTGAGGCTACCATCTGAGATAAAATTGTTACTAGAATTTCATTATGCTTGGTTAGCCCATTTCAAATGAACACACACACACAAAAATCTAACCAGTTGAAAATCTATAAGCAAAAAGACCAGAAGGATTAAATATTAGCGGGACTGCCGGGACCGGGACATTTTCAAATGAATGAAAACATCATTGTAAAGAATCAATCATACAGTCAACCAATCAATCAATAAATATCTGGAATGTATCTCTCTTTCTTTCTTTGTCTCTCTCTCTCTCTCTCTCTCTCTATATATATATATAGAAGGAGAGAGAGAGAGAGAAAGAGAGAGAGATTAAACATTTATTAAGTGTAGTGGAAAGGTTAAGATCAATCACAAGTTTCCTGAAAATATCCTGCTAAATGTTTAGTACAAAATTAGAGCTAAATGTTTTGAAAATTCACCATTTACATAAAAGTCATAAATACATTTCTAAGCTTTAAACATTGGATTGGACAATCCGTCACTTATGGAACTTTGGTGTTTTACATCACACTGCTACTGAGCAATAAAAAGCAATATGCCTCATTTCTTTTGCCTTGATGCTCTCTATTAGACGTCCTTCTCTCTCTTCTCTTTCCTAGTTCATCTTCTTCTTAAGTGTGCCTGTATTATCCCACAAGAAGTGTGCGGAACTGCAGGTTTCCAGAAAGGCTCTTGCCTGGATGACAGAAAAGGGAGGGGTTACCCACACTCATTCTTTCTCTTCATGAGCTAATCATGTGAAATCCAATTTAATCTGGGAAAATCAGGGCATTAAAAATTTACAGGAAGAAAGGAAGTGGAAGAGAAAGCAAGAAAGATGAATTAAAAAATTCATATTTTCTACATGCCTTAAAACTGAGTCT
The DNA here is from genome assembly GCA_018155175.1 of Sinocyclocheilus anophthalmus. Lineage (NCBI taxonomy): Eukaryota > Metazoa > Chordata > Actinopteri > Cypriniformes > Cyprinidae > Sinocyclocheilus > Sinocyclocheilus anophthalmus. The sequence continues at coordinate 169,626 of JADLZN010001692.1, forward strand.
CCATTTGTACATATGCATGTGCCGCCTTACATTTCACATGCTGTGATGTTCTTGGCTGTGGGCCTGCTGTGTCTGGGGTTCACTGTAGCAGAGTGAAACCAAGTTAATGTCACTCTGGGATCAGCTCATATGGTCTGAGGGAGGTTCCAGTTGAGAGCTCCGATTTACTTTTGTTTCCCACAGCACACTGCCTGGATCTCAGTGACAGCTAACCTCTGACTGAACCCTCACACACACACACACACACATCACCACACACCTCTTCTTCTCATCAGCCTCCGGCGCTGGACATTATACATAATGTGCAGTACATGATTATCAAGCTCATGGACAATCCGTCATAATTTCCGTGAAACTTTCAGATAGCAATGTTGAAAGTATAAATAAATTAACAATTTGGGTAAAAATGCATTAAATGCTTTAAATATATGCATCAAATATCATCAAATTTCCTATATGCATTTAAAGATACCAACACATTAGACTCAGCATCAGCCAGAAGAACCACCCAGTGTCTGTCCAAGCTCTAATCTGATGGCTCAGTCGAATCCAACAACATATGAGACCACTATATGCCCTTTTGTGTGAGGCAACTAGAGATTCCTCTTGTTTTCTATTTTTTTTATTTTGTGATCTGTAACATTATCGGAGATCCCTGGACTTGGACGCGTTTTGAAAATTAGTCACCTTCCCTCCCTCCCACATTCACTTTATTGATATATTTTTTTAGATAGATATATGATAACACATTACAAGCAATAAGGTATTTCATGAACATTAATGCAGTAAGTATCATGAATTAACAATGAAGAGCAATAATTAAGTTGGCTTGAAAAAGTCGTCATTTTGCAACAAGGTGGACACAGTTCTAATCTTAACAGTAGACCAGCTGGTGAAGAAGTGACAGGTACAAGAAAAAAAATGGAGGTACAAGAAAAAAGAGGAAGAGACAGAGATATTGGGGAAAATGAAGAAAAGGAAAAGGGAAATAAAGGTGCAGTTCAAGAGACAACCTTTAATTATTTTCACGGTCCCAGACCAAGGATTTAGACCTTTTTATGCAATGGCCATACAAATAATAGGGTTGTCTGTGGTTTCAGAAATTGCCGTGGATGTATAGGCTATATATGCTATGTATGTATATGTATATGGCGTATTACAGAAAAAAAAGGGGCCAAAATTGTACCTTTTGGGGATTACAACAGCTTGTCACGAGCAGTACCCTAATTAAAAAAGGATATCGAATTTGACTTTCTTTCCTCTTTTTCTTTTTGTACCCTAATAGCCTAAATATTATTATAACTTATGTGCATGACATTCATATCAAGGTTTTAAAGGGGTAAAATGAGTGATTTAAATTTATTTTATTTATCTTGAAGTGGTTATAAGTCTTTGTGAATAAAGACGCTTCTGTACAGTTGCAAAGAAAAAGTCTTCAAATCCAAAAGGAGAATATTTCTTTACAAAGTTAGAGTTAACCAGGGCCCCACCCCCCCCCCCCCCTACCTAAAATGGCTCTCTAACAAGCTCCCACAGTCTGACGTCACGAGTCAGTTGGGAAGATTTGATACACCGCCCCCAATGTCACGAAAAAAAAAAGACAGAGGCGTACTTTTATTGCGCTTGTAGTATTGTTGCTGCTGCAAGGTCGAGACGCTGTGTGGTTAGTTGTGAAATGCGAAACTACTTTGTTGCCTCGTCATGTTTTTGGACCGTTGTCATGCTATTGCTGATCCATGCTGGTCGCCTCGAGGAAATAAATAAAACAAATAAATCAACTTCGCGCTGTGGATCGCCGGATCGCTTTCACTGTGGACGAAGCGGAGCTCACTCAAGCCCGCCAGCTGTTCCTCACTCAAGCCCGCCAGCCGCCGCTCACTCAAGCCCGCCGTGTGTTTCATTGTTAAAGCGAAACTACTTTGTTTGGCCTTCCAAAAGAGGACAACCACTAGAAATCAGTGGTTAAGTTGCATTTAAAACACTGTTCCAGAACAGTTCAACCCAAAATTCAGATGTGTGCAGTCAGTGCATTTTATGGAGGACTGTTTCCTGAATCTGTTAGGTATAGACTTACCATGACGGATGTTCGGACTCACATACTGTAAGTACGTTTTTAATATTTAAATAATTTGCCACTGATGATTCAAACGAGAGTAGTTTGAGCAGTGAGTAGCGCTTGTTGTTTGTCATTTCTCCGATCACAAATGCAGACATGGTTTTATGTTTACGCGGCGCGATGCAATGCGTTTAAATAAAAAATAGGTAAATTTTAAAATAAAATAATACATTAAGTAAAATGTAATATAAATTAAAAAGCTCTTATAAAATAAATTTTGTAAAAAAAGGATAGGTATAAGTCATTTTATAATCCGTAAGTATGCCCCCTGGAAAGTGCAAACAAAAAATGGGCTTTTAAGTTTTTTTGTCTATCGAGGGCTGGCCAATCAGAGCACACATTGCTTTTCAGACCGATGAGCTTTGTAAAAACGATGCGTTTCAAAAAGGTGGGGCATAGAGGAGAAACAATAATGTACAGTATGTGGAAAATAATGTGTTTTTTTTAACCTTAAACTGCATAAACACATTTCATTACACCAAATAAACAAAATAATGTTATTTTTAGCAACATCATATGAACCCTTTAAAAACAGGACAAAAGATATTATTTAAGGGCCCACGCTCCAAAGTAGTACAAGCTTTGTACCCCAAATGGGTACCATTTGGCTATTTTTTTCGGTGTGGCCTGGCGATTAGAGTCTGTGTGAGATTTCACCCAGCTTTGAAATGGCATCCCAATATGGACCTCTGGAAAAAGCTTAACAACTCCCTACTGAAAAAAAAACAGCTAAAACCAGCCTAAGCTGATTGACTGCTTAGGCTTACTAATCATGTTAACGAAATGCTAGTAACTTGCTAATCATGCTTTAAACATGCTAACAAAATGCTAGTAACATGCTAATAATGCTAAAAACATGCTAGCAACATGTTAAAACATGCTAGAAACATGTTAGCGACATGCTAATAACTTGCTAATCATGCTAACAAAATGCTAGCAACACATTAATCATGTTAGAAAATGTGCTAGCAACATGCTAATCATGCTAACAACATGCTAGTAACGCTAATCATGTTAACATGCTAGTAACTTGTTAATCATGCTAACAAAATGCTAACACGATGCTAGTAACATGCCAATCATGCTAGAATCATGCATTGACTGATTCTGCCTTGAAAACAACTGTATTGCCTTGAACCTTCAAACTTTAATCTTTAAAACTATTTAAAATTTCAAACTACTTCAAACTGAAAACCTTCAGACTGCAAGCTTTTAAAACTTTTTCAAACTTTCTAGCTAGGCTTTTTCAAGCCAACTTAAAGTTGGTCTACAAGCTTTTTAATATAGTTAATATGTTCAAATCTCAACAAATTTGAATATGGTGACATGCCAATCAGTTAATCAACTCAAAACACCTGCAAAGGGTTCCTGAGCCTTCAAAATGGTCTCTCCGTTTGGTTCACTAGGCTACACAATCATGGGGGAAGACTGCTGATCTGACAGTTGTCAGTAGACAACCATTGACACCCTTCACAAGGAGGGTAAGCCACAAACATTCATTGCCAAAGAAGCTGCTGTTCACAGAGTGCTGTATCCAAGCAAGTTAACAGAAAGTTGAGTGGAAGGAAAAAAAGTGTGGAAGAAAAAGATGCACAAAAACCGAGAGAACCGCAGCCTTATGAGAACTGTCAAGCAAAATCGATATTTGAAAAAATTGTCGGTCAAGATATGTCAGTCTCGAGAGTCTCTCAGTTTAAGGGGTGGTTCTGGCCAGAATAAGCTTACGGCTTAGTCAGAAATTCGGGGCTAGTATGCATAAACTACCTAAAACTCATATTGTGGTACCCGGCATTATCTGAAAACGTGCCTCCATTTTTTCTCTCGTTTTTGACATCTACCAGCTCCCCTAATGAACCTGACACAGAGTTTAGTCCTGACGGCCTTCCACATCCCCTGCCTAGACAGTGTCCAGCCCACACAGTTCATTAGGTGCGCCCTGGTGACAGCTCAGCCTTGACGGACACCACATGCCACAATTAATCAAACAGGACGAGAACACGGCCGCCGCACACTACTCTGGCTCAAGCCAAAACACACGACAGATATATGAAAATGCCACTGTATTTCATATACACACCCAACCAAGCTACTAACATTTTCTTTGAAATTGAAACTATACATTGCATTATGATTTTGAACTTTCATAGCAAATGTTTATCTTAAAGAATTTAGTTTTAGCATGTTACTGCCATATTTAAAGGGAAAGTTCAAATGAAAATGTCATGAGTTACACATGGATGTTTGGGACAGCTGGACTTAGACCAAATCTGCTAGGCATTTCTGTTGTTGCACAGAATACAAACGGACATTTTGAAAACGTGTATATACAGTATGATTAATATAAAAATTACAATACAAGATATTACATCATTAATATTGTAATCATATTTACATTAACTGCAATACTCAACACAACTGGCCACATTACAGCTTAAACACAACAAAAAGCATTTTGATTAACCTGAGTAAATTCATATTTGGAGAAAGCATATTTCTGAATTAGGATATGGATCATTCTAATTTTAATCTAATTTACTGAAACATTTATTAATCTAAATTAAACTGTTTTTTAAAATTAATTTATTAATCAGTTTTTTTTACTGTACCTATTAATACATCAGGCACTACAAATATTATAAAATAAAGTACAGTAAATACAGTAATTTAATAATTGTAACATTATTACATATATTTTATAATTGTAATAAATAAATTTCTAACTGAAATGTTTTAGTAAGAGTTTAATATAAGGTTTAAAGTGTTATCGATTAATGCATTAGTGAACAACAATGAACAATAAAGTATTTATCTAGGTTATGTTACAGTTGCAATCAAAATTACTCAACCCCCTTGACCTGCAAGACATTTTGCTGCAAAATTTTAAAACAAAATTTTACGAAAACAATTCAACAAAGGCATCAATGAACTATTAGAGACATTTTCCTAATACACATTTGAGTGATTCTGAGAATGCAACATTGATGAATCATGATAAAAATCAAATTGGCTCTAAACATTCATTTTCAAAATTATTCAAACAAGTCAAATTTTGTGCTGAATCTTTTATTATTTAAAGGGGTCATATGATGCTTTGTAAAATGATCAATTAAATTTGGTCGGTCTTTTGTGTAACCAGAATATGTGTTGGAAATGCTTTAAGTTCAAAAAACCACATATTTTTCAAATACTGTACATTATTGTAGGTCCTCTATTGCCCGCCTCTCTCAAACGCTTCGTTTTAACAAAGCCCCTTCCTTTGACAAGCGCAGTCTGCTCTGAATGGCCAACTGACCCAGTGCATTGTGATTGGCCAAACCCCACCCGAACACCGCAAGCACTCGTGGGGGAAATGTAACGCCCATTACTTAATTCGAGACTCACTTTCAAAATAAGTAAAGCAGAGCGAAAGGGCAACAGATTCGTGTGACAGACACAGTGATGAAGCGGGTATGTGTTTGTGATGTGACCCCCCCCCCTCTCTCTCTCCCTCGCGCTCGTCTCATTCGCGCTATCTCTATTTCTCTCTCTCTCTCTCTCTTCTCGTTCTTCGCTCGTCTCTCTCGCTCGCGCCAACACACACGATGCGCAACTCCAACTTTGAACAGCACTGCAAAATACTTATTTAAATATAACAAAAACAGTAGTGATTCAGAAAGCGCCAGATTGTCATAGCAAAGTCAAAATTACCTCTTCTCCTAGGTTCACGAAACAGTCGTCCAGAAAATGCATTGCTGTTCTGTTGTAAGTAATCTTAAAGATTCTAAATTTCTAAATTTCTACTTTCGGAAGGCCAAATAAAGTACTTTTTCTTTCGCCTAGAAACACACAGCGCCCCCCTGACATGGCTGCTTCAACTCCCTGCGGTTCCTGACCCAACCTCCCGCCCAGGCTTAACGCTCTCTTTAGCAAACCCAACTCGACACCCCCAACACATCTTGGGCGGGCATTATGCAGAATTCTTTCCATATGAGGTAGCTATGTGGGGGCGGTTATTAGTACCCTATAGAACCGAGGCTCTTTTTTAGGGGTCGCCGAGGCGTGTTCTATACAACCGGTGATGTAAAAACAACCCGCAATATTGTCGCTTTGGTTGTGAGTACACCCCCTGTCGTCTTTGCCACGCGGATCTATCTTATGACCTAGCTTGTCACCCTCCCAGCGAAAGGAAATTCAATGCATTCTATGAGCTTTACACAGACAATAAACGATGGCCCTATAGGCTACAGAGTTCTTCACCTCTCTCCTGCCAGTTGGCTCATTGAACTAAAACCTGAACACAACATTGCCACAAGCTAAACCGATGTCAGGAACCCACGAATTGTAAGAAGAAAAAAAAATTAGCAACACAAAGCTTCCATGCCAAATGAAAACCCACACACAAATATTTTCAACTGAGAGATTAAATCTGGAGTATGAACGAGGCCCTCCCCCAAGCAACAATCCAGCGGAGGACTGCCCCTGCACCAAGTTTATGTTCGACTGTGGGGCGGAGTACGTAGCAGGAAAGTCCATTGATCATCAGCTTCTGTCTTTGCACCAAAGGCATTACAATTCTTGCCAAAATTACCTGATACTTCAAAGAATCCATAATGTCCTTCATACAGTCATGATTTCCACTTCCTGCAACAGTAAAACCCCCAAGTTTGACCAAGGAGATGCTCTTCTGTTTATAAGCTTTGCCTTTTTTTGCACCAGACATACCGCTGATCATTGGGTCCAAAAATTCCAGTTTGGTCACATCGCTCCATAAAACATAATTCCAGAACTCCACAGGTCTACCCAAATGAATTTTAACATGTTCAAGTCGGCCTTTAATGTTCATCTTGGTCAAGAGTGGCATTCGGCAAGATGCCTCAACACAAAGGCCATAGTTGTCTAGTGTTCTTCTACTCTGCATTGAAATGTTTTTTCTCCTTTCATCAGGTCATCTTGCAAGTCTTTGGCTGTACATTACAGGTTTTTCTCAGTTGCTCTGATCAAATTTATTATGATATTGAGCTTTTTCTTCAACACCCTCAAAGGTTTTCTGGTACAACATTTTAAGCTAAGGAATAAGGCTGCCAGCTGTGTCTCTAGGAACTTTTAATGTCTTGGAAATCTTCATGTAGCCTTAGACTTTCTAATGTAATAAAGCTATTTCTTCTATAGCTTTTGAGAGAGCTCTGTTGAATTTGCATATTTGCTACACACGTCAGCACATGCATGGGCTAAGTTTATGCACGTGTAACAGCTCAAGCTAATTCTGTTTATTAAATATAATGTCTAAAGGTTTAATTGTGTTTTAAGGCAATTTTGTTCCCCACCATAAAAAAACAACTTAATAGGGGTTGAATAATTATGACATAGCTGTGTTATTAAAAAATAAACTCCAAAACTATTACATATATATTGACATTATCACTTTTCATATGCTAGAAGCTGTTATAGGGTAATTTTATAAAATCCTGGTCTTCAGAAAGCTTGTATTTGTAAAAATACTGCAGGGGGGTCTCTGATGGGGTGAATAATTTGATGGTTGAATAATTTTGATTGCAACTGTAATTTCTAACATTTTTAACATTTGAATTATGTTTCATATTAATTTCAAGCATAAATTATACATTATATTATATACATTAATATTAATGTAGTGTGAACAAACAAATTACCAAATTTGTATTTATTTATTTATAAAGGAACTAAAAATAAATTAAAATCCTGTTAGTTCATGAAATCTAATGCATTAAGTAGTGTTAACAAATTGCAATTCATTATAAAGTGTCACCAATGTTTTGAACAAGCAAATATTAAATTGTCATCATATGATACATTACCTACCTAATAGACTATTTTGAGCTAATTATTTTTGTGACCAAGTTATATATGCATACAAATACTGTATAGTAAGTTAACCATTTACCACTCAATTGTGATAGAAAGGATTTCGTAAGAATGACTGACCAAGACAAAACTTGTGTCACTAATGAAACTTCATCATGAAGAAGTTTTATCATGATATTGCTTTAAATATTGCCAGCAGTTATTCCTGGCACAACCTAAAAACTTCTTACTTTTATAAGAAAATGTCTCTTACCTGCAGCTTAACAGATAAATAGTGAGACAACAGAGTACAGTACTGTTGACAAGCTATTGATATTGATTGGCTGCTAGTTTTCCTCCATAAAGAGAGAGATTAATCAGCCTCATGGAGGCTGAGGCCTGTGCAGCAGTCGCTGGGTTAATCAAAATGATCTGTGATCCAAATAATTTGTCCAGCAGGCCGATCAAAAACACACAAATCAAATACGCTCATGTAAACAGCCACCACTTTGCTAACACATTCAAAGACAAATAAACAAATAAATCATTAAATGTATCCACACATGCACGATTACACAGACGCTTTCATACAAGTGGGCAGCACCTGGGCTTGCCCTTGTCCGAGTGAAGTACTTAGGCTGCATTCCCAGCCGAAGACAGATGGACTAATTACAGCGTGTTATACAAGAACAAACTAACCACACTTGCCACAGAGGACTTTGATTAAAGGGTCCCTCATAAATGTAATTCATAAATGTATTTACATGGTGTCGTACATGGATACTCTTGATTGTATGTGAATTTATGCGTGTGAGTGTAAGTGTCTGTGCAGTGGCTGGTTTCCAGATGTTGCTTGGTGAGAGACTGGCCTGTCTGCCAACAGGAGGTGAAGCGGTCTAACACTCATCTCCAGCTGGAATCAGAGTCAGATATTCAAAGAGAGAGAGAGAGAGAGATTGACAGAGAGAAGGCTGACAGGAAAAGCGAGAGATAGAAGAAGAGGCCCTTGCTACAACAAAAAAGTGGATTCATTATGCAAAATGACCTTTCTAACTCGTCAACAGCAATTACATTTTTGCTTTGCAATTTGCTGTACAAAATGAATCATGCATTTTAGGAAAAGTCCTTTCGTGGGATAATATATCAAGTAACGATGAGAGAAAAAAAATGAGAAACTCTTTTCCTTTCAAATTTCTTCTTCAAATTCTCTTTTCCTTTAAACTTCCTTCATCACACCCCTCCTGATATCAGTACCTCCATACCTCAATTCACTACTATGAATGTATGCTCCCTCCCGCTAGCTCAGGTCACTAAAAGAGCAATGCTTTATTGTTCCTTCACGAGGCAAAAATCACTTTTCAAAACTTTCACCCTCTCTGTTCCTCTCTGGTGGAATGCGTTGCCAACCTCCACCCGAATTGCTGAGACAATCACATCTTTCAAAAAGCAGCTGAAAACACCTTTTCTGCAAGCACTTAAACTATTAAATACACACAGCTTACATTTCTTTCTCTTCCCTAGCTTGCTGTCTAAGAAACCTGACATTGTGCATTACAAATATTGTTGGCTCTTTGACAAATTTATTTTGTAAGTCACTTCAGATAAAAGCACTTGCTAAATGCACAAATGTACTGTAAATTTGTACTTGAGCACCATTTGAACTTAAACCAAACTATAAAAAGCATATTTCTTTCAGTTATCAACAACATGAAGTGGCACTGAAGATGTAAGCTAAATCTGAAACGCACAGCATGTGTAACTCAATATTTTGGGGAACATCCACAGTCTTTGTTCCTTCATCCCTGACAGATTGCACATCTAAAGGAGGCACAAAACAACGAAGCGGCGGCTCGATTTTGAGAAGACTGATTGAGCTAACGGGTGAATAGGATGTGGTCTCTTTTGGATAGGGGGGTTTTAGGCGCTACACTGCTGTATGGACAGGTTGTGTTCAGGGGGTGCGGTTGGGGTGGGGGAGAATAGGACAGGTCTCGGGCCTTTGTGAGTGTGTGTTTCCATGGTGGACAAGCCCCAGGCCAGAGGGACTGCCCTCTGTCCCCCTCCCAGGCCCCTATCCTCCCTGTCAGCTGAGAGTTATTGATGGGACAGGTTGGCAATGGAGATCCCCCTCCCTTCACTGGGGATATGAATACCACACAGCTGGATGGGGACTGTTCGGGATAGAGTGAGTGCGGATGGTGCATGTGTGGAAATTGTGATTTGGTACAATACGCTCCTTGTGCATGAGTTTGAGGGACTGTACTGTAATGTGTGCACCTATGTTTGTTAAAGGATATGATGTAGGACTGGTGAGTTGTGACTTGTTCATTGGAAGCCAGCAGGTGTGCAGATAAGAGTACATCATGAATAAAAGAAGGTGGTATGCTTGTGTAGGGCAGGGAATGGGAAGTTTTTTCTGTCTGTGTCAGAGATGGAGGTAATGAATTAAGATTTTTAGTCATTAAGGCCTAGTTCAACCAAAAATCTAATTACTCGGCCTAATGTCATTCTAAACCCTTATGCTTTCTTCTATGGAACACAAAAGATGATATTCCGAAGAACTGTTTTTGTCCATACAATGGAAGTCAATGGGGTCCAAAAAGGCATTCTTTTTTTTTTAAATGTCTTTCCATGTGTTTCACAGAAATAAAGAACTGACTAAATGATGATAGAATTGTCATTTTTGGGTGAACTGTCTCTTTAAAACATTAAAAACACTTCCTGCAGCGCTCATTATACTGCAGACAATATGCTTTTATTATCAGTGACATCAGTGCATTCATAACCTTATATTCAGGATATTGATGCTTTCATAAAGAGTCAAGGGCAAAAATCTCATAAAATCCTATTGAAGCCAGTTCTTTGTCCTGCAAGTGAAGATCCTCAATATGACTTTGCCCCAGTTATAAGTTTTAAGTTTTATACAAAGCAAATTCTTCTAAATAGGTTCCTTGTGTCCCGAAGAGGAAACAAAAGCAGTTGCACAAATATTTTGGGGCTGTGGAGAATCACAAGAACATGTGCTGATCCAAAAATAATGTGCTCACTGTCCAGGGTTCTTGGGGTGTTCTAGCTTGAGAGATGTAACATTTATAGTTCAAAGGTAAAGTGACTTGAGATTATTGCACCGTGCTAAAGAAAAGTCTGCTGTTATTAAATTTAAACCTCTGAGTGTCAGTCACTAATTCCTGACAACCACATAACACCACAAAAAAGCATGACATTTGAAACTATAAGGTTTTTCTCAGTTTTTATCGTCAAAACACATTATGTCAACAATATCGTTAAGGTCCCTCTTCCCCAAAAAAAAAAAAAAAAAAAAAAAAAAAAGAAAAGGTATGCCATTGGCGGTAAGAGAATTTTGAGTACGTCTCACTGATTTTCGGGTGTCATGTTATTCATTATGTGAAAAGGTTAAGATGTATTTCAATTTTTATAATACGTTTTAATATATAGCATTAGAGAATTTCAAAATGTTCGGAATTAAAACATTTTCTTTAATTTTTCAAGTATCCTTCAGACATGAGCGAACAACCAGCGAAAAAGAAAGAAAGAAAGTGTCTTTCACTTAGTTAGAAAAAGATTTCACAATACCATGCTATGTTTCTGTTTGGATTTGATTGAATACCCAATAAAAGAACACTATTTAAGGTATATAAATGTAAGATCTTGCATGTAAACGCACTCAAAACATTAATAATTAATAAAAATGTTGTCATTGTAAAGACCTCTAATCTACCGGTGGTTAATTATGCATTGAGCATTCACTCTGTGTTGCTTTTCACTAACTCTGACGAAACAGTGAGTCTCAAGAAGACTTTCTTACTGCTTACAGTAAATGCTACTCCCAGACAGGTGTTAAAAAATAGCTACAGGCTGCAACAGGGTTCTGCTCTCTCAGCACAACAGTTAAACAGGCAGGTCACACTTCTCTTGGCTGGCAGGTAGATTCTTCCATCCCATCTCTCGCTGTCACCGGTGAGACCACATGTTGGACCGGAAACCTCCCGGCCCCACAGTGGGAGTCCTGATGCGATCTGACAGAGCTGTCAGCGACCAGGTGGTGTCTCTTCCTCCCTCTTCCAAGATCTGTAGATGTCGCATATACAGACTCATGACCCCCACCTCCCAGTTTTCTATCTGCTGTGTGGAAGCATTGTGGAGTGTCTTAATTTCCCTGTGCACTCTCGTTCGTTGTTCACAGCGTGACAGTGAAAAATGGTTCGTCAGCTCGGTTCTCTTTGCCGGGCGACGCGAGGCCAAACGACATAACATCTGGCGACGGAGCTATGTCTCCAGGGTTTTTTGGCACGTGTTCCTGGCTGCCGTTTCCACTCTGCCTCTCATTTTATTTTCCTCCCTCACTTTCTTCCTCTCTTCCTTTGCTTCACTCATTCCCTCCAGAGGTGCTGGTGAGCCACATCAGGTCCAGGTGGGCGCCTTTACCAATGAGACTCTCATCAGCGTTGCCTCGATGACCAAGAAATGAAGTCATGGAATATTCTGGAATGGAATATTTCGGGTTCAATACAAGCTGAGATCAATTGACAGCAACTCTGGCTTAATGCTGATGACCATAGAAAACTAATTTCAACTTCCTAAAAATCAGGGTTATAGAGAGTGTAAGTGAAAGGGGCCAATTTCTGTTGTTGTTGAGAATTTAAAAGCAGAAATGTAAAGCTTATAACTTTGTAAAAGCACTTTTTTCTATTAAAACCTGTGTAAACTTTTTACACAGAAAAGTTATTAAGTGTTTTTTTCACACCACAATCATGTTAACATGCAAATAATAAATTTTGTGGCTATACCCCTGAAAAAGTTTTAAAGTATTTTATCATTTACGGACTGACCTCATTCACTTTCAGTGCATGCATCTCACTGTAACCCAGATGGAGGGACAGATCAAAACAACTTTTGTAGTTATCAAAGCACACAAATTAACATTTGGTTCATGAAAAATGGAGATGTTTTGACAAGAACAGAGCGAATGCCCACATCTCGGTTAAAGAGCCACACATTCTGTGGTTTCCCGAGCACCTTCCATAATTCATTAACTGATACCCAATCACAGAACATTTCACCGGTGCTGAACGTCGACTCATTTCTTGCCTGTGGAGAGAGTTTGGCCGCATGCATCATTCCAGCAGAGTGCATTCCTAGGTGATTCATCAGCATATGCCACACCAATACTACAAACCCTCAAGATACCAATCATCTGTTTACTGTTTCTTAAGAAACCTGATATTACATCTGAGAGGCACCTATTGCTTACTTTTGATCAGTATCTCATAGAAAAACAATCATTTTAAAAGCATTAAAACATTCACTGTCATAGTGACAATAAATCTTCATTTGCACAATCTCAGCGATGATCTATGTTACATTCACACAGATTGCGAATATACTGATACTAGAGTTAAAAAACCATTTAGTGTTCTTGTGGCTCAGTGGTAGAGCATTGTATTAGCATTGCAAAAGGTTGTGGGTTCGATTCCCATGGAATACACATACTGGTAAAAATGTATTGCCTGAATGCACTGTAAGTCTCTTTGGAAAAAAGCATCTCACAAATGTAAATGTAATAATAATTGTATTTTCTCAAACCACAGCTCTTAATTATTACGTGAGTGAATATATGTGTGTGTGCGCGCATATATACAGTATATATATATATATATATATAAAGAACAGCATTTATTCAAAATAAAAATATTTTCTAACAATATTATTTATAAGTCTTTACTATAACACTTTAAAATCAATTTAAAGGGGTCATATGATGCAATTAAAAAAATTTTCCTTTCTCTTTGGAGTGCTACAAGCTCTTTGTGCATAAAGAAGATCTGTACAGTTGCAAAGACTAAAATCTAAAATCCAAAGAGATATTCTTTATAACGAAAGTTAAGAGTCAGCCTGACACATAACCACAATAACCTCAATATGTGGGAAGATTTGCATAACGCTACCCAAATGTTAACGCAAAGAAAGAAGGCGTAACATTTATTCTCACTGTAGTATTGTTGACACTGCAGCCATGTCCTGAAGACGCTGTGTGCTTCTTTGTGAAAGCGAAACTACTTTGTTTCTTCCAAAAGAAGACGATATCGCTTCGTCATGCCTAGAGTTGATCCATGCTGGTCGCTGAGGAAATAAATCAACTTAGTGCTGTGGATCGCCGGAACGGCTTTCACCGCCCCCCTCCTGGATGAAGCAAGGGGTCGTCACATGTGCTGCCCTCCTCGTCGGATCCGTGGCTCCGACCGTCTCAACCCCGCCGCCTCAGCTCACTTAGCCCGGCCTCAGCCACGCTAAGACGGGGGCTTCGCTAGGCCCGCTGTGTTTTCGTTGTGAAAGAGAAACTACTTTGTTTGGTCTTCCAAAAGAGGGACACGCACTACAAATCCGTGGTTAAGTTGTATTACAACACTGTTCCAGAACAGTTCAAACCCAAATATCCAGATGTGTGCAGCACATTTTATGGAGGACTGTTTACTGATCCTGGGAGAGTAACGTTTAGACTAAAATGCCACAGGTCTGACTCACGTAAGTACGTTTTCTTATATCATTTGCCACTGATGATTCAAACACGAGTTCTGAGCAGTGTAGAGAAGCTTTTGTTGTTTGTCATTTCTCCGATCAAAAATGCAGACAGAGTTGTATGTTTACGCGGCGCAATGCAATGCAAAGCCTAAAAAGACAGTATAAGTCATTAAAACCGTAATTATGTCCCCACTGGATGCAACAAATGCCTAGTTTGTAATGGGTTTTAATGTTTTGTCTCGTCACTCCGGCCGGACAAGGCATCACAGTATGTGCGGGCGTAACATTTCCGTCACATGGTTGAGGTATTCGTCCAATCACAATGCACTGGATAGCTGGGCAATCACAGCACACCTCGCTTTTCAGACGATGAACTTTGTAAAAATCGACGCGTTTCAAAAAAGGCAGGGCATAGAGGAGAAACACCAATAATGTACAGTATGTGGAAAAATAATGATTTTTTTTTTTACTGTAACCGCATACACGTTTCATTTATGACACCATCACACAAAATAATGTTTTTTTTTTAGCAACGTCATATGACCCCTTTAACACATTCTTGCTGAATAAAAGTATAAAAAAAATGTAAAATGAAAGAAAAAAATTTACTGAAAACAAACCTTTGAACGGTGGTGTATAGAGACTTTTATTTTGAATAAATGCTGTTCTTTATAACAATTTATTCTTCAAAGAATCCTGAAAAAAGCCTCACAGGTTCCAAAAAAAATAAAAAAAGAGCATCAACATTTCCAACATTGATAATAAATCAGCAAATTAGAATGATTTCTGAAGGATCGTGTGGCACTGATGACTGGAGTAATGATGCTGGATGTAATTCAGCTTTGCATCACAGGAATAAGTTATATTTTAACATATATTTAAATAGAAAACAAATTTTAATTGTCAAAATATTTCACAATATTACTGTTTTTTTCTGTATTTTTGATCAAATAAACACAGCCTTGATGAGCATAAGAAACGTCTTTAAAGAAAGTTCCCAAAAGTTTGCACAACAGCTTTAGATTTATATAAACACATCCATATGACATGCACAACTTTCATGTTAAATTTATCAGTGTAAGATTTTTAGTGCCACAACATTAAATGAATGTTAAAATGGCATTTGGATTTTTCTTGATCTGCATAGAAGCCATGTTACTCTATTAGAATAAATGCAACAACCACTGAAGTGAGTCAAAAAAAAAAACATTTAAAAAATAAACATTGCATCAAGGGTTCAACTGTAAAGTTAAAACTCCACTTAGAGAAGTAGATGCTTGAAAAAAAAAGTATTTATTCTGTCTGATTCTGCAGGTGCTACGAACAAAAGAAAGAATGCTGAATAGCAACAGCTGCTGTCAACACATTTATGTCGCAACACAGTACATTAGCAGAGATTAAGAAGGTTTTAAACTTGTTGCCTGGCAATACAAAACACAAAAAAAATATTACAAAAAAAAAAACTGTTAATAATGTAAAAAAAAAAACATGGTCGGCTGAACACAACGCATGCAGAACCAAAAAAAAAAAACATTGTGCAACTCATTAAATAAATAAATTCTGTACCATGGTAAGCTGACCATTTTCATCACATGAATTGTAACGGCATTAACCTAGGTCTTTGATACTATACCATCTAATGAACTGAAATATCAAGCTTTCAACACACCAATTCTATTCTAGAACTAACCGAGTGACTAAATTGCTGTGCAGTTTGGTGATAGCCAGATTCAGAGTGTCACTGACGCAATAAATAACAAAAGACAGACACACGGTCACTCAAAGTAAGCTGTACTGAAATGCACACTAAAACGTTTATTCATGAGACCCGAGACCTGTTTTCAGCTGTCGTAATATATATTCAATGCAGAGAGTTTATTTCAGACCAGCACTCTTCCTCTGAGAAGCCTTATGGGCTTCGGTCATACTTCATCGAGGATATAAATGTCAGATCATGTACTGTGATCTTGAATGATCCAAAAATTGTTAGGAAATCCCTCTTGATTCAAGCATTGAATAGAGTGCAGGAGTGATTCATGTCTGTTCTGAGTGGAGAGGGCTATAATCATAAAGCGAGGAGATTATTTTAAGAGGCAGCCGGCAGGAGGTACAGACAAGTCTGAGCTTGCTCACTGACTGAGAAACTAGCTGTAATGGCAGAGTATTTATGATCTCAGGCCAAGGGGCTCTGCTACATGGTGTTTTTTATGAAGTCACTACTTGTAAGGCAGTAAAAAAGCAGGATCATTAAAGCAGTGTACATGTGTAATTATATTATGGATTTCCATTGACCCAAATTTTCTGCTGTTGAATTTTTTTTTTTGCATTGATTTATATTAATTTAATTTATTTGTTTACCAACTGACTTTTTATTTATAGTATCATCAGATGGTATACACATGAAAAGACAATGTCCCTTTAAATAGCTTTAGTTGTATTAGTAAGCTTGTACACTGTTAAAAAAAATCCATAAAAATAGGGCACAGCATATTGTATTAATATGAAGAAATTACATTTTTTTCACAGGTGTTTTACCTGTATTTAGAATTTTGCACTTCACTGTGTTGTATTTTAGGGATAACGGAAATGTCCGTAAATTACTAGAGAATATCCTGGCAGAAAATTACCAGTACATTTTCTTTACCCCTAGATTTTCATGTATAAAAACACAAAATATTGTGACGTTATAAAGTAAAATAAATAACTTTTATATTGTAACTGTAAAAAAACCCGAATACAAATTATTAAAACACTATCTGGAAATATTCACTTTGAATTAAGTTACATTTTTTCCCAACCAACTATTAGAAAATACACACAATATCCACAATATGTATACATTTGTAAACTTAGCATAAGAGAAACATTTCCAATTCAATTCATACATTTTTTTGTAGAGTGTTTTTACTAAAAGTATCATTCCAAAACATAAAAAATATTGTTAAATATCAACGACTAAAACAAAATACATTTGATAAACACTCTAACTTTGACAGACCTAATTAAATATCGAATTAGTTCTTAAAATATTTTAATATACGTATATCTAATAAAATATTTATCGCTCCATTTTGTGCAGCTATCTATGCCTTTAAAAAAACAGTTTGATTGTATTTTATCTACTGAATCTGGCAAGCCACAGATTCAAAGTAACTTCTCCAAAAGTGAATCCTGGCAATGGAGAGCGTTGGGAAATTGACCCATTAATTCAAGCTGAATGCTACTGTATGTGAAAGAGAGACAATGGCAATGTTTTATTGAGCAGAAGCCAGATGAGCCAGGGAGATTAAACGCGGCGTTGATTTCAAAACCGCCTCACAAATCCTTATTTTACGAGCCCTCTTCCACAGCGGACTGGGATTTTGGAGCGGCGCGCTACTCCTGTGTGTGTCGTATTTATCCCTATATGTTTTATAATGCCTTCTCTCGTTGTGGAAGGAAGATCAACCGAGAAAGAGGATAAATCTTGTTTGTGGTCTCCTTTCAGCAGTTTGCTCTTCTAAGCGGCTGACGGGTTTACAAGGGTTTTGACGGGCGTGAGACTGAGTTTTCTTAGCCTGTGAACGTTCCTCTTTTTACAAGGTTGTGCTGTGTGGAGGTGATTGTTCCTCTGAGACCCTGACGCTCAAAGAGCGGGAACACTGTAGCGCTGTGGAAGCGTCTCACAGGAGGAATCCAGAGCAGTAAAACCTACATTTACACAGAAACGCATGATCCAGAGGCCCTCGTTTATTAGGACTACACCACAATGTTAATATGTTTAGACACAACACACACACTTTAAATCATGTCCTTCTCCTCCAGAAGAATGTGTGGAGGCTTGGAGAGGAGGAAGAACATGCCGGGTGGCCCATATCAAACTCCCTCTACTCGGGCCACAGATTCTTCTCTGTTAGGACATACAGCTGGACCTTTAGACCTTTGTGTTCAGTATGAATCCACTGTGTCTTAACATCATTCATGGAGTAGACAGTGTGTGAATTTTTGCATCCTGGGTCTAACACGCTCACTCATTTAACTCAATGTATTATAATGAGATCTTTGGAGGGTGATAAAAACTCAGTTGAGCCCCAAATATGGCTCCTCGGGGTCGCGTAGTGCTTACATTCTGAAATTAGATTGGCACAAGTCACATGCTCATTTATCACTATCAATAGCAATGTAAGGGAAGAAGAGAGGTGTATATTGGGAAAAGAACAGAGTTACGCATAACAACTCTTCTTGCGTTTAACATGGTCTTCAATTGGCTCTAGTAGTAATATTGTAGAAAGCCAAAGTTAATTTTCTCCATCTGCAATTCACCTAAGGGAGCACGAAGAATGCTAAAAGTATAAATATAAATGTGTAGAATTTGTGTTAAACAGGATACAGCGATACACCAAAGGTTTGAACAGAGGCCCAACATGACTAAGACTCACAACCCTTATCTGAAAGTTCACATGCTAATGCGAAGTCTGGCGTTTTGCTGGGCAAGACCAGAAGTTTTCAAACTGGGATCCAGAGACCCAAAAGGGACTTCAAAAGCATTCTAGGGGGTCTGTGGAAAATTTGACGAAAGGATTTGACAATTTATTTTTAGGGCTGTCAAAGTTTAAACTGCTTTGAAGCAATATTTAGTGTGCAAAGCGCTATACAAATACATTTGAATTGAAAATGTTTTTCTTCAAATAGCTTCAGTGGTTTGTATATCATAAGGGGAAGAGAAAGAAATGCTGTCAACTTAAGACAAAGTAAACGTTTTGCAGTCAACATTTATTTAATTCTAAACAATATAAAATATCAATATTTATACATAGGACAGGATATATAAAAATTGTATTTGTAAATATTATATATATAATTAATATTTATTTAAATAAATAAATACATAAATTATTAGTATTCCTAAACATTACATAAACATATAAAACAGAATATATCTTAATACAAAGTAAATGTTTTCCGGACAATATTTGAATAATTTGTAAACAATATTTGTATCTGGACACTATTACATTTGGCAAAGAACACCTTACACTTTTTCCTCACATTTGGAGGTACTTGATGTCAAAAAGTTCATTTTAGATTCTTTGAAGATTCCTTGAAAATGAATTTGCCAATATTTATTGACCAAATAAAAATATTAAAATACCCCGGTTCAGTTCAGTGCTAGACTTGCAATAAATATTAGGGACATAATCTATTTACTGAAGCGACCAATTACCAATGTGTTCTTAAACTTTAATAATATGCCCCCTCAAATAGAAATAAGCACTGTAGCAGTGTTATGCAGTCAAAGGTGTGCACACCACATTAACTGTCTCTGCTCTTTGCCAAGCAAAACCACTTACAGCAGAATCAACAAAACATATTCATCATCCCACATTCATCAGCCCTGTAATCTTGCTCAGGGTGACGAGGTAACAAGAGCGCACTGGATAATAGCCAATTGACAAGTGTTTTGTGGTCATGTTCTTTGTGTTTAGTAGCTTTTGATACTATAGGTTAGCAATTATAGGCTTTTCTCTGCCTACCCCTGACAAAAGTGCTGTTTTTAACCAGGATCCTCGGCACAAAAAGACATTCAAATTGATTTGAAGCTGCAAGCTGGATGCTCTGAGCTTTAATATACTGACTGGAGGTGATAAATCACAGCTAAGCTACAGCTAGCACGCTAACGGCCCAGCACTATGATAACAAACACAGTTCTGTGTTATGGGTCATAGAGGCATTGACATTCATTTCCCTGAAGCTGAATAACTGACTCGCTGGCCTTCACAGCGAGCAGCACTGGGACGGAACGGCGGCCATGCTTGGTTCCCTCACTCCTGGCTCCACAACACAGAACAGAGAAACAAACAACACTTTGATTGAAATGCACACGCATAAGTGATCGGTCTTATTAAATGACGCAGAGGAAATTTAGTGGAACTGCGTGCATAAATGGCCACATTGATTTGTCCATTGTGATTTATGCAATGCAATATGTTATGAGCACTGAACATGTTTGTGAATATTCACACACTCCCACACATGCTCGCGGATAAATATCATCCCTTCCGAACACAAATCTGCTCAACATATTCAAGGCTAAATTGACCTAGAGTGTTTTTACCATCATAAGACACCTCAGTTTAGAGAAATTTCCCAGAAAGAGAGGACAAAAAAAATAGAGAGAGAGAGAGAGCACCAGGGAGAAACAAGAGACAGCGGAACTCAATCAGAGCTGGGTCACGAGGGTTCAGGGCTGTAATACAGCATCTGTGCAGTGCTGAAAAATGTGAGGTGACAGTTCATTTTCGCTGGTGACAGTCTTTGTCGCTCTCACTCGCCTGCTCGCCCTGCCAACAGGAACAGTGCCGGCAACCGTTGCCCTGACAGCAGAGGAGGCGGACCTTATCTCATGACAGGGCTCCGCAGAGACCAATTGGAGGAGCCGCACTGGTCTGTGATGCTCAGGAGAGAGAGAACGAGGACGCAAAAATCACAGCAGAAAGGCTTAAACGAGAGTCTGCGAGAGGAGCGCACAAACAGATTGCCCTCACAGGCCTTTTACTGCTGCATCAGAAAGAGTCAAGGATAGCTATGTGTCAAAGAAAATCTGCACGTTTAATTGTCTTAAAGGAAAAGTTCACCAGTAAATTAAAATTCTGTCACCATTCTGACTTAAAAAAAATTTTTTTTTTGATGTTTCAAATGCTTTTGTCAATTTAATGAAAGTCAATGAGGTATTAAAACAACAACACTGGACCCCATTTTGAGCGAATACAGTGTAGTTGGTGTAAATATTTATATATAAAATACATATAAATAAATATAATATATACATCATACCTAATATCTATTAGCCAATACATAAATCTAATCTTCATTATAATCATTCTTTATAGATATAATACATGATAGGAATAAATGTATTTATCTAAAAATAAATATCACATGTTATAGTATGAGGACAAATTAAGTGAGATATATATGTAATATATATATATACGTATGTTTAGAATATATAATATATATATAGATATATATATTAAGATATATATATATATATCTATATATTTCCTCACCAACTATACTATATAATTCACGAAAATAAAGTAATTGTTGTCCATGCAATGAAAGTAAATGTAGTCAAATGTTTTTTTTTGGTACCTCATTGACTTTCATTAACAAAGGCAGTTGAAATATTCTCTATCTATCTATCTATCTATCTATCTATCTATCTATCTATCTACATCTCATCTATCATCTAGCTATACTCTATCATCTTCTTAAAATATAACAAAGACAGTGGATCAAAGCATAGTGGGGGAAGGAGACCAGATTTGATCGGAGCAAAATTTTCGCTTGTCATTGAACAGACACATGCTTTACGAGTGATATGGATGATTGCTCCCCCGCGCTCTCTCTCTCTGTATTTTAGCTTGCACAGTCGGCTCAGTGGAGTGACGTCTCAGAAAATGAGAGCCGATTGATGTCGACGTGGCAACGAATGGCCCTTAATTTGCATGCTAATTGTGCGATGGCCGCTGGGTGATTGTTTTGGGGCTGGATCAATGTTGAGAGGAACCTCAGAATGGCACCCAATTACAGCAAACACTCCCACTGCAATGGCCACGATGACTGTTTATGTAATCATGTTTTGAAAATCACGTTCGTACCTGTCGAATTTACCACCGTAAATGCTACATCAAATGCAAATGAACTCTTAATGACACTGATGTTCTTTACATTGCATTGGAATGGAAATGCAATTAACTGTCAAACTGGAATTAAAGAAGTAATTAGATTGGCTGAAAATGAATTGCTGCAACATGTCATGGAAATGTTTCACACGAGAATTTCAACAAAGGTTTTCAGGCGATACAATCTTGATTGCTTAAAGCATTATAAGATACAGGATTGTATCAGCCAGGATCGCAAACCATTCAGAATCAAATTTAGAATGCCTTCTTTAAAGGTTTATCAAGATTTGAAGTTTAAAGGTTTATATGGTCTTATATACTGTACGAAAGACTAATGGATGGATGGAGGGATGGACTGACAAAGATATATAGAATCATGGATGGATGGATAGAATGCTAGATTCATTTAAATTCAAATTCCATCTTGTGGATTTAAAAAAAGCCAATTCCTCTGAATTTTGCAAAACCTTGAGTTAGTACAAAGTCATATGGGTTCATCTCATTAGCACACATCTTTCAGAGCACACTAGGGAAGAGCAGTTTATCCCACTGGGTATTTTACCCCAATTAAAAGTTAGGTGTGCAGGTAAGCTTGAAAAAATCTTTCCAGAAGCAAGTCTGTGTTGACAAATTGATTTCAGCTCTTCACATCCAATTTTCCGTCAGAGTCTCTGCACACCAGCGCCCATATGTAAAGGATGCATTTTTATCAGGGACACAAAGCCCAAGCATTCAGCCCATTGAACACCTGTTCACTAAACACCAGAGTGAAGGTCCATTTATTTCATATGGGACTCAATAGCTCAACCGTCCATCCATGGAGTCAATGCTTTGTTAGCTCTGTCTAATTCTGCGAGAACCACAGAAAAACACACCGTTCTGGTTTGTTCTGTATTGATTCAAGTGTGGATTGGAAGAGTCAATTAAGGCTTGTGATTCAGATTCACATGAGTCATCCATCTTTGCAGAGGTGGCTCTGACTCGCCACCAAGCCAATCAATTCACAGCTGAATCAATGCTTAAAGAACCTATAGACTGAGAGCATGTGAACTGGCTTTGGTGAATGGCAGTTGTTTAATGGAGAAGATCCTACTCAGGACGGATTGTAAGCAAAGATCATGTTCACCAGCAGCTGCACGGCCTGGAATCTGATATGGGAAGAGATCCTCATACCTTCCAGTACCTACCCTGTGTTCTCTCGCTCTCCGCTCTCTGTCTCACACACACACAACTGAAAGCATGTCCAGGTCAAGACCTGCCGCATCCGTTGCCATGGAAACCTGGGATGAGTAGAGGGATTTGTTTCTAAAATATTTTCTTTTGTCTTCCCTTCTTTTCATTATCCTATAGTTACATCTATCTATCTATCTATCTATCTATCTACTTATCTATCATCCATCTGTCTATCCATCTAGCCTACCTACTTATCTATCATCCATCTGTCTATCCATCTTACATCCATAGCTATCAGTCTATCAGACCCTCTATTTTCCATCCCTCTATTATCCTATTATCCGTTTATCCATCCATCCAAATCTCTCTTTTTCTAACCATCTATTACTCTGTCTATCCATCTACCTGTCTATTATTTTGTCCATTTATCCATCCTTCTGTCCATCGATCCATCTGTATACCCATCTAACAACCAGCTACCTATCTGTCTATCTATCCTTCAATCCATCTATCCGTATATACATCTAACATCCATTTATCTGTCTATCTACCCTTCTATTATTCAGTTTATCCATCTGTCTATCCATCCGACTATCAATCCATTCATATCTATATCTATATCTACCCGTCTAATCGTCCATCCATCTATCCATCTATTGTCTATCCATCCATCCACCCGTATACCCATAACAACCATCTATATGTCTATCTATCCTTCTATTATTCTGTTTATCCAGTCATCCATCTTTATACCTGTCTGTCCATTTATTTATCTATTATTCTATGTATCCTTATATCAGTCATTACGTCTGTCTATCTATCCATCTAGCATCCATGTATCATTCCATCCATCTATTTCTTTTTCTGTCTTCTGAACTTTTTGAGTTAACCTTTATTAGGACTTAATGTTTAGCCAGTTCAAACACCTTGGATTCTCCCTCACCCTTCTGTTACTGAGCTCATGTCCCTCATTCTGTTACAGCAGCCGGACCGTTCAAATGAGACCAAAAAGGGTGAAAGAGTGAAAGAGAAAGAGACCACCATGACAGGTGCTGTGGTGTCCAGGCAGATCACTAAATGTCCCGTCAGTCTCAGAGCTTCAGATGGCAGCAGATCTAGGAACAATCATTGCTCTATTTCATTAAACTCCACCCATTATACCAGTGACCAGGGTCTTTTTAATTTACTGTATCATACAGTACTGCATTTACATAGTCATTTCAGTAAGGAATTAATCAATGAATACCTCTTATCACTGAACGGAAATACAGGCGGATAAAGCTACACACAAAAAGAAAAAGACAGAGAAAGCGAGAGGGTGAGCAAATCCTGACAGATATTTGAGGGAAAGAACATACAGGATGAAAGTGAGCAGAGTATAATGAGAGACCGAGTGCTCAGTGGAGGTAAAGACGGATGGAAACAAGGCCAGAGAGAGACACAGGGAAGACAAAAGAAAAAGAGAAGGAGAGAGAAGAGAGGAGAGCGATTCTGCTGTAATGGCTCGCGTCTCCTGGCAATCGAATTCTTGCCGCTCTGTCGCACAGGGAGAGTTAATTGACAGGCAACCACTTAAGTCTTAATTTTCTTTTAAGATTGTGGTGAAAAAAAGAAGGAGAGTGAGGAGAAAGTGAGGGTCTACGAAGGGGGAATTCTAATGAGGGAGGTATCACGTCTGAGCAGGGCCATTACGTGTGATCTCTATTCCATTCTCCCAGTAGACACCACGGTTCCGCTGTTTTAATGGCCCAGCCACTGGACAGAGAGAGCATGTCACAGCTAACTGCCTCACTGTGCAGGAATGAATTTAACACTAGGCTAGGTCCGCCTACTTAGGTTTAGCATGCGTCTAATCGAAGTCTCCGGAGAGACGGAGATGGTTTGCTGCATGGTTTGAGTCGAGGAATGATTTCATGACCTGAAATCGGGTGGAATTTGAATCCCAGTACTGTCTTAAGACTTCTTCTGTTTAGATTTCTCATGATTTTTCAGTCTAAATAGAAATTTGAAGATAAGGAGCCTGTGGATTATAGACGTTTGAGATCACAATAAATAAATATTAAAAAGGAACCTTCATGCAAGTGTGTCATACAAGGGTCATAGGACAAAAATTTACTTGAAATCTTCCTTTTGTTGGAACACATGGCATTTGGTATCCATGATGTAAATCTTGATAAAATTTTTAATCTAAACCCAGAAACAAATGTGACCCTGGACCACAAAACCAGTCATAAGGGTAATTTTTTTCGAAATTGAGATTTATACATCATCTGAAAGCTGAATAAATAGGCTAGGTTTGCTAGGTTTGATGTATGGTTTGCTAGGATAGGACAATATTAGGTCGAGATACAACTATTTGAAAATCTGGAATCTGAGGGTCCAAAAAAAATCTAAATATTGAGAAAAATCGCCTTTAAAGTTGTCTGAATGAAGTTCTTAGCAATGCATATTACTAATCAAAAATTAAGTTTTGATATATTTACAGTATGAAATTTGCTAAATATCTTAATGGAACATGATCTTTATTTGATATTTTAATGATTTTTGGCATAAAAGAAAATCAATAATTTTGACCAATACAATGTATTTTTGGCTAATGCTACAAATATACACCAGCGACTTAAGACTGGTTTTGTGGTCCAGGGTCACAAATAAGATTTCAGAGATCTGGAGCAGGGGATGATTATCAGTGAATAAGGACATACATTTCTATAACTATAGTTCAAAAGGAACTGTGTAGCAAACAGATTGCATAGACTACTTTTATCTTTTTAAGAGCTTGACAGATGTGGCCACACAATTGTACATTTATTACATTTATTATGTTTACATTTATGGAAAACTAATGTTTTATTTATTTATTTATTTTTGGAAAAACTATCCTTTTGTTTTCCAGCAAAAATAAAAATAAATACATCACACCAAACAGGCCTGGAACGACATTAAAGAGACAGTATATAATGAAAGAATTGCCATTTTGGGGTGAACTAACTCTCTAAAGCAATGTAGCATTCACTGTGTTGGGCTTTATCATTAGGTCATGATGCTAAAATGAAGCAGAAACAACAACATCTGTACTCTTTGGTAGTGTCCATTCAAAAGCAAATTTTTGGTAGTGTCTATTCAAATCCTGTCTAAGTGGTTCTTGGCCAGAAGAAGCTGCAATATGAACCAGATCTATTGCTGTGTAATCAAACGTCTGGCAACATGAGACTACACAATGCCAGCCAATCAGATTGGAGCTGACAGCTTCAGCCAGTGCTGGCCATTTTTGTGCAGATATGCAGACTAGACTGAGACTACCTTTCAATCAACTTACACAGAAACACATCTCTTGAATTTTCCTGGCTCTCAATAGAGAAATCCAGTGGAAAATACAAGAACTTGAATATAATAAATTTTGACTTTCATGAGACACACTGCATATGATTTGTGTTAGAACAGCACTCAGAGCTGTCCATTTCAGAAAGGAAGAAAAGTACTTCAAAGTTCTCAGTAATGACATGATTGAGAGGATGAGTGTGTTTCTGAATTATTGTTCAGTCCCCTCTAAATCTCTCATGCTCTCTGGTCTCTGAGTTCTGTGCTTATGGCCAGTGGATTGAGCAAAAATCTGAGGCAGTGCAGCTCGCCCCCTAGTGACACTGAGATGAATTACAAAAGCCCGCTGGAGAAATCTCTGTGATTCACTGTTATGTGAGCCATAGAGAGAGTCGGTCAGCCACTTTAAAGCTGTGCAGGGGCCTGGACTACCATGACTTTTCTCCTAGTTCAAAAGAGATTCTACAGATTCTGTTTAATAGAGATAAATTGCAGGCCCAAAACTGTTTTCTTCAGTGACATAAACAGGAATATGATTTATAATATATATATATATATATATATATATTATACCATGAATATTATATTATTATATATGCATATTAGAATATTCTCTCTTAAAATAAGTGTGTTTTGTGTGTTAATGGCTTCAAGTCATCATTCCATCTCATATCTTATCACGGTGGCCTCTAAAGAACCAAATGGTTGAAGTGTGGTTCCGTTATCTCACCACTGCCTCTCTTGCCCCCTCGTCACATAGATATCATATCTCACCCTGTATCTTTCTCTCTTTCTCTCTCTCTCTCACACACTCACATACACTCTCTATTCTGTTCACACACACACACACACACACACATGGACACACATTCATACTGTCTCACACTTGCACTTTTTTACACACACCCACACCCTCCGTCTATTTGCTATTCTGACAGCTCTGAGACTCCCTGCCTCCAAGGTGCAAAGCCAAACTCTTGGCGATGGCAGAATGGGTTAAAAGGTTATCGGCGTCACCTTTGACCCCCAAATGGTTGCCATGGCCACTGCCCTTTATCAGAGCAGACGAAAAGTACAGCAGAGAACTGAAATGCAAGACAAGGCAACTGCAAAAGGCAGATTTGAGTTGTTGGGTTACTAAGGCGGCTACAGACAGGTCCTGGATCAGTATCTAGTTGTGAAGTAGGTGAATTAATAACAGAAGAAAAGGTCATTGTGTTGGATCACCCCGTTCTAACAATAGGTATAGCTGTCGACTAGCAGTTTACGAATCCGCTGAAGTGCCTCCACACCTGTCCGGTGTACAGGTGTGCGCTCAATGAGGCCGCTGGTCATGGTGAACTATTTTGGCTTTCTGCTACCCAAAGAACTTTGAAATCTTCATAGCTTTTTATGCTGGAGGAGGGTGACCTGTACATTTTCGGAGTTTGTTTAAAGTTCTTTGTCTTTATCAGGTCATATGGACTGTACAATATTAATTACTCAGAGAAGATTTTCACAAGTTCCTAAAATCTGAGTTTCCAGTCACAGTCGTATGGTTATCACTGCCACCATTTTTCTGTGTGTGTGTGTGTGTGTATATATACACTAAGTCAATACAGACATCTCCAGACTCACATCCTTATCTCGAACTCACGCCAGATTACAAAGTTTTAATCACAAGTTGCGATTATCTTATTGACACAAACTGCATAGAGGTATAAATAAGAGATCTAATCCTTGTTTAAGCAGTTGTTATCATAAGCAAAGCCATTTATGCTCTGGGTTGAAGGGGATCTGTGATACTGAGGTTTGCAGATGAGTGGAAGTTGAGAGTTGTTTACTTTAGCAGATTTATGTGACTCGTGGCAGCGTGAGAATTGAATCAGGGGACCTTAAAATGGCTGACATGCAACATTAAATCAAGACGCTTGCACATAAAACACACACAATACTGATCCAAGCCAACCTTTTTCATCTAAAAATAATCTAGCCAAGTAATTTTAACAAGTTTTTTATTGTGAAAAACTCTGATTCTCAGGTTTAGTCTAAACTCGGCTGTCTCTCAAAATGGCCGCCTCTCAATCATACCTTAGCCTTGACTCTGACTGCAACGGTCACATGACAGTAAAAAAAAAAGTCCTTTTCCTCATCCTCTCCATTCCATCTGCTCGCTCCATTCACAATAACGAAGCAAGCGATGAGAGAAATCTCATTTAGCAGACGTCACCCTGAGGCAAAGCAGAGAGGGCATTAGCTACTGGGAAATAGTTCCTAAGCGTGTGAATATTTGCAGTTGGAAAGGGAGGGA
This sequence comes from Sinocyclocheilus anophthalmus, assembly GCA_018155175.1. NCBI lineage: Eukaryota > Metazoa > Chordata > Actinopteri > Cypriniformes > Cyprinidae > Sinocyclocheilus > Sinocyclocheilus anophthalmus. Next base: position 198,532 of record JADLZN010001692.1, read on the forward strand.
AAAAAGGAGACTCCACGCCCAAAGCGTTTTCCAGACACTTTTTTAAACCTATTTTCTCAATCGCTCTCTGTTGTCAGTCATCACTTGTCAAATTAGAATCAGGTTAGAGTGTTAGAGTCTTATCTTTCTTTGTGCTGAGTGTCAGCTGAGTATTACCTAAGAAACAAATCAACCACAAACTGTGTTTGAGGGAATGAGAGTTTAGAGAACAAATGACAGAGAGAGAGAGCAATATGGAAGTAGTTGCTTCAAAGGAAATGGAATGAAATAACTAAGAAATGGAAAATGCTGAAGGTCAAATGTTAGTCTTTGAAAAAATGAAGGAGGAAAAACTGCAATATGATGTGCTCATTAAAATTAATATGTGTTTTTTATAGTATTGCAAAAATGTATTAATTAATTAAAAATGTTAAACTGTATGGAAGCATCAAGATGCAGATTAAATAAATAAATAAAATGTGTGCTTCCTTGAGGCAGATATATATTTTATTTGGTAAGATGTCATGCATATGGACTAAGACGCAAACAAAGCCATGTGACATTGCCTAGGAAGTCATGTGACTGAATAATTCCCTCAGATTGGCTACTATCACCACCCAGAACTTTCGGATATGCTGTCGCTCACAGGCATAATGCATCTTCCACAAATGCTAACAAACATGAAGTTCAGAGCAGTTTGTCTGTGCACTCTAAACCGCAGATAATTGATTACATTTAATAAAAAAGCCACAGTATTTCCCCCAGGGGCTAGAATTTCCACTGCATGTCAATTTCTCTCTAATATTTTTGCTGATCTTCCAATTTTTGTTTTGCTCAAATTTGAATTTACACAATTTGGATGGAAACATAAAATGAACTGCAAGACTGCCATTTGGCACGTCTTGTTTTTGAATAAAGGTGGAATGTGCTGGAAGTGTGTGTGTGTGTGTGTGTGTGTGTGTGTATATGCAGAAAACTTATTTTATGTGCATACTGCATATGACCCGAACACCTCGTACGTAGCATGCTCATTTGTGTTGGCTACAGGACATGAGTGTGACATCAGTGATGAGGGTTAACAGTATCAAACTAATAAAAGCCCATCTCCTGCTCATAAACTCCAGGCTTGGTGCTCCTGATATAGCTAGAGGCGTGTGGCTGATTACATTACGACTGTTTTCCTAGTGTCTGGTGTTGTAGCACAACCAGGCCATTGCCATTAGAAGTCTAAAAAACAACCCACACAAAACATCAAAAGACAATAGACAGATCATATATTACATATCACACACACACAGCATATATATATATATATAGGGGTGTGAAAAAGTGTTGGCCCCCCTCCCGTTTTTTAAATTTTTTGCATATTTGTCACACTTTAATGTTTCAGATCATCCAACAAATTTAAATATTAGTCAAAGATAACACAACTGACCCACACATTGCAGTTTTAATGCAGTTTGTATTATTAAGGGAAAACAAAATCCAAAACTACATGGCACTGTGTGAAAAAGTGTTTGCCCCCTAAACCTAAGAACTGGTTGGGCCACCCTTATAACCAGAAAGACAACAAACACTGCATCAGCTAATGGCGATAACTTGCATTATCTGTTACAGCGCTGACTCACCTCGGAATTTTGAGAATCCCCACAACTCATCTCACATACTATGAATAATGTATTTCAGCCACATTTGGAGGGTTTTTCTCGAGCTGACCCGCCTTTTTAAAAAAGGTCATGCCACAGATCTCATGGATTCAGGTCAGGACTTATACGAGGTCCAACCCAAGTCCTTCATTTTGTTTTTCTTTTTCCTTCAGCTTCAGAGGTGGACTTGCTGGTGTGTTTTGAATCATTGTCGAATGATTCAATTTAATGTCGAACCCAAGTTCGCTTCAGCTTGAGGTCACGAACAGATGGCCGGACATTTTCCTTCAGGATTTTCTGATAGAGTGCAGAATTCATGGTTCTGTCAATTATTGCAAGTTGTCCAGGTCCTGAAGCTGCAAAGCAGCCCCAGACCATCACCCAACCACCGCCATATTTGACTGTTGGTATGATGTTCTTTTTTCTGAAATGCAGTGTTACTTTTACGCCAGACGTAATTGGACACACACCTTCCAAAAAGTTCAAACTTTTGTCTCATCAGTAACGGTTTTGCTCAGCAGCGTTTTCGTCTTGGAACTCTGCCATGCAGACCTTTTTTGCCCAGTCTCTTTCTTATGGTGTAGTCATGAACACTGACCTTAACTGAGGCACGTGAGGCCTGCAGTTCTTTGGATGTTGTTGTGGGTTTTTTTGTGACCTTTGGACTAGTCGTCGCTGTGCTCTTGGGTAATTTTGGTCGGCCGGCCACTCCTTGGAAGGTTCTCCACTGTTCCATGTTTGTGCCATTTGTGAATAATGGCTCTCACTGTGGTTTTCTGGAGTCCCAAAGCTTTAAAAAATGGCTTTATAACCTTTTCCAGACATAGTTCTCAATTACTTTTTCTCATTTGTTTCTGAATTCCTTTGGATCTCGGCATGATGTCTAGCTTCTGAGGATCTTTTGGTCTACTTCACTTTTTCAGGCAGGTCCTATTTAAGAGATTTTTTGATTGCGAACAGGTGTGGCAGTAATCGGGCATGGGTGTGGCTAGAGAAATTGAATTCAGGTGTGATAAACCACCGTTTTAACAGGGGGGTAAACACTTCTTCACACAGGGCCATGTGGTTTTTGGATTTTGTTTTCCCTTAATAATAAAAACCTTCATTTAAAAACTGCATTTTGTGTTTACTTGTGTTATCTTTGACTACTATTTAAATTAGTTTGATGATCTGAAACATTAAAGTGTGACAAACATTCAAAAAAATATGAAATCAGGAAGGGGCCAACACTTTTCACACCACTGTAATATATACTTATATATATATATTATATATATATTATATTAATATATATATATACAATCATTATATTAATATACATGCATTATTATATTTCTTATAATTTTTTATTATATTTTGTTTAATATCAATGTAAAATGTTTAAAGTATTTTCTATTACTTAATTTATATTACATTACCATTATTTTTTATATAAAAGCAAAAACTATTTAAAATTTTTATTATGTTTGTATGTATTATTATGCATTCTTAGTTATTATTATTACCATATTAATGATATACAATACAATATATATAGATAACATCCTTTAGTCTTTCAGCAGACGCTTTTATCCAAAGCGACTTACAAATAAGGAAAATTGAAGCAATCAAAATCAACAAAGAGCAATGATATACAAGTGCTATAAAAAGTCTCATTTTAGCTTAACGCAGTACCGCAAGGTTTTATTAAAGAAATACATAAAACAATAGATAGAGAAAGAACTAGAGCAACTGTTAGAGGTATTTTTTGCTTTTGTTAATTGTATAATAAATAAAAGGAAAAGGAATAGATAGAATACAAAAAGATTAGATAAGCTAGTGTTAGTTTTTTTTTTTTAAAGAAAAGAATTAGAATAGAGAGTGGCAGAGTTAGAGGGTCAAATAAAGATGGAAGATATGTATTTTTAGCCAATTCTTGAAGATGGCTAAAGACTCAGCTGCTCAAGATAGAGTTAGGCAGGTCATTCCACCAGGAGAGAACATTAAATTTAAAAGTCCGTAAAAGTGATTTCGTGCTTCTCTGGGATGGCACAATAAAGCGACGTTCACTTGCAGAACGCAAGCTTCTAGAGGGCACATAAGTCTGAAGTAATGAGTTTAGGTAAAGGTGTGCAGAGCCAGTGATGGTTTTGTAGGCAAACACCAATTCCTTGAATTTTGTGTGAGCAGCTATTGGTAGCCAGAGTACATTGATGAACAGTGGTGTGACGTGCATTCTTTTTGGCTCTTAAATTAAAAATGAATCTTGCTGCCGCATTCTGGATTAATTGTAAAGGTTTTATAGAACTGGCTGGAAGACCTGATAATAGATCATTAATAAATAATTAACTATATTTACTTACATATATACTGTATATATATAGACAGTATATATATATATTTATTATAATATAATATATAGTTAATTATTATTAATTATCTATTTTCTTAAGACAATTTCTTAAAATTTTCTCTCTCACCCTCATGAGACATAAGTGACAATGGTCGACAGACGGTGTTTTATTAATCTTTCCTAAAGAAATTTACACAGCTCTTTAGTTTATGGCAAAGGCAATTACAATAGAATTTTTAATATAAACATATAGGTTTACCCAACACTCATCATTGACAAATCATGATAGAATAACAGACGGAAAAAAAAAACAGAAGACAAAGCCTGGAGGTATACGGCACATTAATGGCAGTGATTCAACCAACAACAAAACCAGACCTACTTCTTTTCTGTATGCTGTGTTTATTTACCTTCTGATTTAATCTTTTACAGGTTGGCCACAGATCAGAGCAGGTTTATTTTATACTCCACGCACCATGTTGTTGAGGAATGTTTTGTTTCAGGGCACACATTTAGGCCTACTACTGAATAACTGAGAACAGAGGAAAGTGTGGAGGTCAGAGGTGTGCAGGGATCTCTGTGGATAAACTTTTCCTCCGGAGTGCACCACAATGTGAGGGTGAGGTGGCCCCCTTTGTCCTGGAACAGAATGACTGAGTGAGTGCGGAGCTGACGGAAAGGTCATGGAGAGTTCGGCAAGAGAGGTGTGTAACACTGAGCATGCGTCGCGACCGGCTCTCCAGCGCGCACTTGTGTTAGTGGGACAGGTTTGAATGATGATCTGAGGAGTGCTCTCGTGTTCTCTTCTCTGTGTGCTGAAGCTCTACTGGCTCAATGCCAGGAGCGTGAGAGCTTTTATCTGAAATGGGAGACATCCCTGCCCTACTGATTCCCGCTCCCGCTGTCAGTAAAAATGCACAGGCTAAGATCTCTTGTTGTTTGGGTTCCAGGATCCACTTTAGAAATTCACCAGTGGTTTTACGCTCATTTGATATGCCCTTTTTTTCATTTGTTGACCTTGACTGTCTTGATAAAAAATGAAACCATTTTTCAATTCTTTTTAAATCATTCTTAATCATGTGGTCTTGAACTATGAACCGCTAATGTCAGAGGCCCATGTTTGAACTGCACAGATAGAGCCAAGTTTTCAGTAAAAAATAACAAAATCAGTGTGGCAAGCAAATTATCTATATATATATAGATATATATATATCGTATATATATATAGATATCATATATATATATCCAAAATAATGTAAACCTATGTACTACCATTCAAAAGCTTGGAGTACTATTTTAAAATGTTTTTTTGCTCACCAAGGCTGCATTTGTTTGATTTAAAATACAGTAAAACAGTAATATTATAAAACATTATTACAAAACTTTTCTGTTTGTATATATTTTAAAATGTATTTATTTTCATTAATAATTGAAAGATAAAGTCTATTATAACATTTCCGATCATTTCTTACAATTGTGCTACCATAATATTTTTTGCAAAAACATTTTTTCCCTTAACTTTTCATTTTTACTCATTAAAAAATAAAAAATCACTGGGAACTCAAACCTTTCAAGATATTTTTTTAGGCCTACATATCCTTGGGTACGGAAAGTATTCAGACCACGTTAAATTTTTCACTCTTTGTTATATTTGCAGCCATTTGCTAAAATCATTTTTAAGTTTTTTTTTTCCTCATTTAATGTACACACAGCACCCCATATTGACAGAAAAAAGCAGAATTGTTGACATTTTTGCAGATTTTTAAAAAAGAAAAACTGAAATATCACATGGTCCTAAGTTTTCAGACCCTTTGCTGTGACACTCATGTATCATATATTTAACTCAGGTGCTGTCATTTCTTCTGATCATCCTTGAGATGGTTCTACACTTCATTTGAGTCCAGCTGTGTTTGATTATACTGATTGGCTTGATTAGGAAAGCCACACACCTGTGCATATAAGCCATCCAGCTCACAGTGCTGTCGAGCAAATGAGAATCATGAGGATCAAAGGAACTGCCGGAAGACTCAAGACAAATTTGTTGCAAGGCACAGATCTGCCAAGTCCAAAAAAAAAAAAAAAAAAAAATTTTCTGCTGCCTTAAGGTTCCTAAGAGCACAGGGCTCCATAATCCTTAATGGAAGACGTTTGGGACGACCAGAACTCTTTCTAGAGCTGGCCGTCCGGCCAAACTGTGCTATCGGGGGAGAAGAGCCTTGGTGTGTGAGGTAAAGAAGAACCCAAAGATCACGGTGGCTGAGCTCCAGAGATGCAGTCGGGAGATGGGAGAAAGTTGTAGAAAGTTAACCATCACTGCAGCCCTTCACCAGTCTGGGTTTTATGGCAGAGTGGCCCGACGGAAGCCTGCCCTCAGTGCAAGACACATGAAAGCCCGCATGGATTTTGCTAAAAAAACACCTGAAGGACTACAAAATGGTGAGAAATAAGATTCTCTGGTCAGATGAGACCAAGATATAACTTTTTGGCCGTAATTCTAAGCGGTATGGATGGAGAAAACCAGGCACTGCCATCACCTGTCCAATACAGTCCCAACAGTGAAGTTTGGTGGTGGCAGCATCATGCTGTGGGGTGTTTTTCAGCTGCAGGGACAGGACGACTGTTTGCAATCGAGGGAAAGATGAATGTGGTCAAGTACAGGGATATCCTGGACGGAAACCTTCTCCAGATTGCTCAGGACCTCAGACTGGGCCGAGGTTTACCTTCCAACATGACCCTAAGCACACAGCTAAAATAACGAAGGAGGGGCTTCACAACAACTCGGTGACTGTTCTTGAATGGCCCAGCCAAGCCCTGACTTAAACCCAATTGAGCATCTCTGGAGAAGACCTAAAAATGGCTGTCCACCAACTTTTACCATCTAACCTGACAGAACTGGAGAGGATCTGTAAGGAGGAATGGTAGAGGATCCCCAAATCAAGGTGTGAAAACTTGTTGCATCTTTCCCAAAAGACTCATGGCTGTATTAGATCAAAAGGGTGCTTCTACTAAATACTGAGCAAAGGGTCCTGAATACTTAGGACCATGTGATATTTCAGTTTTTCTTTTTTAATCTGCAAAAATGTCAACGATTCTGTGTTTTTCTGTCATTATGGGGTGATGTGTGTACATTAATGGGGAAAAAAATTTAACTTAAATGATTTAGCAAATGGCAGCAATATAACAGAGTGAAAAATGTAGGTTCTGAATCTTTCCTTCCGTACCCCCTGTATGTCAGGGTAGGTTTAGGGGTAAGGTTGTGAAAGGGCAATAGAATAATAACGTCCTGTAAGTAGAAAACCATTACCCTATGATATTCCCCACAAGTTAGCTAAACCAGACGTGCGCGTGCGTGTTTGTGTGTGGGTGTGTGTGGGTGTGTGGTGTGTGTGTGACCTGGACCACAAACCTTCATCAGTCATTTTGAAATTGAGATTTATACATCTTCTGAAAGCTGAATAAATAAGCTTTTCCATTGATGTATGGTTTGTTAGGATCGGACCATATTTGGCCGAGATACACTATTTGAAATCTGGAATCTGAGGTTGCAAAAAAAAATCTAAATACTGAGAAAATCGCCTTTTAAGTTGTCCAAATGAAGTTCTTAGCACTGCATATTACTAATCAAAAATTAAGTTTTAATATATGTGTATATATATACAGTAGGTAATTTACAAATTGTCTTCATGGAACATGATCTTACTTAATATCCTAATGAGTTTTTGGGCATAAAAGAAAAATTTATAATTTTGTCCCATATATGTATTTTGGCTATTGCTACAAATATACCTGTGCAATATGCCTTGTTTTTGTGCTCCAGGGTCACACACACACACACACACCACACACACACACACATATATATATGAATGAATATTGAATTTATATAATATATATATATATATATATATAAAATACTATATAATATATATTATACAGTGGGACTGAAAGTATTCAGACCCCCTTAAATTTTTCACTTTTTGTTATATTGCTGCCATTTGCTAAATCATTTAAGTTAATTTTTTTTCTTATTAATGTACACACAGCACCCCATATATGACAGAAAAACACAGAATTGTTGAATTTTTTGCAGATTTATTAAAGGAGAAAAACTGAAATATCACATGTCCTAAGTATTCAGACCCTTTGCTCTGTGACACTCATATATTTAACTCAAGGGCTGTCCATTTCTTCTGATCATCCTTGAGAGGGTTCTACACCTTCATTTGAGTCCAGCTTTGTTTGATTATACTGATTGGACTTGATTTTGAAAGCCACACACCTGTCTATATAAGACCTTACAGCTCACAGTGCATGTCAGAGCAAATGAGTATCATGAGGTCAAAGGAACTGCCTGATGAGCTCAGAGACATAATTGTGGCAAGGCACAGATCTGGCTAAGGTTAAAAAAAAATTTCTGCTGCACTTAAGTTTCCCAAGAGCACAGTGGCCTCCATTCTTTAAATGGAAGACGTTTGGGATGACCACAACCCTTCCTAGAGCTGGCCGTCCGGCCAAACTGAGCTATCGGGGGAGAAGAGTCTTGGTGAGAGGTAAAGAAGAACCCAAAGATCGCTTTGGCTGAGCTCCAGAGATGCAGTCGGGTGATGGGAGAAAGTTGTATAAAGTCAACCATCACTGCAGCCCTCCACCAGTCGGCTTTATGGCAGAGTGGCCCGACGGAAGCCTCTCCTCAGTGCACGACACATGAAAGCCCGCATGGAGTTTGCTAAAAGAAGATAAATAATATTCTCTGGTCTGATGAGACCAAGATAGAACTTTTTGGCCTTAATTCTAAGAGGTATGTGTGGAGAAAACCAGGCACTGCTCATCACCTGTCCAATACATTCCCAACAGTGAAGCATGGTGGTGGCGGCATCATGCTGTGGGGATGTTTTTCAGCAGCAGGAACAGGACACGGTTGACACGAGTGAAAAGATGAATGTGCGGCCAATTACCGGATATCCTGGACGAAACCTTCTCCGAGTGCCAGGACCTCAGACTGGGCCGAGGTTTACCTTCCAACAAGACAATGCCCCTAAGCACACAGATAAAATAACGAAGGAGAGGCTTCACAACAACCCTGTGACTGTTCTTGAATGGCCCAGCCAAGCCCTGACTTAAACCCAATTGAGCATCTCTGGAGAGACCTAAAAGTGTCTGTCCACCAAAGTTTACCATCCAACCTGATAGAACTGGAGATGATCTGCAAGGATGAATGGCAGAGGATCCCCAAATCCAGGTGTGAAAACTTGTTGCATCTTTCCCAAAAGACTCATGGCTGTATTAGATCAAAAGGGTGCTTCTACTAATACTGAGCAAAGGGTCTGAATACTTAGGATCATGTGATATTTCGGTTTTTCTTTTTTAATAAATCTGCAAAAATGTCAACAATTCTGTGTTTTTCTGTCAATATGGGGTGCTGTGTGTACATTAATGAGGAAAAAAAATTAACTTAAATTATTTTAGCAAATGGCTGCAATATAACAAAGAGTGAAAATTTAAGGGGGTCTGAATACTTCCGTACCCACTGTATAATATTACTGTATATATATCTATGAAATGTAATTATTAAGTTTTATTATTTAAATATATATTTATATTTATCAGTTTATTAAGCGAAATTACCCTCTGTCATCGGTCTAGCTCCTTCAGAATGCTCTATCGAACTAGAGCATTTATGTTAATCAAACATAATTTTGTATAGAGCAAAGAATCGAGGGAGATTTCAGGGCCAAGTACAACAGAGCTGCTACCCTCACCATTACTTGTTCATTGAAGCTACATCATGTGGTATCCTTGTCTGATTTAAACCAATCAAAGCTCACACTTCTCACAGACACCCATTTTGGCATTGGGTAACAGAATAAACACTAAAATACACCTACACTTACTTTCATGTTGAAGAAATCAGATCCATAATGGCCATACAGAAATCATCAAAAGAGTCACCAAAAAATGAAAATACAAATAAGACCACAGCGTGTGGCACGATGGATCTACATACAAACGGAAGAACGCAAAGTGTACTGTAAAGCTGTGGGTGAAGTGCATTTCCGTGTGTGGAATTCTTTTTATGGCTAAAAGGCTCGTTCAGGGGCCGCAGTGAGTGTGTGGTGATGATACTGTAGTCTGATTAAATTAGGCCCCTGCTCTGCAGTGGCTCCACAGGTCGTCTGCCAGATGGTGAGGAATGGAGGGCAAACCCGAGAGATTCATCCCAGAACTCTTATGCTGCCGCATCTGAAGCCATCCACACACATCCTGACAAGCTGTCAGAGCTCCATAGCACGAGAATAAAGGGCAGAATCAAAGAGAACGTGATGTGTGCGAGAGAGAAAGGGAGAAAGAGAGCAAGAAAAACACACACACACTCACACCATAGAGCGTACATATATTTCTCAACGAAGCCTGTGATGTAAAGTTTATTAAATCAGTATTAATGTTCCACTTTTATGAGTTGGGCAGGGCACTGGCTGTAAATCTGAGTCCATTTACTACCTGAGCCACATGCAGAGAGATGAAATGACTGCGATAATATTCACCATAATGGCTCGGCTAATGTTTGCAGCTTTAGTAAGAAAAATATTATTAGACCATGTAGTCCGACAGCGGCACGTTGTGCTGAGAAATATTCAGTGAAGGAAAACCCTTAAAACAGTCACTTTTGAAAAGTTCTGTTTCTTCTGCTGCCGTGATTCATACAATGTCACACTGTCACGGATCCAGAAATGCCTCAATTTGACACACACTAATGTTCGTCTTACAGTAACATCCACAATCACTCATGGGATAATCCGATTCATTTCAGCATGAATATTCAAATATTCATACGTATTTATATGAATGAAAGAAATCTCATCAGTCCCTATTCGTTGACCAAGTCGCACAGTTAGCAGATAGCATGTCCATTGCCCACTTAGTTCATAAATCATCCCAATCGTGACTTCTGAATTATGATCTATTACATCTAATTCCAGTGTTTTTACCCCCTTTTTCTATGTCAGAGCACCAGTCAAGCAGAGAGAAAGAGAGAAAGAAGAACGACCTCTAATGAAAGATTAGATGAGAGCCCCACCGGAACTATCAAGGGACATCAAGTTTTAACCAAATGATGAATATCACCCTTTTAAGTTGGAAAAAAACATTCATTGGCAATGTAAAACTGTCCAAGTTTAATTACATTCTCTGGCAGAGTGAAAAGCCCTGGACGAAAGCAAGAGACAGCATCAAATGGCTTTTCATTGCGGACAAGCGCTAAAAATAAAGCAATCAACATGGAAACAGCATGTCTTATATTGAAATGATGACATTCAGTATTATTCTAAGTTAAATTAGAAATTATATCAACAGCAAGCTAGGGGGTAATAAAGTTTTTATGGACTAAAATAATGGCATATTTGGCGTGAAGACGGAGGAAGAAAAAAGCGAAACTCACGTTTCAGACAAAATTAAGCCAGTTAGTCTTTCTCCACCGATAAAAATGGTTTCAAGAGAAGCCAAAGCATCAAGTTTTGCATGTCATTAGACTGGAACAGAGTCTAACTGGAAAGCAGCTAGTCCAATCAGATCAGAGTATTGTCACTAACTGCTGTAGAAAATACCATTTTGTAAATAATTAAACCATGACAAGTGTCTTGATCATTTTCTGCATGACTTTTATTCATACTTAGATTCTTTGATGACCTGGATGAGGGTTTCCAAAACGGGTTTGTGAACACCTGTGAGTTTATTGATGAAATGCTAATTAAATCATTAAAAAAATGTAAAATTAAATACATTTGCAACAAAACCAAAGCAAAATAAAATAGTTTATAATAATAAAATATATTTTATTTGATTACCAATTAAAATCTATATTTTAATATTTTTTACAGCAAATATTTAAGGTCAACGGGGATCAGCTGACCTAAAGTTTAAAAATCCCTGACCTGGATGACTGAGAAACTTCACAAACATTACTTTGCAACAGTGAATTGCTGTAACTACTGGCTTTGTTTGTAGTAATCAAATTACCTCATTAGCCAACAAAGGTGACATCACATCATGTGTGGAACTATGACACCACCTGAATGTCACACAAGAGTGATATTGAATGTGCAGACAGACAAAGACAGGAAGGGAATTTATGGCATCTGTCTTCACCTGTACAGGGAGAGTGCTTTCACTTCCATGAAAGAGCCTCTATTTAAAACTCTGAATGACAAAAGACAAAAAAATTCATTGATAGGATTTCATCTCTTGTTAATGTAAGAGAGCTCAATGAATGGCACAACCAGCTGTTAACTGTGTAGTGCTTCTGTGTCTTTCTTTTTGTGGGTCAGTGTAAATATGTGCTTACGTGTGTATACACAAACACACTATTCCATACACATAAAATGGTATGCACACAAACAGTACCAATCAAAGGAAGTTTGGACACACCTACTCATTCTTTGACTTCTGAAAAGTAGTCACCCTTAGTCTAGATTACAGTTTTGCACACTCTGGACATTCTGTCAACTAATTTCATTTTGCTTGTTGAACAGTAACGGAGGAGTTCAATGTGGGTTGGGAATTGTTGGCTGCTGCTTATCTGGGCCAAGTAACCAAACCAAAACCCAAACTAAACCAAAATATAGTAACCATGTGTTTTAGATCTAACAGTTTGTCCAAAGGTTTTGACCTTATAAATGTGTACGTGCCAAAGGTATTTTTGAATCCAGCTTAGAAAATAAATGGAATCAAGCTAGCGTTCACATGCCTAATTTTTTCCTATTAATTACTTCGGGTCTACAACATCCCTTCCAAACTGATCCAAATTTCTTTTGGATGAAGCTCAATTTTCTTATGTTTTCTTTTTGGTCCAACTGAGCAACCAATCCGATACTAATGGATTGTTTAGTTATGTAATGCAAGTAGATTATCTTGTTCAGGTCTTTTCAGGTCTTTTCAGCTCTTTTCAGCTCTTTTCACAACTTTTAGGGCTGGAAATAATTTATTTATTCACTCTAATATCAGCTAAATTGATGAAGATTTTTTTTCTTCTGAAATTTGGAGCTGATCTTTTAAATAAAAAATAATATTATAACTATAGTTTTACAATAAATATCATAAAACACATTACAGTTGAAGCCATTTCCCTGTTTTCCGTCATTCATACACGATAACGTTCAGAGACTCTGGATGCTTTGCCTGTGTCCTTTGAACCAATGTGAGAATGTCATCAGACTGACGGTCAGATGATGAACAGATAAAAGTCACAACAGCAACATTTTCCTTATGAGATGGCCCCGTCTTATAATGTATTGCTTTGTTATGCCTCTTCTCTCGCAGTCCCACTGTCTTTTAGCAGCCATTTAAACATTTCAAATGATCTTTAACCTCCAGCCTGAGAGAGTGGGACCAGCGGCACTCTGTCATTTTCTCCCTCCGTTTACATTTCTTCATCTTCTGCAATCCATCTCGCTCCATCTCAGCAATTCATCTTTCTCGGTCTTTCTCCCACAAGCATTTATATCCACAGGATGCTTTTATCAATGACCAACAATGATCTTCACATCCTGTGAACATAATTTATCCATTTAAGTTCATCAATCTCAGCATAAAGGAAATGTCAGTGATTACCTCAAGCATAGTGCAACCAAGTGATCCATATCCAACAACACTCATTCAGGTGTTCAGTTTTCCCTCCAAGCAATGTTTTAACTCTTGAAGTGCTCATATCATGAGGTTTAAACTTTTTGAAATAGGAGTTTAGTGTACTATGAAATTATTTTGTAACCTTAAGAAATCAAAATGTATTTCCCAGTTCAGAAAGTCCACCTGCTGAAGCAAAGCTGTAAAAATAGCTTGTTCTGAAATATGACATCAAAAACCTGAAATTTTACAAATGAGCAGTTAATAGGCTAAAATACTATGATAAAATACTTATTTTTTTTTACAAAATATTTATACAACTATAAAAGTAAGCCATCTGTAGGTTGAAAAATACAAGGACTGGGGTGCTATCAAAACATTGCTCAACTTAACATCCGACACAGTAGCATTTGCTTAACTAATGTTGTGAGATTGAGGCGAGAGTACCTGCTTGTTCATCCAAGTACAGAAGAGGACGTATTTGCAAAACCTGTTCGAAAACAGTCATTATTTTTGCAATTCCGCATGCTGACGTTAGTGGCACAGAAATTACGATCTTTACTTTTAATTTTCAACAAAGCATATGGACAACTATAGTGAAACGTGTGCTGCAAATTAAATCCCAGGCATTAAAAGTGCAATTTTGGTCCAATAAACCAGAGCCGGTTCATATAAAGTTAATATAATCTGCTGGAGTATTTAGCTACTTTTCAGCACACCACTTTAAAGCTGCAGTCCGTAAATTTAGCTTCTTTGTCGCCATCTCTGTTTGAAAACCTTGAATTGCAATTACTTGCGGAATTATCTTCTTTGCTTGGGTTGTACTCTGGCACGGCTCCAGCGCGGATGAATCTAATGTTTTGAGGAGTGTGTGTGGCAGTCAGTCACTGCACCAGTGTGAATCCTATACTTAGTAATCACAGATTCTAGCCTACGTCTTGGAATATATGACCCAAATAAGAATTTTCACTGGATATTGTCATCTGAACAAGTAACAAGTCTGCCACATTTGTTCTGACCAACTGAGGAAAAAAGCATTACAATAAATCGTGCTAATGATGATTTAATCTAACGACTGATTAGCTCAAATTATTATTATTGTTATACTTTATTCTCAGATTATTAAAGTTAATAATCAGCATTGCGTGACTATGAGTATAGTGTGTGTGCAGATTTCAATTTCTGCACAATCTAATCGAGTCTAATTGTCATATCATTCGAATTTCATACCAAGAAATTCTTTTAAACCAAAAAGCAAACTCCCTTCGAACTGCTTGTCTTTAAAAATACAAATCGTGTGTAACCCAGGCTACTGTTAATCAAGAAGCACTTTAAAACTGTAATTAATTTAATTTCCTTGCACATGTGTTTCATATAATCCTTTCTGGATTACAATCCGCCATCAAAATTATTTTTGACATTTAATTATTCTAGCTGCTGTGAGAAAGCTATCGCATCCTCACATGCGATAGCCTAGTAGCCAGGACAATTTTTTATGTTTACAGATGTGACGTAATGATGCAGTGCCATGCTCAAATTTCCTTCGAAAACCTACCCGTACCACTCAAATTATAAAATATTATTATAAGCTAACCGTTGTGAATCGGGCTAAATTAAGGCGATAGTTTTGAACACTGGCTGGTTATGTACTGTACTTGCTCAAATATTGATTTCGGAAAAATTTAACCAAAAAAAGTTATGGACTGCAGCTTTAAGTATGCCACTTAGTACTGTAAAGGTGATGATACACAGGACAATGTTGTCAAGCGATGTTATTTGGGTCACTTTCCCCCTCCCAGTTTGAGAATGGGCAACAAATTTCTATCTGGATACTTTAGATTGGTGTCTCACCTGATTGCCCATGACGGCAAGACTGCCCAGCAATATAAAGTTGCCCCGTGTATCATCACCTTTGACTTTGAATGTTAAAGTGCAAATGAACACCTGACCACTCTTGTGGGTTTGCCTCTGTTACAATTAAAAACATTATTTTGTAGGGTAAACATGCCAGTCCTTGTATAGGTAATCAAATCATCTACAACAAATACAATTGATATGTTGTGTTAGATTTTAGGGTGCGAATAAGCAGCATTAACAATAATATGGTATGGCGCACCAAGGGCCCCCAAATAAACTCTGCTTAGGGCCGGCTCTGCAATAAACTGACACATTTTATTGGTATTATCACTGGAAAAAATACTAAATTGAAAACTAATGAAAACATTTTTGTTAACTGAAATTAAAAAGAAATATAACAGGGAAAAACTAAACTGAACTTTTCATGACTAAAATATAAATACATAAAATAAAAGCCACAAGTTAATTTTACTTTTAGATATACTGGTATCACTTAAATATTAAATTTATATATAATGATTTAATAATTAATCTTTTATTGGTACTTTTTTAAAATAATGCAATTTAGCACATTAACTACAACCATACTAATATATTAAAACTTAAATTAAAAACTAACAACAACAGACTAAACTAAATTAAACCGGAAATAATGACTGAGTAAAATATTCAAAATGATAAAACCCTGCCACACACCTCTATTGAGTGCCACGGTCAAACAGTCCGATTTCCTCTGCTTATTTCAAACATCAGAGGTTTCTGCTTTTACTCCATAACCAGGCCTTCTTTAGGTCTGCCATCATGGACACACTTGTTTTTTTAACTAAGGCTACTGCAGCGTTCATAAGGAGGCATGTAAACCTCCAATGCCAAACCTACTCCAACTTCCTCCAGAACGTCTGACTGAATGGAGCTCCCCGACAGAGAACGTCAACTTCACACATACTTGAGACTTTTAAAAGTGACATTTACCTCATATTCAAACCATAAACAGGCAGCCATATTTCATGTCAACACTGAGGTTCCTTCCCAGTGTAAATAGGGAAACTCCATAAAGGTACGAGAAAGTGTGTGTTCCAAATCTCAGCCATTGCATGTAACTACAACAGCATAAAAGCTTGCCTGTATGCCGGAAGCCCAGTAGTTTCCCCCCAGGGACACACTCCAGACTAGCCATCCTATAAAGCTAAGCTAAAAAGCCAGGTTTAAAAAGTACCATAAAGTACAAAGAGGGAAAGAGGGGCTTCCTTCCTCTCTCCAACCCCGCGGCCTGACTAGGAGAAAAAATATGAACTTAGCAGTGGTGGTTTGACTGATGACGCCATGCTAAATCACGCTACTTCCTGCCGCGGCCCACGCTGTGGAGCAGGAGTTGTGAATTATTATGATGTATTATTACTGAGCAGAGCTACGTGATATTACATTGTATGCCAAATTACGTCTGAGAAATAGCTTTATCTCATTAATTAATCATGGTAATTTATACCTTTCTGTTGTTGAGATGCACGGAGGCTGGAGTTGGCGTACGCACAGATGTGAGAGTTTTCAAGGGAGTGGATCGTTTTGTACAGCGATGCTTTTGAAGGAAAGATTAATGGCGGGGTTTTGTATTTACAGCCTCTCGGTTGGAGAATCTGTTTCTGATAGCGGCAGTGAAAAGCAATAGATGGTCTTTAGTCTTTAGCGAGTATGTGGGCTCTCTCTCACACACACTTTTGCTTATATGTGTGTGTGATTGGGTCACTCTTTCCATCAAGAGTCATGACAACATGCTGTTTTCATGGGGGTTGTTAATCTGGTCTTGCAGTGAATGAGTGGTCTTGCCTAAAAGAAAGCCAACACGCTGCACTGCCCCCTAAAGGTCAACATGTCCAACAACATCTGCAAAAAGCCTCCCATCCCCCACTTCAGATTGAATCTCTGTGCTGTGAATCTGTGCTGTACAGTGGGATATAATATGAAATGATATATTAACAGTGTACATAAACTGGATTTTCTTCAGAATTAACTTTGGAGATCAGCACAATATCAAAACTAAATTATAGTGCACTCTCAGGGAAAGAAAACAAAAACAAAAGCTGGTACAAAAGCTGGAAGGGTATCCTGTTAAAAAGAACTAATACATATCATTTAGGAACTAATATGTACCACTTAGGTACCATGTGTACACTACTTTTTTTATCAATATGTACCATTAAAGTACTAATATGCACACAAAATTTTACCTTTTGAAAGGGTACTGCCCCAGTGACAACTTCTGTACCATTTTATTTCCCTGAGAGATATAAAAAAAAAAATATACACAAATTTGAATAACCATGCAGAGGTCAATGATGTTTGTCATTAGCAGAAAACTGGGCCAGATATTGCATTAGACACATTAACAAAAGATTAATTTGCATCAAAATACCTGAAAGTTTGATATATATATATTATGTTGCTCTGCAATTACATGAACACTTATTGTTATTAATTGCATTTAACAAACTGTTAGTTTTACAATTAGATTTAACTTAACATTAATTAATTATCATAAACTAACAATGCCCATTTTTTTTTTTTACAGTATTTATATCTAGGGTAATGTTAATAAATGTACACACACACACAACACACACACACACACAAATGAAATTTCTTGAGTCACTTTGTTGAAAAGTTTAGGGTTAGATTTCCAAAAAATACAAATGTAAATATAATAAAATGATCAGTTCATACTTTTAAATGCTGTATTGTGAATTGAAACATCTCCTATTAATAGAATAACATTCAAAGATTTTTTTAATTAACATTAATGTATTATGAACAAACACTAATTAGCCATTATATATTTACAAATGTAAACTAAACTATATCAATGAAAGTTGTAAAAACTGTTAATTGAACCTTACTGTAAAGTCTAATGAATTTTTTCCTTATCTGTGACTCAACATCAGTGTCCAGTTGCATAAACATCCCCACTATGTTAAGACTGTGACTTAAGGACTAGTTTGACCAACTAGCAGTTAACCAAGTGGTAATCAATCTTACTTTTTGAATTCAAATCAGACCAATATATTTTTTTATGTAAATGACTTTACAAAGTTATGACCAGTCTTGGAGAAAAAAAAAAGACTTATAAGATTAGTCTAAGCAGTTTATGCAACCAGCACCATCAGACCGGCAACAATATTTGGGTCATGACTCACCATTTGAGTTATCACTGGAGTACACCAACAAACACAGATCATCACACAAAAATTAAATGGCCATTAATAAATACTCAGTATGCTTAAAATCAGCTATTACCTGCTCCAATTATGTAGTTACGCAAAAAACACCCACCCACACCTCATACCTGCAGCGTTCTGAAAATAAGGGAACATCATCTCTTGCGTCATGTATGTAGACACACCATCCATCATTGTTGAGAAGTCATTACATTTGGCTTCTTAAAGCTAATCCTCGCCATTAGACCCCATGACTGATCGCAAACTCTGACTGATGCTATCTATATGTAGCAAATTACATGGCTCCCATTTGCACATTCTGGGATTTCTGCATACATTATGCCTCATGGTGATTTGGGCTCAAAACACAGTAAAGCTGATTACTGAAATAGGTCCTACTGCACTTTACTGGATTTAGAAGTAATACTGACTGAAATATTTGGGTTATTTTGCATAATCAACATGACATAAATGCTCCGTAGATGTTTCAAATCAAAATAAAGCATTTAATTTCATACCCATTCATTATATTTACATTTGTATTTCTCGAAAATGTCACTTTTGTCAAAGTGACTGAACAAGAAAGTTAATTTATTGTGTAAATTTATTATCTAGCTAAAGGTACAGCCACAAAGCTAAGGCTAAAGAGTTTGTGCTAACGAGAGCACATAGTCAGGCATAACAATGCTTGATATAAATGTGACATCAGCCAAAAAAGAAAGTCCTTATTTCATAGTCTGGTTAAAAATTGCAACGAAAAACGTGTTTATTTTATTTGCAATAACATGCACCAATTACTCGTGCACAATAAGACCAGAAATGTGCCTTAAGGAAAGGAAATCATCATTTATACACACTCATATCAATCCAAACCTATATGATTCTTTCTTTTACAACGAAGATATTTTAAGAAAAGTGTTTTCCATCCATATGGAAGTCAATGGGCACCAAAACTGTTTGGTTACCAATCTTCTTCAAAATAACTTCTCGTGTTCAGCAGAAGAAAGAAAGTCATACAGGTTTTGAACGACATAAGGATGAGTAAATGATGACAGAAACTTAGTTTCTGGGTGGACTATCCCTCTAACAGTTTCAGTATGCAGAGTTTTGTTAAGAGCCCGTTTTAGACGACAAAGGCCTGGCTAAGCAAACACTGACACAACCAGAGGGGAATAGTGGAAGACTGAATATAGAACCTCGTGGGACAAGCACATCTCTTGTGGGAAGAGTATGAGATGCTGAGAATGACCCTTTCCAAAGAGCTGTTAGCAGTACGAGGTTGTGGAGAAGCTTCTTGTGCACTACAAGGTACAAACTGTACTGAAGTGAACGAGATTACTGAATTTAAAAGATCAGATGTTTTATATAAATACGTGGTTTTCATGATGAACATAAGTGACTCTCGACTGTCGGCAGTTCGGAGAGCTAAAAGGTAAAGTGGACACAATTGGCTCAAATGGGTCAAGTTTTAAGGAAGTTAAAGAAACATATTCGCCAGTGGCATGCCATCTATGCGTCAGATTTCTCGGCCCACTGTAATTTGCAGCGAGTCTCCTCTGAGGTGCCATGGTAACTAGGTCACCTGAGATGGAGAAGTACAAGCGTTTGTGAGGTAAGGCATAAAGAGGGATAAAGAAACAGAGAGAGAGAGAGAGAGAGGGAGGGAACAGAAGCACTGACACAGCAAAACAACAAAACTGCTGTACACATTTGACATGACTACCACTGGAAATACAAAGTCACTATGAAACCAAAAACTGTAAATTCTTATTTTTATAGAATATTGCCGTGTTCATTATAAATGATTTATCTGTGCACATCATCATCTTCTTTATTATTAGCTTATTTATTTACTTATTTTTACAATTAATGGACTCTCATAACCCATTTAAAAACATTATCCTCCCCATTGCAACAACGTTTCTTTGATGAAGTGTACACTGACAAGAAGGCGGGAAAATATCCCTCCCTCGCAGCAATTAACAAATGACAGTGATCTAATCAATTCCTGATAGACAAAATCAGGTCCTGCCTGAATTGTTTTCATGCCAACTTTAAACAGTGATTTTAGATTATTACTATTACCCTTTACACCAATGCATAAAGCCTTTTCACACTAAGAGTGAAGATTCATCACAAATATTTACAACTTTCAGGAGCAGGAGCCGTTAAGATAATCGCTCTGCCAGAGTCTTTTCTTGTTGCACATTAACCTCACTGAGCACAGAAATCACCACATCTCTATCACAGACCATTAAAGCCGATCAGGCGAGTTAACTCAAGTGGTTTATAGACAGTGCCAGCAAGCACAGAACATTCGCTTATGATTCTGAATTCATTATTTATTGGTGAAGCAATTCCAAACATTATAAGATTGATCAGTTTACTGTAGGTCTTATTTCTACAAAAAAAAATCCAGATTGTTACGTAAAGGTTTTTGTGTGCCACCCTAATAAGAACATACACAAACCATTGAGTAATAATCATTTTTAATTTTTATTTTTAAATAACCATACACTAACATTTCAAGAATCTACCAGGAACAAAAAGAAAAAAAAATGTAGGATGGGGAAGTTTTGCTTCTTACACCAGTTTGCATGCTGTCTGATCATGAAAGAGATACGAACATACACATTCTTACATTTTCTAAAAACAATTTCAACAAACTCAATAACCACATTTTTCAGTGTGGTACTATGAGCTGAAAAACCTATTTTATGCCTTTACATCATATAGCTCAACTTTAGTAGCCAGTAAACACTGTTTTCAAGTGAAGCGTGGCACTGTGTTCATTTACACATAAGCAGCTCATTATCCGCCAGTGTTTGCAGCGTCTTAGAGCAGTATATGATGCTCCACATGAACGCCATCTCTGCATCTGCTCTGAGTTTGGTCGCTTTAACGTGAATTAGGGAATGCAACATGCGCCAACCATCTTCCCAAACTTGTAATGAGAAGCACTTATTAAAAAGAGAGAAGCTTGAAGAGCTCCCTGTGGTTTTCCATCAAAATAAAAGTTTGATGGCTTAATGTTTGAAAATGAAGAAACTGAAAAAATTATATTTCTATTTAACAGTGAAATATTACAATAGTGTTTTTGTTATATTTTTATTTAATAACAATAATAGCTATTATTATTATTTTAATTGATTTCCAGAAAAATCACAATTAGAGATTTTTCCCAAAATCGTGCAGCCTTAGCTGTCACCACAAAGTTTTGGGCATAATTGTTAAACTTGCATGACAAAAACGTTACAGTGACTGATGAGTCTGTAAAGTTTAGCGTTGAAGTTTTAAAGGTTATCTCATAAGAGTGTATCCATGGCAACTAGGCATCTGAAACAGTGTCAATTATAACACAATTATGAGATTTATGATTATGTCTGCCCGCACTTTTCGAATCGCTCCTACGCCTCTGTACTCTACATCTGCATCGCTTTCTGTTTTTCTTCAAATGCGTCCTCACAGCCTCTTCTATGGTTACCTGCAGAGATCATCACCACAAACACTACTTCTTGTAGCTTCGCTAAGAAACTGTCTCCCAGTTACGGTAAAAGTGTCTGTGTCAGCATTCACGTAAATGTACCTCGAGGGCTCAAACACATTTTCCAACTGCTTTGTGTGCTTAAGGGGTGTGGACTCACTAACAAACCGCTGATTAAGGTCCTGAATTTGATGCTTGTGTATTACTGTGATTTGGGACAGATGCAGCCGATCACATCCACCCTGAAGTGATCGGGCTACATTCAAAAGCCATCGCAGATACTGATAATGACTAGAATTGAAACTATTTAACACATTATGTCTTAACCTCACACTAAAGCACACCAAAAAAAGAAAAGGATAAACAGGTGTGAGCTTGTCACTTGTCTTGTTGAGTGAAAGGCAGGCATGGATTCTCACCCGGCGGCTTGCCCCAGCGAGTCTCCATGCAAACAGCTCTTTGGCAAGCTTTGTTCTCCCCCTCTCACACCTACAGGTTGATGTTGACTCTCCTCCAAACTCGATCCCTTTATTTATCCAGGGCGTTCCATTCCTCAGTGTTTTTTTTCATTCAATCAGTCTTTTCTTTCACTGTATGTCTTTCAAACACTGAATAATGACAGGGTACAAGTGCCTGTTGACCTCGCTGACAGAGTCGCGCCAAACCACAGATCCTTAGAAAAACGAGCGGGATAAATCCAAGATGATTATTGCACGCCACGTTTGGTTGGATTAACTACCCCAGTGCTACTCAAAAGCTTGTTACCTCCGCAACCGGCCAACATGCAGAGCGGTGGTAACGCAGGGAGCTTGAGCATAAACATCACGATGCCAGCATGATCTCGCATGAAACGACAGATCAATGCTTTGTAACTGTTTATTTTCCAGAGTCGTTTTTAAAACCTGCCAGTCAAGCTTTGCAATAAGAGCATCATGAAAGTGTATGGTAGCTGACATTTAAAAACAGTATTGAAAGAAAATTAACTGCTTATGTAAAAGGTTACCTCACACTTGGACATGCTGGACTGGTAAGAGAAGCAGGCTGCAATAAGGTTCAATTAGTTAACATTAATGTGTTAATTTAGGTTTGCCCATAACACATGAACTAATGTTAAGCTGTATACTGTTCAGAGGTTTGAAGGCAGTAATAATAATAATTAGACATGAATACTTTTATTCAGCAAGGACGCATTTAATTGATCAAAAGGGACATTATATTTAAAAAAAATGTTTAATGGCAGTTTGTTAAACCTTAAATTCATTAAAGTATCCTGAAATTTGTTTCCCACAACAATTAGACAGCACAACGTTTCCAACACTGATAACAATAAGAAATGAAAAGATCCTGTGGCACTGAAGGACTGTAGTAATGATGCTGAAAATTAAGCTTTGCAGCACAGGAATAAATTACATTTTAAAATACATTCTATATATAGATATATTATATATATATATACTATATATATATAGGAGTTATTTAAATGTTATATATTTGACATATTCCAGTTTTGAACATTTCTGATCAAATAAAACGTAGCCTGTGAGACATAAGAGGCATTGCAAAAAACATTGAAAAATCTTAAAAACTGTTTGTGAAACACTACACTCTTAAAAATAAAGGTGCTTCAAAAGGTTCTTCAAGCGATGCCATAGAAGAACCATTTTTTGGTTCCACAAGAAGCATTCAGTCAAAGGTTCTTTAAAAAAAACATCTCTTTCTTACCTTTTAATAATCCGAAGAACCTTCTTTCGCCACAAAGAACTGTTTGTGAAACAGAAAGGTTCTTCAGATGTTTAAAGGTTCTTTATAGAAACATTTATTTTTTTTTTTTTTTTTTTTTTTTTTGTTTTTTTACAAAAAGGTTCTTCTATGGCATCGTGAAGCACCTTTATTTTTAAGATTGTAGTGTAACTTAAAATGCTAAAACTGCATATGTAGAATTAAAACTATTTTAGACACAAAGGAATATTCCTAAGCTCATCTGACAGTATTTGTGGCATAATGTTTATTTTCA
This sequence comes from Sinocyclocheilus anophthalmus, assembly GCA_018155175.1. Classification (NCBI taxonomy): domain Eukaryota; kingdom Metazoa; phylum Chordata; class Actinopteri; order Cypriniformes; family Cyprinidae; genus Sinocyclocheilus; species Sinocyclocheilus anophthalmus. Next base: position 222,668 of record JADLZN010001692.1, read on the forward strand.
CAATAAATAATTGGGGCTTTTAATAATAAAATCATGGCACTTACAAAGAAGCCAATATTTTGAACATTTAAAAGAGGAAAGGTGAAGCATAATATTTTATAAAACACTTAAGCATCAGTATGCTAAAACATGTGTATTATTTGAGCTGTATTCAACATCTTTACAGTTTTTTTTTTGTTCAGTGTTAGTACATGATACCTAATGAAAGTTTGACTCAAGTTTTCTCAGATTTACAACTTTAGGTTAGCAGTATAACAGGAATGAGGCTTATTACCACCAGCACACATCACTAGTTTGGCAGTGTCTTCTGCCTCTAGTGGCCGGTCGTTCTCAAGAAAACAAGAAAAGAAATCTGTGAGATTTATCAGGGATGACATGGAAAGCAACACTGCACACCCATCAAACAAACAAAGATATTTCCTTCAGTGCCTTGATATAATGCTGTTATTTTCCAAACAGACAGAATGTGGTCAAACCAGATAACATATTGCTGAAAGATGGTTTATCTAACATTACGACAGGATACATTTGTAATGGTTTGCAGTGCTCTGAAGCAGGCTGTAGAGGAATGCGGAGGGAAAGCCTTCTCACATATGACTGAGTGATGCCGACAGCAGCGTTTATTCACTTCCACAGCCGCTTTTGACCAAAAAAATACATCACAGTATCTGCTAATGGAGAACCCCAAGGACAGATTCTGCCGGACCACCCAATGTTGGCCTAAAGCTCGGAGCTGTTTCTCTGGGGTTTTCTCTTTCACTGCCTTTCTTTATTCTTTTCCATCATTTTGTCTCTTGTTTCCAAACCCGCAGCATCCCTCCGGGTGACTACATGAGCATAACTTGCTGAAATGTGGAAAGGGCTTGATGTTTTCATTAGAGGGTCTTTTTTTTCGGATACCTTTCAGTGAGATCATGCCCTGGGGAGGATGTGAGAGTCCCGCGCAGAATCGACACTAGCCACATCGTTAATCATCAGCATCAGAGCGTACTCATCTTCGCTAGCTTTACACATGGAAGTCCCATTTCATTCATAAAGGCACAGTGATGGGGAATTATCCGCCAGAGGAACAAACTGCCACCGTGGAAGAACACAACAAATATGTTCTGATAGCATGTGGGAAATTTCTGCTTCCTATCCACGGCTAAATATAACACACACACACACACACACACACACACACACACACACACACAACACTCTCTCTCTCTCTCACTCTCTCGCTGCATTCATCCCTCTTGAGTTTTATAGTGAAAACGAGAACCTATTATTAACCAATAAAAGAATATAGCCTACTGTTATCAGAATACACTTTTATAATTTGATAACAGAATGCTTTCAGAGTATAACAATGAAACATGCATTTTCTGTAATGCTACTGTGAAATATGCATAACACTTCATAATAAGGATCCATTTGTTAACATTAGTTAGCTACAAAAAAAATACTTTAAGCATTTATTATATAACATTCAACATTTACTAATATATTATTCAAATCACATATTTAGCTGTCAATATTTTATGATGGATTTAAGCTAACATGAACTAACAACAAAAAAATTACTTCTAAAACATTTATTGGCCTGTTATTTTCAACATTTATAATACAAATCAAAACTTGTGTCTGTATTTAATGGACCTGAGCTAACATGACCTAACAATGAATAGTTGTATTTTTATTAACTAATACTAACAAAGATTTTTAAAAAAAACTGTAACAAATGTATCACTCATGTTCATTAATGTTAAAGGGATAGCTCACCAAAAAAATGAAAATATTTAAAAAATGAAAAAAAAAAAACTATGGAAGTTACCAACATGCTTTCAAATATCTTGTGTTCAACAGAAGAAAGCAATTCATGCAGGTTTGGAACAAGGACATAATGACAGAATTTTCATTTTTGGGTGAACTAACCCTTTAACTAATGGGACATTATTCTAAAGTGTTACCACAGTATGTATTATACAAAATACTTTAACTGAATACAATTTCACAACTACACAATGCATGTTGCAAGAAAACTGGCTGATGCTCAAACTCACAGACTACAGGTCTCAGAGCAGTCTCGGCTGGAGCCCCATGGAATCAAGGATCTGAAAAGGAGGATGGGAGTCTGAGCAGAGATCAGTGGCAAGCGGTAACCTCTCCCTCGGGTCCTGTTTCGAGCTCTCTGACTGTCCCACACTGCCCCCGCAGGTCACACAGCAGACTCTGGATCTCAAGTTAATTTTGTCTGGGGTTAAATATGTTTCTGCTTTTCTGACATTCAAATGCAAAACTCATTTAAAATGTGTATAATCATAATTTTATGCATCCCTATGTGGTAAGAAAGCCTCAAAATGAAGTTTCAGTTTTCTGAATGCTAGATAACAGACAAGCCTGTTTCTAATCATTTCTAAATGAATCCCAATGTGGTGGGAAGAGCTTAGGAGCTGCATTGGAAGCTTTCTGAAAGCTCTCCAAGTCAAAACACTGACTTACTGCGCGGCACTGCTCCAGGACACCTTTTATTTTCATTGGACTCATAACCGTCAGTAGTAGATTTTATAGGCAGACGATCCTAAATCACTTTGCTTGGTTTTTTGTGTCTACGCAGTCTGCCGAGAGAATGCCAGGACCTCCTCACAACGCTACCATGGGACTGAAAAACATTTCAAATCAGCAGTCAGCATTACCACACCAAGCAACTAAAGTTTACATATGTAAAGAAGCCAGTGACTTCTGTTTTCTTGTTGTTAAGATTTGGGACTTAAATACAAATATCAGTTATTAGTGTTATTTTAGCATTTTGATATATATATATATATATATATATTATCTAGAGAGAGAGAGAGAGGAGAGGAGAGAGAGAGAGACGAGAGATGGAGAGGAGAGAGAGAGAGAGACGAGAAGAGAGAGATGAGCTTTATTTTTATATTTTCAGATTTCCATTTAATTTAATTAAGCTTAGTAATTTTTTTTTTTTTAAATATGTGACCCTGGACCACAAAAAAAAAAGTCTTAAGTCGCTGGGGTATATTTAAAGCAATAGCCAAAAAAACATTGTATGTATGGGTCAAAATTATCAATTTTTCTTCTATGCTAAAAAAAAATCGTTAGGATTTTAAGTAAAGATCATGTTTCATGAAGATTTTGTGTAAATTTCCTACCGTAAATATATCAAAACATAATTTTGATTAGTAATATGCATTGCCAAAGACTTAATTTAGACAGTTTAAAGGTGATTTTCTCAGTATTTAGATTTTTTAGCACCCTCAGATTCCAGATTTTCAAATAGTTGCATCTCAGCCAAATATTGTCCTATCCTAACAAACCATACATAAATGGCAAAAAGCTTATTATTCGGTTTTCAGATGATGTTATAAACTCAATTTCAAAAATTTACCCTATGATTGGTTTTGTGGACCAGGGTCACATATATACTCAGTTTATTTTATTTTATTTTGGTACTTCAACTTAAACTGAAAAACTTAAATGGTGTCTTAGCAACTAACTGGAATAAAATTTTTGTTTTTCATTTTCAGTTTTACATCTAATATTTGGTATTTTATTTCAGCTTTATATTTCAAATGACCAAAAACAATTTAAATATTTTTAGTTTACAGCAGTAATACTGATCTGCACGGATGAACTGTTTCTTAAAATACACTCACTCTATCAAAATAATTTAATTTGGCCGTAAGTGCAATCTCTACACAGAGCTCCTATGATCATGGAAGAGTCAAATTCTGTACTGTATATATGTATGTACATACAGTGGGGAAAAAAGTATTTATTCAGCCACCAATTGTGCAAGTTCTCCACTTAAAAAGATGAGAGAGGCCTGGAATTTTCATCATAGGTATACCTCAACTATGACAGACAAAATGAGAAAAAAAAATCCAGAAAATCACATGTAGGATTTTTAAAGAATTTATTTGCAAATTAGGGTGGAAAATAAGTATATGGTCAATAACAAAATTTCATCTCAATACTTTGTTATATACCCTTTGTTGGCAATGACAGAGGTCAAATGTTTCTGAAGTCTTCACAAGGTTTTCACACACTGTTGATGGTATTTTGGCCTATTCCTCCATGCAGATCTCCTCTAGATTAGTAATGTTTTGGGGCTGTCGCTGGGCAACACGGATTTTCAACTCCCTCCAAAGATTTTCTATGGGGTTGAGATCTGGAGACTGGCTAGGCCACTCCAGGACCTTGAAATGCTTCTTACGAAGCCACTCCTTCGTTGCCCGGGCGGTGTGTTTGGGATCATTGTCATGCTGAAAGACCCAGCCACGTTTCTTCAATGCCCTTGCTGATGGAAGGGGGTTTTCACTCAAAATCTCACGATACATGGCCCCATTCATTCTTTCGTTTACACGGATCAGTTTTCCTGGTCCCTTTGCAGAAAAACAGCCTCAAATCATGATGTTTCCACCCCCATGCTTCAAAGTAGGTATGGTGTTCTTTGGATGCACCTCAGCATTCTTTCTCCTCCAAACACGACAAGTTGAGTTTTTACCAAAAAGTTATATTTTGGTTTCATCTGACCATATGACATTCTCCCAATCCTCTTCTGGATCATCCAAATGCTCTCTAGCAAACTTCAGACAAGCCTGGACATGTACTGGCTTAAGCAGGGGACACGTCTGGCACTGCAGGATTTGAGTCCCTGGCGGCGCAGTGTGTTACTGATGGTAGCCTTTGTTACTTTGGTCCCAGCTCTCTGCAGGTCATTCACTAGGTCCCCCCGTGTGGTTCTGGGATTTTTGCTCACAGTTCTTGTGATAATTTTGACCCCAAAGGGTGAGATCTTGCGTGGAGCCCCAGAACGAGGGAGATTATCAGTGGTCTTGTATGTCTTCCATTTCTAATAATTGCTCCCACAGTTGAATTCTTCACACCAAGCTGCTTACCTATTACAGATTCAGTCTTCCCAGCCTGGTGCAGGTCTACAATTTTATTTCTGGTGTCCTATGACAGCTCTTTGGTCTTGGCCATGGTGGAGTTTGGAGTGTGACTGTTTGAGGTTGTGGACAGGTGTCTTTTATACTGATAACGAGTTCAAACGGATGCCATTAATACAGGTAACCAGTGGAGGACAGAGGAGCCTCTTAAAGAAGAAGTTACAGGTCTGTGAGAGCCAGAAATCTGGCTTGTTTTGTAGGTGACCAAATACTTATTTTAACCGAGGAATTTACCAATTAATTCTTAAAAAATCCTACAATGTAATTTTCTGGATTTTTTTTTCTCATTTTGTCTTTCTTAGTTGAGGTATACCTATGATGAAAATTACAGGCCTCTCTCATCTTTTTAAGTGGGAGGAATTGCACAATTGGTGGCTGACTAAATTCTTTTTTGCCCCACTGTATATAGGGGGGCCGTGGAGGTGTATCGCACGCCTCCACGGCCCCCCATTTTGTTTGTACAAATCCCCAGGCCCTGGGGCCCCTCTGCTCCAGAACTCCTCCTTCCCTTGGGATGAGGGATGACTTTGGGAACTCCCAGACAGTTGTTTATGCAGTAAGGACATAACTCATTTCTCAACTAATCAAGAGCAAGATAACAGCTGAATAATAGCTTGAAAATACTGATGATATCGTCTGAGCTGTTTGCTTTAAAAGCTTGTTTGAAAAAGAAAAAAAAAAGTAGGGGGAGACAAGGCCTCGCCATCGGTTTGCATTTGCTAAGGCTAAGAAACGCAAACACTCGAAAGGCTATCAAATGACTGTTCTGCTCGGCAATCAATCCACAACCGATACGACCAAAATGTTTTCTTTTTGCCAAAAGAAGGTTGCTTCAGGTGACTTTTTAAGTTTTAAGTGAAAAATAAAAGACAAAAAAATGCATTCCCAAAGGATGGACTTTAATAGCCCCCCCATCCATTATCACATCGATTCCCACATTGCTGTCATTTTGATAAAGGTCAAATACTTTTGCAAACAAGCGAGTAAACAACAGAAGCAAACATAAGGGACGGACAGCTTATCAGAAGTGGGATTAAATATTGTCAGTAGTTCATTGTGTCAATAGCAACCAATCAAATTTCACTGCACACCAGTGAGCGTGATATTTATCCAGATGTCAACAGAAAGCACATGACAGCTGGAGACGTGTCCCGTAAATGCTTCAGATTAAACAGCTCTGCATGTGTGAATATTAGTGTGTGCTGAAATATTAATGCATCTACATTTCACCTCTGTAAATTAGTTTACTTCAAATGGACAATCCCAGGTGAAACTGAAAGTATTTTCAGTTCATTCATTCCTTGAAACTGAGGGAAAACTATAAAATCAGCTTACTTATACTTACAAAACAAACACATGCACAATGAATCTCACCTCTGCCAGGCTGCTGTTAAAGGTATGGCACCATTAGAATTCCTGGTACCTCTCGAGTCTCTGTCACGCTGTCCTTGCAGAGATTAAAAGGGATTTGAGCAAGAGGTTGTTATTAATGAGAACCATTAATTCGGAGTACTTCAACCCACAACCCCTCTCATTAAAAGAAACTCAGAGCCACAGGAAAGTTGTGGTATGTCTCGAATAGAGAGTTGAACTGATAAAATACTGAATTATTCTAACATTATGCAACTGTATGAGAATATAAGGTATAAAAATATATTAACGGTTTCTATTTTAGATCTGGGTTGAGCAACAAGAGTTCAAAAGTAATGATCCATCCATAAACTGCTTTACTGTTTTGTTTCCGCATGCTGGAGGAATCTTTATAAACGCTTGTTTAAACTCAGCTCCGTCTTTAATTGCATTCAATTACAGATATTTTACTGAATGATCCAAACCCAAAGCATTAACAGTGCTAACCACCCACCCTCCTATACCTCATCTTCAGGGCAGAAATGTATGCGACTGGATCCCAGTGGTGACACGGGTGCATCATCAGCTGTAATTTATGTGGTGTTAAGACGAAGTGAGATCTTCTGGTACACACAACCTGTAATTACTCTTAGTGGCTTCAGAATTATCAGCAACATACTTGAGATAAGTCGTGCTAACAGTAGGGTATTAAGCCCAAAGATTAGCAGCAAGCTTACCCTGACCTGGTTTTCTCTGACCCACTCTCATTCTTGCACCCCTGTGGTCAAGTGGTGCTCCCTGATATCCTATTTGTTGTCATCCTATAAGAGACATGTCAAATAGTCTCTGTGTCTCCTTTCCAGTGACTTACATCTGCTTCAGACCTAGCTGGATTATTCGCAATCACACAAACGAAATTTAAAAACAAAGGAGGAATTAAAAAGAGATCTAAAAGCCAAAATAATGAAATACTAGAGTAGAGTAATAATACAGACCAAATCAGACCAATAACCTACTTGTTCAGATATCATGTCATTAAATCCATAAACAGTACAAAATCACTCTTAAAATGCACCTGATTTATTATTTTTAACCATCCAGCGCTGACACAGTTAAAATTAGCAGAGGCATATTGTGGTCTCGCTTGCTGCAGTGCACCCTACTGGTCACTCTGAGGAACTGCAGGTGCTTCAAAACGCTCCTGTTTCTATTGCTCATGTCTGACTGGCTGTTACATCCAAGGCTGACCAATTGGGAAAATGAATGTTGTAAGTGATGAATTAACAGGAAAGGAGCAACTAACTGGAAAACTTCCATTTGGCCATAGACTGGAGTATTCATTAGTGACTACACAGCTAGAAATCATCTGTATTTATTGAAGTGCAAAGAGACCCTTAAACACACATACAAATAGGAGAGAGATATGTATGAGTTCCTAATCCTAAAAAAAAACCTCACACATAAGGCACTTCTTCTTTAATACTCACACATTTATATAATATATTTTTAAGAATTATGCATAATGTACAGCCTGCGTTAAAAATTAGAGCGTTTGTGTGTACGTTATTCATTAAACTTACAAGTGCATGCATATATTCACATTACATAGTAAACTTATGATTTGTATGGGTAAATGATTGACTTTTTTTTTAAGATATAAAGTTCAGCCAAAATATGTTAAAAAAGTCCATTTATGCTAAATAACTGAGTATTCTTTATGGAAACATTGAAGCATAAATACATTTTAGCTAATATTTACTATAGATATGGTATAAAATGAAATACACAGTTATAGTATATGTATATAGATATATAATATATATATATATATATTATTTAATATATATATATAATATATATGTATAGGCTATATTATATATATGTATAGTATATATATAATATGTATATGTATTTATATATATATATATATAATATATAATATATATATATATAATATATATATATATCTATATATATATATAACGTTATCCACCACATATTACTAATTCTATTAATAAGGCAAGATGGGTGGAAACAAGCTTTTATATAGATTTTAAAAATAGTTGTGACTTTTTAATGATCTCGGGCATTATTGATGCACGTAATTCGTTCTTAATACATTATTTTCGTTTAAAAAATTGTTGTGTATGTGTCCTAATTGTATAAATATTGTATTGTACCATAAATAAGGGAGTATATTGCTCTCCTTGAACAGACCTGTGACCCTTTTGGCATCTGAAAAAAAAAAATGTATTCTTATGGCTCATTTATAAAACTGTGGTTTCAGCTAGAAAGTATAAAATGTCCGTGTGTTTGTATAAGGTTTAGCATTTGATGACTCATGCCATGAGAACTGGGCGGAGCCCAAGTCTTCCAAAGATATGATTGGCAGCTGATTCGCACCTTTTTTTTGCTCCTCCTTTTGCTGTCACTCCTTTATTTGCTCCTCTGACACTCCCTGCATCATCTCAATAGTGCTGCTCAAACTGTGTGTTCACTTCAACCAAAGCTAAAGTCAAATATCACGTATAGGTGTATAACTCTGTATATTAATAATGATTATTTTAATGTCTCTGCATGTAAGCATCATAAAGTATATAAATATGCCACTATATGTATGCTATTATAGGCAGCATTAAAAAAAAACAAGCAAACAACAAAAAAACCTACACTGCGATTCAGTAAAGACATTTTACACACACAGGAGACGGCGACATCTGACAGAGATAAATGTTTGTGCACAGGTTTGAGAGTGAAATGGCTTGTACCTTGACTCCAAGCTGAACTTTATCAAGCAAACATTCAACAATAGTCTTAATCCGATGTTCAAACTCATGGACTGAAGAAACATCTAGCAGATTAATTTAATCTGCACAACCAAGCACAAGCTAAAATTCAAATACCAACCTGTTCTTTTGACTGTATCAGGTTTAAAACAAATTTGTTCATTAAATAAGCCTATTAAACATGTAATGCAAAGCAAATAAATAACAATAATGATGCAGAAAATAATGTACAAATAACAATACTGAATATATAGTTCTTGACAATTTTGAAATCAAAGGCCATCTAGAATAAATTTGGTCAGTCGCTTCTGGCACAACTGGAACAGGAACTGGATCAAACTTGAACTCAAAACCTCCTACGGGGGAAAGTAGTGGCTGTCTTCAGTAAGTTAGTGAGCCATGAAAGGGTTTCACTGTCCTGTCAATCATTTTTTATCTAGTAATGTCGGGCAGTCCTTCTACTTTTCCACTTTTTCCATACTTCAGGGTTATGAATGAATAATAACATACACTTGGAAAAAATCTAAATGATAAAGGGCCTGCAGATAAATTGAAGCATTCATTGAATTCCACAGCTTCTCTCCTCCCTTTCCTCCATCCTCCACTGTACACAGACACATTCATATGCATCGGGTTTATAGTTTGGACACAGATTTCTTGCACTCCAACAAGTTGGTTTTTGCTTTAAAAACATGGTGGTCACTCCCAGTGGATTTTGCTCTGAATGAATTCATTTACAGCTCAACCAATAGGAATGCTTTTACTGGCTGGACCAGAAGCATCGCTGACCGGCCGAATCGTTTTAATTGCATTGCTAATGCAGTTTATAACGTGGTTGAGTGAGACCCCCAAAAAAACCTTTGAGAGGCTACCAAGAGCGCTGAAAAGTGCGTGTCAGATCCTCACAGGAATAAATTCTGTGCTAACTCGCTTATGTGTTGGGAAACACTTCCGCAGAAATATTGGTGGGAAAAAGGAGAGGGTAATCTTTTAGAACGCTTCCCTCAGAGGGAAACTCATGAGAAAACTCACTAAATTACACCCAATCCTGGCGTCAGTCACACTAGGTCTGATGGTAGTAAAAATGTAGTGTTTGTGTAAGAAAACTGTAATGGAGCATGTGACTAAGTAAATTAAGGCCGGGGTACATTAATTTTACACACACACACACCACCCACACACACACACACAAAGCCAGTGAATTCAATTAAGTAGATTTAGTTGATTATAGTTTTGAAAAAATGTAAGGAGTTTACGTTTACAGTTTTTGGCAGTATTTATTATAGAATCATGTCTAGTGGTTTTGAGTAGCTAAAAAAGTGCCAAAAAACCCTAAATAAAGCAAGCCTAAATATACATAATCATTCACGTGACTGAATGAATAGATTATTCCTATTAAAAATAGGATCTAAAATATATTAGATTGCAAATAGATCATATAAAAGATTATTCATATTTAAATATATGATATAAAATATATTAGATTGCAAATATGCATCATATAAAAGATTATTAATATTTAAATACATGATATAAAATATATTAGAGTGCAAATGAATCAATAAAAGATTATTCATATTTAAATATATGATATAAAATATATTAGATTGCAAATATGCATCATATAAAAGATTATTAATATGATTTGTATAATTACAAGGTGAATTGCATCTCAACTAATAAGGTGCATATGCAATATGTTTAAAAATGTGTATGTTTCTAAAATAAAAATAAAAAATAAATAAATAATGTTTATTGCATTATTTCAAACTTTTTTCCCCAATAAATTAAGTTAACTTGTTTTTTGAAACACATGACAATATTAAATCACTATAATAAGCACACATAAAGTCACTTTCGTTAGTATCAAACATATCTAAATCTGAAAATTGGCAGAAACTGTTAAATATCCAATACTATCTGATACTGACCAGGAGACATCATGAGTGAATGTGTGGCACTTCTGAATCACATCAATACACACTCTTGCGGTTTCCAAACCTGCAGACAGATGAAACACCACCAGCATACTCTAAAAGAGTTTCTGCTACAATAATCCTGCCATTGTCACATGTCTCGCATTTAAACACAAAGGTGGTGTGTTGCACAAACTTGTTTCAAAATGAGCATTTTAGTGTTTCACCATTTTCCTCAAGTCATTATAAGTCCGAAGTCAAGCACAGTTGTCATGCTCCATACATACGGTTACTGCACGGTCTTAGGGTGATTGAGTAATTGCTCTGGCAGTGAAGGGAATGAGCCAAGATGGATGGTTGAGGGATTAGAACCCCACAGCAGTGGTACTGTGTATCTTTCCATGCATCTCAGCCCACCATCCATCCTTTTGAACAAATGTTTTTTTTATTTCTGTGGTGCCAGACGTGGAGTGTCTCATGTGCACAGAGACACCTGGAACGGCCGGTGAGCTGACTAAACCATCAAGTCTTTCAGGTAGTTTCCACACAATATGTCTTTAGGTCGCACGTACACAGTTTTTCAATGTTAAAGGTGAAGTGTGTCATTTCCGTACTTCTAGCGGCAGGCAGCAGACGGAAATACAAAATACTACACCTTCAAACAGGTTTCTTGAACACTCTCTAACATTGGTCTTCATAATCCAATAGACACGTCCCTGAACTAAAACATAACTTTTGACCATTTAAACAAACGGATGTTTTCAAAGTGCCAGAGTTTTTGTACTTTTTGAAGGAAACCTATAAAAAAATTTTCCACATTAAAATGGGATTAAATAGTTTAACGACAAATCACTTTTAATGAAACTCCTTCTAAGCGTACTGTAAGTTAATATATAATAAATATACATTTGTAAATAAATATCCAATTAAATATTTCAATAACTGAATACAATTTTCACCTTTAAGACCTATCTGCGAGCTATCGGATGATAAATGTTTCATCTGTAAATGAATGAAAAAAGAAATTGTTTTCAAAATAAATCAATCAATAAAAAAAAAGGCATTAAAAAAAAAAAGGGGTGCTATTCATTATGTGGGTAAGTGTATGCGTATAGTACACTTTTGAAAATAAATATCTATTAATATGAAAAAACTGTTTTTATAATATTTTAAATAAAATGGATATGTGAAGGTGAAAAGCCATAATAATCTGACACGAAGGTGATTATAGTTAACTAAAACCATTAAACATCTTTGTTGCTTTAAATAAAATAAAAAAATGTAGAAATATTATATACAAATAAATTTGTCAGCTAGTTGCCAATGCAACATCTCTCATTTCCATTTAGTTTAACTGATGTACTAAAATAACTAAAACTAAAAAAAATTAAATAAAATAATAGCTATATTATCTATATGTAACATATTAAAGAAAAAATAATATTCAACTGGACCCCCCCCTAAAATGACTAAAGTTAAAATGAAAAAAAAAAAAACATTCAAAATATTAACAAAAACTATAGTAGTATCTCAATACTAAAACATCCCTGACAGCAAATTTGTAGTTCAAAGTGTATTTGATAGGAGAATATGAATATGAGAATACTGTAAATAAAATGTATGGGAAATGAAGCACAGAAAATGATACTTTATGGAAAATACCATAGCCTGGACTTACAAAGCAAGAAAATCAAGCCAAGGAACAGTGGACTGAACGTGAAAGGTCTTTCTTGGCCGGTGAGTGTTTTCTACATGAGTTGGCAGAAGCGGAAGAGAGCCATCTCGGCATCATCCTCCCGTGGCATTTCAGCCCGGGTACGGATCTCTGCTCACACGCCACAGATATTGAGTTCCCACAAAGCAATCATTACTCAAGCCCCACAGCGATCCCAGCCCACAATTGAGCTTGATTATATTCTAATCCAATAAAGTAAAATGGGACATCAGGGTTACCGGTGACACTGCATGCGGCTGCTCGTGGTTTGGAGGTACGGATCGAAGGATATTACTTACATCATAAATAAATCAATTGACAGCTGAGCTGATGATCGAGCCACGTCGCAGTTGGCATGACACACCAACGACGCCAGCTCAAGTTGAGCGGAGAATGTTTTATTAGGTCTCTGGGTTGTTTTCTCACCTTGCATCATTTAAGATGACAAATCGCACTTGACACGGCATGCTACGATATTGACAAAAAGGATAGTAATCTCATTTATCTGATTCAGGCTTGCAGCTGAATTCAGCTGTTCAGCTTTTGCGGACATGAACGTAAATGGCACTTCAGATTTGTTTGTTTGTTTAGTGTATCTATATCTAAGACTCTGGCTACAGTTGGAAGCATGATTGTGTGCTTGCATTCAGAATGACTGAGTGCCTCGTTAGCTGTTATATTAAATGGGTCTCGGTCCATTATCATGCAGGCCTTTTATTCATTCTCTTAACAAGCCTAAAGTTCTGGATAGATCTCCACGATCCCTTGAAAATCATTTTAATATCACATTATCACTTTCTTGACTTGATCTGATAATTTAGGATTATGCAAATAAATATATAAATATGTGCTATCCATATGTAAAAGAGAAAGAACAAATTCTAAGTGTATATTTTGTAAATAAATGAATGCATGAAATTTAAATTTTAATTATTTGAATATTCATTGTGCAAAAGTGAAAAGCAAAAAAGATATATTTTGAAAATCATTTTAATATCACTATCACTTGTCTTCATTTGCTCTGATCATTTGGAATTATCCAAATAAATAAATAAATAAATACATAAATAAAATGTGTTAAATACATGCATACAGTGCATACATGGTGGCATGCATTATGTGAAAGAGAAAAATAATAATGAAACTACATAAATTTGATATTTTATTAAAACATAAAATTATAATTTGTAAAAAATGTTTCAAATAAAAAAAGTAATAACTTGATCTGATCATTTGGGATTATTAGTAAAAAACTGAAAAACCACCCACATGGAGGTCACCTGGTTCTCCAGGCACAATACCGCACAGTGCAATATAAATGGACCCGTTATAGAAAACCACTTGAAGAGGAGAAAGACAAGATGAGGGTTTGTAAAATCATTTCCTGAGGGAATTTTACAGTGTAATGACCTGAAAGAAGATGAGCTCCCCTGGATATTCATTCTCAGCCTGACAGAGTTATTATTAAACTTTCTACACAGAATTCCTGCAGCTTCTTACGTTCCTGCACATTATCTTCAGCAAGAAAGCAAACACTATGCGGTCCATTCACGCTGCTGTAATTATACCTGCATCATATTACAAACTAGATATCTACTCTATATCCCAACACAATGAGAATCATTCCAGCCCTAAGCGAGAATAATTCCATCTAATCCATCAATAAACCACTCAAACGCAGTTAAATGCTCTCTAAAAACAGTGACAGATTGAGATGCAGGAGTTGAAGTATGTGTTTGCATCAAACAACACCTCCTGCCGGCTTTGCATCTCCCCGCTGTGGATGGCTCTCTCTCTCGTTTATAATGGCTGCCGTCCTTGCCATGTGCCCCGTGGCTCATCTATCAGAGATGAACAGAGTAGAATTGATGTCTCACACCTGAGTACCTGTGATTTGGAAGCAGGTGTTACCCCTCCTGTCTTCCATCTCTCCGCCCTCCAAGCCTTGTGACTTTCCCAGAGTCCCCGGGGCCTTGGGTGTCACGGCCAGGACACATGCACCCCATTGACAAACTGATGGATTAGTGCATGTATGTGCATTTGTGTTGACGCCGTTCCAGAACAGAGGCAATTATTTCTTTCAGACTGACACTTCACACAGATCGGATTTGATGGAAAAGAAAAACAATCAAAGGTAAATGTGATTTTTAGATGGAAAATGATCAAACAAAGATCTACAGTCAGATAAACGGTAACAGATTGCCTTTAGTTTATAGATAAGCTTGAGAACAAAAGGACAGACTCTGTACAGAATGGAATACTAGCAACACTGTTTATACTGCATACTATGTACTGTAGTATTTGGAAGCTTGTTTTTACACCATGGCGTTTTAAAAAAACAAAAAAACAAAAAAAAGGTAATTGCAACTTTTTCTCTCACAATTCAGAATTTTTTCTTCATAATTATGAGTTTATATCTCCCCAGTAGATTTTCGTTCTTGAGATTTGGAGTGATTAACTCAACACATTGTGAGATATAAACTCAGAACTGCAAGATATAAACAAAAAGAAATGCAAGATGTTAACACAATGTTTTTTTTTTAATCAAAATTGTGAGATTCTCAGAATTTTGAGTAAATTGAGTTTTTTTTTTCTCTTTTCCCCACCACGGAATAAAAATTTTAAAAAGGTAATTTTGACTTTTAATCAAGAAATTCTGACTTTTTCTTGAAATTTAAATTTTTTCCCCCTCAAAACTCGAAATTGCCAGATACAAACTTGCAACTCTAAATAAAAAATTCATAATTCATAATTGCATGATGGTAATGCTTTAAAAAAGCTTCCATAGTAGTATGTACTCAGCTATGGCAACCATTTGTTTTTAAATATGTGAAACATATTTAAAAACACATAAAATTCATTCATATAGCAGGATGTAGCAGGTATTCCATGCATACAGAAAATTTGCATATTATCCACAGTATATATACACTGTATACTGTAAAAATAGTAAGAGCAGACTAGTAGTATGCTATTCTGAATATAGCCAGACAGTGTGAAAAACACAAGAAACGCTGCATAATATGGAATATGGGATCTGGTGCAGAGGGTTGTGCTTTCACAGAAATTGGGAAAAATGAAACGTTCACAAAGTGCGCCCAAAAGAGAAAAAGACAAATTTATGGAAAGAGAGAAAGAAAAGGTCCAGTCAGTCATCTGTCAGCCTGTGCTCCACAGAACCCATTAAAAGCGTCACTGGCACCGGCGGGTCTCGCAGGCAGGTTCAGCTGGCATGAATGCCAGGTCCTGCTGCGGGCTTATCAGGGCTCTCGGGCGCAAGCTATCTCGCTCGCAGCCGGTGCGGGGAGCGGGCTTCTGTAAAACCAGAGATGGTTTATGGAAAGTGATTTGCTGAAAGAGCTATCAAATGTAATTTACCTGTGCACCTTGCACTGTGTCTAGTGCCAAAAGCAAAACACACACACATGTAAATGAAGCGAGGATTACTCAAATACGTTCGGCTCATCATGTTCAATAAACCATTTAATGAATCGGTTTTACAGGTTCAGGCTGCTTTTTAAGGCTGATCTAAAGTCAGTTTCGAAGCCGTTTGTATGATAGGGAGCAGGTTTAAGATAAACCATGCAAAACACAGACTAAAAAACACTATTTGCAAGGGATTGACCTTCTGAATGATGTTTAAGTTACAGTTATTAACAGAGGGCATTGCCATTTCATGTACTGATTACATATGTGATTAATTATAACATCATGTACATAATTAAGGGGAGGATGATACCTGGCGCTGCTACTACAGTGGCCATTCTGGCCAGTTTCCTGGACTCCCTCATTGATTTAATTCACTTTTTAAATCGGATCTGTTATTGTACGAAAGATGTTGGCAGAATGGTCTAAACCCATAATGAAAGTTCCCCATGCAGTGCCAAGAGAAATAGATGCTGCATAGACACTGAAACATGCATAATTTACATATTGACAGCATCTAAAACAAAGTTTTTACATACAAGCAGCTTTAGAAATATAAATGTTTAAAAAAAATCCTTCAGGTCCGAATATTGAATTCATAGAATGAATAGCTTGATTTCATTGTATGACATTAATTAAATAGGTTCAATGCCACCACATTTACTTGTTTCAAGGGATTCTGTTACTTTAGCCAAATCCACATTTTAAAATGATAACACGAATAAAAATGTATTTAAACATTAGGCCTATTTAATTCATTTATATTTTGTTTGTAATGAGAATGTTAAAATATGTATAATATAGTATTTTACTAAAATGATCGACACTGTACATTTGTCTATTGTTTTATGAGCTTAAAAATATCTGTATAATTGTAAAATGTACAGTATACAAATACACGTGTAATAGACATATAATTCGCATAAAAGCTGTGCATATGTAAGTATGTTTTTGATGATGTTAATACATCTATATTGTATTTGTCAGTGCATATTCAAACATACAAAATGTTTAAATATTACGTATGGATACAAATTCTTGTGAGATAAGTTTGATAAAATTATCAACACTACATATTTGCGTATCATGTTTTTAAAGGATCAGAAATATCTAGATATTTGTAAAATGTACTATACAAACAAACTTGTAATAAAAATCATTCCCAATTTTTTTATTATTTCTTAATGCAGTGCATTGTGTTATATGTTGTTCTTATATATATATATTTAGAGATATATATATATATATATTAATATTATATATCATATATTTATACTAGATATTATAATATATACACATTATAATATATATTTAATATATATATATATTATATATTTGCACTTTTTCAGTGTCACACTTTACAAACATTACAAAAATTTGTAAAACATTAAAACATGAATAGTACGAATTTGTGTAGGCATCAGGATGAACATGCCCCCAGACAAAGCCGAAAACAGTAGGTTTTTTAGTGTAAAACAAGTTGTGGTGAGGGAAAACATCGAGTATGATTCGCTCTAATAACAATTGTGTCCAAATTGTCTGGTAAGACAAATGTGTTGTTGGTATTTTCGATTGCGACCCTTTCCTCTCTCGCATATGGGTTTGCACTTGCAGACCAAGCAGGACTTTATGTCACACTGAATAACCTTGGGAACAGTTTTTCCAGGGTTGACCTGGTACCTACCTATGCCTCCTGGGCACACAGATACTGGGTGCTCTTGAATCTAAGATCTCAGGGGTCACAAAAGCACCGCCATGTTTTTACTATGGCCAGGTGCCTCCCCCCCCCCCTCCCCCCCTCCCCCACACCAGCAGGACCTACCCCTGCCTTAGGATTTATAATGGTGTTGTGCATTGCATTTGTGTCTGTCTTATGGGTGTGTGCAGGCATATTTGGGTTGTCCATGTGATCATCCATTCTAGCTAGATATACATCCTGAAAAAGCTTTGTTTCTTGGTAAAAGTGCACTATGTTTCTAGGGATCCCAACCAACACGTGCACACCTCCATTGGAGTGAGAACTTACGGACACTACATGTACACCCCCCCTCACCCGTTCCTCCTGTTTTTGTTTGAAGCTCGCCCCCAGTCTATGTCGGATTTCATATTCAGCCTAGGAACTTTAATGGGAAAAAAATGTAGAGTTTGAACTGGTCTATTACCTGGAATTAAGGAACAGTTGACAGCCAACAGCTAATTCTCCACCCAAGTCTTGTCCGAGGGAATCACTTTCTTACACATGCATAACAACCTAAAAATCCCTCAGTTATTCTCTTTCTTTAAAAAACACAATAAAAACAAAACTCTTCAATATTTAAACATTTCAAAGTATTAATATTTACATTACATAAAGATATTATATATATTATTTTCTATTATTTTAATTCTATAAGACAAATATCAAGAGTTACAGAATGTAGGGTACTAATGGTTTATCCTTACAGACCAGGAGGGAAGACCTTTTAGCTGAAAATCAAACAAATAAATAAAAATCCCTAATTTATCCCTTCTAATTAAAATGTTTTTGTTTTTTTAACAAAATATACAGGTTACAGGATGATGGCTTACAGTGGTTTTCCTTACAGACCAGTTGGGAAGTGGTCTACTAAACCGGTGGTCTGAAACATCCCAAGCAGGTGTTTCAACACACGCCAGCCATGATTATCCCTTGTTAAAATATTTAAATAAATTCCTTAATATATAACAATTTTAGAGTAGACATAATATTACGGTAGATGGAGTTTTTTAATATATATATACTTATTTTTGATGTTGTAAATACCCAAACATGTTACAGAATGATGGCTTACATGTCGGGTTCCATACCGGACATGTTAACGGATGTGGTCTACTCAAACTGTTATTTATAAAACCAACATAGCACACATGCCAAACAGCTGTCCAGTTATAAACAATTACTCCTTGCTATACATTGTAATCATTTGAATAAAATGCACCTTATATATTTTCAGAGCACCATAAGAGTACTGTCGATTGTCTCGTCGATTTTTTTTATTTATCATTTCTTTTTGCTGCTTTGAATATATACATGGGTTACCCTATATGAGGGCTTACCTTATGGTTTTCCTTACAGACCACGTAAGGACCAACTGGTTACTTCAAATGGTGGTCCTAGCTCGAAATAACACAAGTTCGCCAAGAGAAAAACCACCTGTGGTATGCACCTCTAAGGTAAGTTTGGCGTCATGATACCGCGCTTTTTAATACACAAAGCTGCTTTTGTACCCCAATGTTTGAATGGTTTATGCGGCCTGTTTGAAAGTGTTCATTGTGTGTGTGTGTGTGTATGTTAAAGATAGGTGAGTTAAAGGAGGATTGTTTGTATGTGTGTCGAGAGTGAGGGCAGGTACACAAAGAGTGAGCAGGCATCGCTCCTCCTACCATGAAGCCACGTGAGACGCCGCACGGCCCAATCAAATCACCGGCTGAATTTGACGGTGACGTCTGTTGCGAAGGTCTGTTACGAACACAAAGCGCACGTACAAGCACACGTGCGCACACATATACACGTCGATTTTTCTGCAGTAACACCCAAAACCCAAACTATCCAAACACTGCCACCTAACGGATGAGCCGTGCAGTGTTTCCGAGTCCCTCCCCTGCTCTTTTTTTCTCTCTTCCACTCCTTCATTCGCTCTCTCATTTCCCTCCTCCAAGCAAATTCAATCTGACTCATGAAAAAGATGCAGGAAAGATGGCATCATTAGGACGCCCACTAGCCTTCATAAGATAGGACGCCCACTAGCCTTCATAAGACGCACACACCCTTTCACAAAGGGCAAACAGAGTTCAGAGTTCATCTTTTGTTCACCACCTCACCAAATGACTGATCTGTGTTTGAAGCCCAACTCAAGGTATCTCATTACAGATGCTACATGGCACAGCAGCAACTGGGATGGAGACTCCGTCAAATTGCGAGATATTTGCAAAACCACACGAATATGAATCCTCAAATCACAGCTTTCCATCTCGTATCAATCCCGTTGCAGATAGAATCCGTTACTATGCTCAACATTACAGAAACGTTGCAGACAGGTTGGCGGGGTTAACGATTTCTCATTTGTTTTTTGCACAAAAACATCCAAATTGGGAAGCTCAATCGAGGGTGATTCCAAACTGCACGTGTGACCCGCTGACCTGCCGATGGTGGCCCAACGGTGACCGGGTCAGTTCAAGTTCAGTTCATACCTTCACAATGGGTACGTGCACCACGGGAAGGTCTTTCTGCCTTAAAAAGCTGCATAATAGGTTCAACATCGCAGCGATAAGCATAAAAAAAGTGCAAAAGTCACAATAATTCTGCCATAGTCAACATTTTACTTCACGGCCAGCAAAACAAACCGCATGCAAGAAATACAAACAAAATGACACCACTTCATCTTGATCCTTTACAAAGTCAGGGAAGAGAAATGCCACATTTTCCTAATTGCGCTACAAGGTCAAAACTAGCCGAAAGGTCGCTACTTAAACACTAAGCACCCACAATCTATTCGGCCTGATGGAGTAACGCAAGAAGAAGGGAAGACAGACAGAAAACCAATCATCCAAATAAAGGAAATGACTAGTCGTGGCTTTGTTTGGGAAAGAGACCGGAACAGTTGACGTGCTTTGAAGCGAGGGCAAAAACGATGTATAAATCGGGGGTAAACGCAGTTCACGGGTTCAACGGCTGTTCACCGATCCCCTCTCTCTCCTTGCTAATCAGGTATTTATCACACATATCGATGTGTGTGTGTGTTTATTTTAGTATTCGTCGCAGCTGAAGGTGTGTGCGCCGTACGAGCGATGTATATTGGGATGTCTTTGAGTGACTGCGGCTGTTTGTTTGTGTGTTGGGTCCGTCCGTACACGTTCCTGTACCACGAGGAAGAATGGCGGGCGTCTTTATCAGCCGTGCTTTATCCTGCTAATGGCGAGGCCCTGTCGGCTCCAGCCAGCCGGGTGACAGCAGATTTGTAACGGGCGACAGGAACAGATGGAGACGCCATTGTGGTTCTGAAGCCAGGCCTGGAGCTGGGAGCGGCCCCGCCTGCGCGTATGCTAATGTGAACTCCATTTCACCCGCTTCCCGGCATCACTGACCTGCCCGTGGCCCTCTCTCTGGGCTTTACACAACACACAGGCGTATGCGGGAGGATACGCAACAATCAACACGCCGCGAGCATCCTCATCTCGCATGCCATACCAGAGGCGTGCATGTAATCGGCAAGCGCTAACGAAGCTCTAACAAATGGATGCGCAAGTCGTAATTGGAGTCAAAGCTGGTGGATGAGGAGCTTCGGAGTTAATGGAAGAGGTCATGTGAGGGCCGGCCTCCAGCCGACAGACCTGAAGACATGTCAAGTGTAGGAAGAGATTTAAAAGAGGAAGGACTTTGTTTGCTTTGCCAGTGGAAGAGAGCGAAAGAGGGCAGAGGAGGACGACAGGATGTGTGTTGTAGATGTGTGTTTGTGCTGAAAGAAAGAAAGAAAGAATAGACTAAATTGTAATAGACTAAAATGTAAAACAATAGTAAAACATCTCCACTTTTTACCTCTTTTTTTAAGTTATCACTAACGTTTTACATATTTAATCAGGCCCCTTTTCATAACACAGATCATTTTAATCCAAACAGATTAAAGGAAAAGCAAAGACGAGCGAGCAGACGACAGCAGAGGAACACCTGTCACGTGATTTATGAACACTTCCTGAATAGCGAGGCTCTAGTAACCCGCCAACGTGGGGACAAATTTGCAGAACAAAAGAGATCATAATGTGTTTAGATTAATCTTTATTCTGGCTCTGATCGGATGGCATTTAAATTAAAAATCAATTAGTTTTTCCGACTATATGGGGCAAGGTGTTACTGGCGATTCCCCAACTGCTATGACACAGCATCGGCCAAAAGTGGAGCAGTATTGATCATCAACGTCATTTTCAAAATAATATGGATAGTGGTATGAAAATGTTCATTTACTGATTGTTTCACTATGGCTGACCTTACTTAAATATCGGTAATGGCAACATTATTTCAGCCACAATGAATTAGAAAAGAAAAAAAACATCAGGTAGTCATCTGTTATTTGTCGGATGAACATTTCGATGGGTCAGCTTGAGGTCGTCTAGTAATTCAGTTATACCAAACATGGCTGGATAGAATATATAATAAATAATATAAATATAATAATAAAATAATATAATAATAATAATAATATCACTTAAGCTTAAATCCTTCCAACCTCAACAAAACACTATTCCCAGACAGTTTTAATAAAAGTCTAAGCCTCCTTTTCATATGCATCTTTTATTAATTACTCTGAATGCTTAAGTAACTGGTGAAAAGGATCTCAGTAGGAAACTGCTGTGCAATAACTCCAAGTGTGTTTTAAATTTGTGTCTCTCGGAGAATTAAATGCATGTTTGGTATTTTTGTCATTTATTTGTTTAGTTAGACTAATGTATTTGGGAATCCTCTTGACACAGAATTTAAATGGTAATTCTCAAAATCATCATAATCAAAATGTATATGCTATTTAATACACAGAAATGTAGAGCACAACATATAACTGTCGGAATGATTTTGTAAAGATCGAACAACACAGAAACAAATAAACATCAAGCACAAAAGAGAAGTTGTCAACCTCTTTCTAAACTGACTAGGATGAATAAAGCTATAAAATGTAGTAGTTATTTCTAAAAAACTAAATAGTTTGCAAGTGTGTTTGGAGGCAGATTTGTGTGAGCGTCAGGTCTCTTCGTCCGAACAGTGGCCGGCAATAAAACCGACAGAAATGTGGTCATAAAAACGATATTTTTAATGCATTACAGACAACTTACACTCACTGTAAAAAACGGTAGAGTAAATTGCTGAACCTGCTCTTTCAGAAAATGTAATGGTTATTATCTGACATACAATTGAATTTACAGTTAATAAATTGGCCCATATCTGATTTAGTTTTTCCTGGTACATAATAAAAGGTAAACATGATCTTGAGCAGCTCACATAAATATTCAATTACACTATCATCCAAGATTGTATAAATAGATTTTTTAAAATGTTATCATAGTATTATATATATATAAGATATTAATTAGAAAGATCTGATATGATTCAAATATTGATTGATTATTTTTTTTTAAAAATTATAATATGAAATACTTTTACTGTAAATCTATTTTGTTAAAATTGCCCAAATTCCGTTCTAATCATTAATAATCCATTTTTTGTTTTGTTGTTTGGGTCTGTAAACCTACACATAGGGAGTTTAAGTCATGAAACAACCTGATGAGGCGGTATGAACTCTGACCTGTCGACCCGACTGGTAGGTGACGTGATCTGCGTGGGACTGCTGCCAGGACGATGCGAAATAGATCACCGGGGTGAAAAGAAGCCAGCAGAACCTCTTCAGGCCTCCATTCGTACCCTTTCTTTCTGTCTGCGCTCTCCATCTACACGTTCTCTCGCTTCTGCTCCTAAGAGAGGGAACTTAATGCTGTAATGTCAGCCGAGCTCCAATGATGTCACTGTGTTCCTGTGATTTCCCTGATTAAACTAAATAAACCTTTTCGCAGCTGCTTGCAGGGTAACCGTAAAAATAACCCCTCGGACGAAAAGCGAGGTTAGCCATTGGCGAGCACCTGGGTTTCTTCAATTCAATGAAAGATAGTTTTGAAAAATTATAGTTTTTGGAAAAAGTTTGGGTTTCCTCTCTCTTTGCTTACTGTTCGGCTGACCCTTAAGCGGCAGATCCTTAAATATACCTTATATACTCTTATAAAATCGTCTGGCAAAATAAACACAATAAAACTATAAGGTCAAAAGCTCAGTTTCTATCAACTGGTGGGTTTTGTTTCAAAAATCTTAATTAAAACCATCTTACATTAGAATCTTGTGATTCTCACAAACTAAAATACCATTGTCAGAAATCTTGTGAGAGAGAGTTGGATAAGTAAATTCAACACCGAACCGAGGTTTATTGAAACGTAAGTTAGATTTTTTCATAAGGTCAGGGCAAGTTTGTCAAATGGATTTTAAAATGCTTAATATTAATATATAAATTTAATTACAATATTAATAGTATGTATTATGGTACTTTTTTGCTGTTCAGTAAGTGTTACATACTATTAAATAGACATATGTATACAAAAGTCAAGAGAATTAATTAAAGTATTTTATCTAGATTTTACTTTTAAAAACAGTTGAATAAATACTAAGTAATACTAAATAAATAATTTTTTGTTTGTTTGTTTCATAATCATTTTACTGCTTAAATGTTTATTTAATGGAAGGTTGTTTTGTGACAACATGCCCCGCTATCGGTCAACATCTGTTAACCGCACCAAATCTTTTGTCTGAGCAATAACTGTGGAAATGTCCAATAGCTTTTTTTTTTTTGCAGTCAAGATTATCAAGCGCCTATGCAAAAATTTAATTTGATAAATAAATCAACCCTGAGGAATTTACTGGAGTGTGACAACTAGCCCCGCGGTCACCCATATATAAAGTTAAGCAAATGCTGTCAGTTGAGTAAATATTATTACCAGTGTTCGTTAGAGCCTCTTTGCGTTGTGTATAACATTTAACATTCAAAGTGGAAGGTACATTTGAGTAAGACGTTAAGATACTGTGACAGTGTTTACATTTTGTGTTTTTACACTCAGAATCCCAACAGCGCTCGGTTACACCTGTTATCAGATTGTTTGTCCCCAAATCTAGGGTGGCCTAAGGTTACGTATAGAAAGCATCACACTCAGAGACACTCTCACACACACACACTAATAGTAAGCAGAGCAGCAGTGCGATTTATCAGTGTATATTCAGTGTGCTTCTTTAGTTAGCCAAGGGAGGATGGAAAGAGGGCAAATGTTGTGTCTCTGTCATTGAATGGGACTTACGTTTAAGTACATTAGTATTCTGCTATTAAGGCGATGAAAAAATATGAAACCAAAACAGACTGAGAATTAGACCACCCTTACTGTGTGTGTGTGAGGGGGTGTTTACTACAAGACATAATTATCACACCAGTATTGAAGTTTGGGACGGAAAACCCTGAGTACAACATAAAAAAAAAAAAAAGAATACACACAATTTGTGTGCATCTGTGTAAGCTACCAGTGTCACATGACAGAAAATGGAAAAAGAAAGTAAAAGCGATGTGTTGGCCTCTCACACCCTGATGCTTCCATTAGACGCGAGGAAATGGCCGTCTGACCGGCTATGGCTGTTATGACTGGAAATTTGACATGAAAGAGATCCGTCCACACCCTCTCAGCAAATCCCTGCGAGACGCCAGGAGAATAAAAGAGACTGATATCTCCCCAGACCTGCAGTTCAGGCCGGCGACGCGATCTTCCTATTCTGGGTTTGTATATAATGAAATCAAATGGTTTTGGTGTATGAGGTCCACTGTACTCTTTCAGTTTCTGCTAAAATAACATAGCTACTACAATAAAAATTGTTACTCCAGTTATTGCTATTATTAGGTCAAGCTGTCATCAAAAAAGGAATCCCAAACCCCACAGAAAAAGACCAAAAAAGAAAAAAAAAACGTTTAAATAAAGTTGGAAAGGAATTAAGTTATATATCACTAAAAGTTCTGGAGTACTTTTATTTAGTAAGGATGTATTAAATTGATCAAAATGACAGTAAAGACATTAGGTCGTTACGAAACAAAAAATCTATTTTCAACTAAATGATGTGCTTTCGGGGGGGGGGGGGGGATATCAGGTTTCCACAAAAATATTAAGCAGCTTTCAATCTTTTAGCTGTTATTCAATATAATAATTTAAAAAAATTATGCATATTTATGAGCAGGCGAATCGCATATTAAATGAGTTCTGAAGGATCGGTGTGACACTGAAGACGGAGTAACGTGCTGAAAATCAGCTTTGTCATCACGGAATAAAGACATTTTAAAATATATTAAAATAGAGAAACAGTTTTCGATTTGAATGGTAATTGCACAATTAGTATGTTTTATATATTTTTTGATCAACTAAATCCCAGCATGGTGAGATTTTAGCGACTTCTTTAAAAAGAAGTTTATGAAAGCAGTGTGAATTATTCTGATTTTATAATAGATAATTAACTAGAATAATTAAATTAAATCATAAAATAGATATAATAGGATTTTGCTGTATTGTCTGCAGTGCAATAGTTTTATATGTGCTACAACGTCAAGTAGTTTAGAAATATTATTTATTGAAGTGATGTGGAATTATTATTATTCCCCATCACCAACCACCGCTCTTACGTCATTTAAAATGTTAATCAAAAATGATAAACATTTTAGTTCAAAACAGCAAATAAAATACATACAGAGATTCATTAAACAGACTAATGCTAAAAACATTACATGTGTGTTAGTCGCTCCAAGCTCTTCCACTCACCATCTCATTTTGTACAATCTTTAGGTCCAGCAGAACTAAACAGTAAAGTAGTGCTCCGTCCTCCCTCATCCGTTCAGCCATGACATTGCTAGTTTTCAATATGCAGGTAAAAAGCCTGTGTGGGTGTTATATATCAAATTAAACAAGAGAACCTACAGATTCAGATGAGCCCAGTTCTGTCATTTAACATCCATTGTCATGATCACAAATCACAAATTGCACATTCTTTCCTTTAACACTACTGAAAATCCTTTATATTTTTGCACAGTATCTAACAACATGTACCTTCACCTCAGGATGATGATGATGCTCACGTCTGATAGTGGTTTCACCCCGTTAGCTATTTTATAATTGGTTCAGCACACCCCGGTCTTATTTATTAAAGCCCGTTTTTCTTTACTACCCTTAGCCACTCACTTCATTCTCGGTCATATTAATAAAGCTAATTGTAATTATATCGCTCTTTTCTGGATGCTAGCCGATGGGCAGTAAGCCTCTTGATTATTTTTAATGAGTTCAGCTGTTTTCCCCCTACGACATATAGATGGATGTCCGGTCTAGTCTGAATGCGAGACGAGTGTAAATACTGGCAGCCGTTGGTGCAGTTATCATGCTCAAGGGGTGCATTCAATCTCGCCTCCGTCAACGGCGAATGGACGGTCGCAGGTTGGTACAACAGGGGGTGTGAGCCCAGTCAATGAGACGATTACCACATGTGTGGCTCTGACTTAGCCGAAGCAGCGGGCGAATGCTAAACGGACAAAATTATCACCTGCTGCGGCCTACAGTCCAAATGGGGCACGGGGAACGCGGTCGCCCGTCGCTTGTATCCCCGCTTTATTTATTGCACACGAACTGGACTCTGTCCAATGCGCACATTTGTAATTGGACTCGTTGGCTCTCACTTGAAGGCCATTAGCTGAGAGCAAAGAAAGTCTAGGGCGGGAAAAAAAAGATGTTAAGGCTGCTAAAATATGTTGCGCTATGACACTTATGGGCTCCTGTGTAACGGAGGTGCTGTTTTTTACCGTCAACTCTATTAATCAGTAAATCTAGCCGCAGAAAGTCGTATTTGTACTCGTCCGCTGATGAATGCTCGCTTCGGTCATTTCTCAGACACTGAACACTAGTGCTGGAAAGAAACGCAAGACAGCGTGGTGAGGAGCAAACAGCATGGCTCATTAGCAAAGTATGAAAATCACTCATTTTAATATTTACTGTGCACTCCTGATTAGTTTCATCATGCATTTCTGATTGGCACAAAATGAGATTTTCCTCTGAGCCCATGGGCTCTCTGATTTATTTTTAAACTGCGCCATTCAAAAATTAAATATGGCCTATATATTTTTAGGTCTCATTTTCGGTTATTTATGTAACTTTTTTTGTTTGTTTAATCCAAGGCCATTTTTCATCAGAAACATCTCACCTCACACAGTAATTATTACACAAATAATACATGGTTTTTTTGTACTGTATGTGTGTGAGAGACTGAATATATATGACAGAATTTATAGTAGGGAAGCCCATTGTTTAATTAAGGAGGTAACAGTTGTTACATTTAACTTTTAAGGTTGTAGTGGTGATACACAGAAGAACAGCATTTTTCTTTCAGAACACTGTCAAGACATCATTTTTTTCAGCCAGATTATGTCCTATGTTGATTTACATCTTTGTATTTTCTCGCATTGATTACTGCAATGCTTTGCTGGCTGAGGTTACAAAAGCTACCTTAAATAAATTACAGCTGGTTCAAAATTCAGCCACTCGAATCCTGTCAGGAAACAGGACAAAGGATCACATCACTCCTGTCTTGGAGTCTTTACACTTGCTCCCTGTCATATTCTGTGTCAAGTTTAAAATTCTCATGCTTACTTATTCTTTAGGGATGCACAACATATCGGTACCATATTGGTTAATACTGGATGCAATAATCATTTCACAACACAGTTAAAATATAAAATGTAATATAAAATATTCAAGATACATATTAAATATAAATAAAAACTAATTGATACGTGAAGTTGTAATTTAGAAATGTCCAACTAATATCCATTTTTTATAACATTAAAATAGGATAAATGTAAAACAAATATTAAAGATAAAAGGTAACACTGTTAAGGAAATGTAATCTTTAGCCAATTTTAAAATGAATATATTTTCATACTGTACGTTAAAATGTTTACGATTAAATTCACTTTTAGCATTTAAAAAGATTGATTTTAATGTTTAAGTGTATTTTTTTATAAAACATAATAGTCCAGAAAGTATATAATATATCTAAAAATGATCATAAGTTCATTTTGGTGCATCCATAACATTCATGATGCATTTTTGCTAATAATATTCATACTGTAAGCCTGCAAAACACTGCACAGGCCAGTATGCGGCTAACTGTGCTGACAGGATTTGGAAACAAGACACCTGAAGGTAACTTCTTAAACTGGATGAGGATGATCCAAATCACAAAGAACCATTCACCATGTCTTTCTTACTTTGTTGTAATCCGAAGAACCTTCTTTCGCCACAAAGAACCTTTTGTGAAACAGAAAGGTTCTTCATATATTAAAGGTTCTTTATGGAACCATTTAGACAAAAAGGTTCGTCTATGGCATCGTGAAGCACCTTTATATTTAAGAGTGTAGGTGGTTAAAGAGGACGCCCTGCCTTGCCAAGTGGCCTTTAGCCTGTTGAGATGACGTGACCGATGGAAACAGGCCCCAAACCCATCAAAATCTGGGAGACCAGCAAACCAGCTTAAGCTGGTTTAAGAAGTTTTTTTTTCAGCAGGAATGGGGGAAAAAATGAAGTTTTGAGCTATACAGATTTTCTATTTGCTAATGCCATTTGGGAATACTGATATATGAACCTTGTGACAAAAAGTCCAGTCTTGATGTCAACCAATTTGTATTATGCTGAATAATTCAAGTATAAACACACATTTCTTTTAGAACAAAACTCTCAAATGGAGAGAATGAGAAGAAAAGTGAGATGTTGAAGTATAACGTTGCCTGGCTACTGTTCAGAAGACGTCCGCTGCAACAGCTTGGCCATGTAATAACATGCGTCAATGATATTTAAAACAACGGCGCTGCTACCGCTGCTGATGAGCTCTCTTGTCCTCAGCGTGTTTACATCAGCCAGACTGTTCCCGCTCATTTCGGCCTCACGATTCATGAGAGGAACCGACACATTTTTCATGGAGTCCTCTGAGTTCATATAAACGCTGTGGATGTTTAGAGAGCGCTGGTGGAAGAGGTCTTCCTAAGATCCTTTAAATCCAGGGAATTAGGAATACTTGCAGCTGACACTGTGGAATCTCACACTTTATATGTTGTAGTCAGAGATTACGTTGGCCTTTGAAAGCAGAAGTTATATTTCTATGAGCAAACAAGCTTTTAAAAATGTGATTTAGCAACATTCTCAGCTGTTGTTAAAACAATACTGACTATAAGAGTTAAAGTTGTTTTGCTCATA